>VZRQ01007372.1:887135-1035058 GCA_013397975.1 Machaerirhynchus nigripectus | reverse complement strand
TTTTTTTTTTTTTTTTTTTTTTTTGTGAAGAGGGCCAGAAGATTACTGGGATGTCACCAGTCTCCTCTGCTAAGTTGCATAATTGCCAACTTGAAAAGGTTCCTGGATAATTCTCTTTCCCAGCACACGCTGTTCTACTGTTCACACCATTTATTCTAATACTTGTCAGACATGCAGTGCTTTTTTTTTTTCTTTAATACTAATCAGCATGAAAGACCCATGAGGATAAGTGTTAGTGCATTTTCAAGGAAGACATATTCAGAATTATTAATTTCTGAAGGACAAAGGGGTGAAAGCCATTGCACCTGCTGGCTTTCAGAGCAGTTAGAGTCACAGAGGTGACTTCAAGGCCAGGTTTCCAGCAGTGTTGACCTCCTGTATCTTCTGCTGCCGTTGGTTGGGGTGCGAGGAGGTGGCCTGGTCCATGTCTGCTTGGGAACAGCCATGAGGAGACTTGCACTAGTGTGAGGCATCCCTGTGACCTCGCTGAGGCCAAGAGGATGTGGGGGACACAGCCTTGTAGGAGGCTTTCCAGATCACTGACCCAAGGCCAGCTGCAGTAGATAATCCCTTCTGGCAGCTGACTGGACTCCTCCAAGAGCAGTCTGAGAGCCCACTTTGTTTGCCACCATCTCCTCCATTTAGTCCCTGTGTTTTCCCCCGTGATTCCCCATGGGAATCTCATTTGCATCCACATGGTTTTGCTCATTAGAGCCTTTCTTCTTACATCTAGCCTATATAATCTATCTTTCATGCATATGGGCTGAGCTGCAGAAAGCATAAAGAGGAGATCACCAACAGTGTGTTTTACTGGATTTTTTTTTAAATAGTTCTCAGTGCTTAGTTTTTCTCTAAACAATTAAATAGTGTTGTTTGTCATGATCACTTCTTTTCATTTCCATCCAGAAGTGAGTTTCCTCCTGGCATGCCACTTTGTCCCATCTCATTGGCTCAATGCTGTTGTAGGATGAATGAAGTACAACACACTTCCTGTGAGACAGCTGCTCTTGGGAGCACAGAAGCAAAAGTGGCTCAGAGACATGCATGTAACATGAAGACTCCATCAAACTGCACTTTAGAGATAACAGAGGGGGGACAAATGAGATCCAGAATAGTTTGGGTAGCTTGGAATCATTCAGTGATCCTACATGAAACACCACTGCCTCTTTTATTGCTCTGCTGTTGGGGATGTAAGCAGCACAGGCAGGTGGGTGGGAGCCCCAGGGAAGTAAGAAGGAAAGGCATTGTCCATCAGGACCCTTTGACAGTGCCATTCCCCTCTGTGGTCCAAGATCAGCGAGGACAGACTTCAGCTCACACATGGTATGTCCCATAGCTGGCAGAGGGATCAGTAGTGTGCTGTCCAGTTTGCTCTGCACCTGCTGTGAATGCCTTTCTGCTTGGCTCACTTTCCTTTTCCTTCATCTGATGTAATTTTTACAGATGAGGCATTCATGGAGAGGTTCCAACAGACCTCTAGTAACTTTTTCCATTGAATAATGCTTTATCCTTTTAAAATAGTTTCAAATAAATATGATAATTAATAGAGATAGGAAAAAAATTAGGAACATAAGGCATTTTTGGAGGATGAGCAGAGACCACCCGGTATACCACATATTTCCCTTACCCATGTATCTTCCCAGCACAGCTCTAGCCAATTGCTGCACAAACAGCTCTAATATTACAATCCTAACTGTTTTATTGGTTATGTCTAGATTTGCCACAGTCATAATTAAAAATTTTGCTGTACTTGTGACCAAAGAATCACAGAGCATCTCAGAAATGATAGAAATCAGGGCTGCTAGGAACTGTAGCTGATCATTATTTCCATTGCTTTCATGACCACTTGACATGCCTGACAGACATTCGTCTAACTTGTCCTTAAAATTTTGTGTCTGCCATGGTGCTGCTTTGGTCTCCCAGCTAAACCAGTGTTGCACTTCAATAACCACCCCTCAACCACTGCTGCTGCCTAGCAGCAGGAATTCTTGCTCCCAAAAGTTTCCATTCTGTTCATTTAATGAAACTGGTGTTGAGATGACAGTTGGAACTGGGGGTTTGTTTTACTCTTCCCGGGTAAAAAAAGTCACCCCAGAGTTTCATTGCATAAAGCCCACTGACACAAATTAGAGGTACAATTTCTCACCTATGCATTCAGAAGTAGATTGTTTTTGCAAATTGCCAACAGCAAGGATAGTCTTGAGAACCTGCTTCTCCCTTCTTTCCATGTAAGGCTTTTTATTTATATAGGTGCTCATAGGAGAAAGTGCTCCCAGTGCTCTGGCACCTTTGCCAGACTCTAAGCGTATTAAATTGATCACTTTCCATTTCCTTGAGTGTAGCCCCGAAACAGCAAGATCAGAAGGAAGGAAATGAGTTCACCCCTCTGCCATCTGCAGTTTTATGTCCCTCCGTTTCCCACCCACCTCCTTGCAGGCAAGGAATACAATTCCCGCTCAGAAACTAATAACTGCATGTGAATTTGGTGGGGGAGGGGGTGATTTTCCAAGATACTGAGCTCTAATAGAGAATTCTCTGCTATGCTTCTGCTCCTGCAGTAGTGGGTCTCAGCAACAGCACATTGCTAAGGCAGGTCTGACCAGCTGCTGTAGGGAAAAGAGGATGTCTCTCGGGAAATGCTTGGCTTCCCAAGACTGGTTTTATAAACCAGGTTCAAAAGACAGCCCATTGCCAGTGCAAGTTTGTGGAGAGCCCACATTTGGTATGTCCACGAAAGGAAATGCCTCATCAGAGGAGAGAGACTGAGCTGATTAGCTGCAGCCTGTGAGCAGAACCAAACCACTGCCCTGTGCAGAGCACAGCACCATCACCTCATCTCCAGATGACACAGGCTGTGCCTGCGTTCCAAAGTTCATATCCAAACAAAAAAGATAAATACAACAGTGCAATCCTTTAGCCATCTGGTAAATGGAAAATTCAAACTTTGCCATAGAGGTTGCTAATCTCCTCCTGGCAGTTAGGATGCTGACCAGACACCCTGCTGCAAATCCAAGCAGCAGAAGGCAGGCACACACCTGTCAGGAAACGAGAAGAAAGTGTGGCTCTTGCGACTGCTTGGCACAAGCAGCCAGTATCACCTCCCCCAGAGCCAAACCCCTCATGTCTCAAAATGCTACGCAATGCAGCTGGCAGCTCCAGTCAGTGGAGTCTGTGCTGTTAAATCAGACTGTTACAGGTGTATCGTCCTCGCCACATCCCACAGTTGTTCATTTATGGGGTCCACATGCCTTCTGAGTTGTGGATGCTACACCAATCTGAGAATAATGCTGGCAAGGCGATTTTTCATTCCCTCTTTTATGAGCATCCTATCCTCAGCAAGAGGACAGTGAGGTGGGACAGGAGTAGAGGAGACAACTGGGTTTTATTTTTGCCATGTCTGCAAGGGGCAGAGATGAGGAGCAGAAGGAAAGGCAGCAAGCAAGTGAACCATTGCTCCTGTTTTTAGAAAGAAATATTTATGCTCCTGTCTCCAGGGATCTGGGTTATGAGTCCTGAAGGAATGGGGGGGAATCCTAAAATGTCAAGGCTCAGCACCAGAAGCAGCATGTGAAGAGCAGCACACCGTGACCTCAAAGCCCTGATGACATTTGTTGGTTTCCCGCTCAGTGCTGGTTTTTTTTTGAAGCTCCTGCTTGCTTACCTCATGCACTGCACGGTGAACTGAAGTCAGACTCTTAAAAACTTTATCTTGTGTGGCTCAGAGCACTCTAGACCCTCTCTGGACTTGATCCAGAACATATCTGATGAGGAGTGGATAGACTGGAGTGCCTGACAGCCACAACCCATGCCATCAATAAGAATGCAGTACTAGGCTGGTTTCAGTCCATTGGAACAGCAAACCCAGCCTGCTTCAAAGTGCTCTGAGGGACATGCCTGCCTTTAGAGCATGGCTGGCAGGCGGGAGCTCTGGGCTATCCTTCTCTTCCTTTGCTACATGGGGTGCAGCTCAGGGTGACAGGAGAGCTCTGACAAGCCCTGAGGCTGGGTCTGGGGGGACCCTCTGCCTGCTGCTGCTGGCAAGGCAGGCAGGGCCAGAGCTGGCTTTTGGCCCTGGCTCTGCCCTCTAGAACTGCATCCTGTGGGAAGCCTGGCTCAGGCAAGAGCTATGCAGCAGAAAAGACTCACCTGCTTGGCCTGGCTCTTTAATCAGGAAGGGATCATCTTTTGTGAAGAGCTGTGTCCACAGGTAAAAGGAAATGTCAGAATGGATTGCCAGAAATAGGTATCTGGTTTGAGCCCAGCTCAGGTGGGGATTTTTTTTATTATCAGTAGTTAAATGCATTGGAGGCAAAAAAGGGTGAGTTTATCTCCTGTTTATAGGCTTTCACTTTAACAAAGTAAATTTGCCTTTCCTGCTTTTAGTTTCTTCCATATCTCTCTAAATGGGGATTCTATCTGTAGCATTTTACAGTTATGAGGGATGGAGAAACAGTTCAGAAACTGGCATTATGTTCCCTTGTTTTCCCATCCTATTCCCATGGAGATTCAGGGAGGAACTTCTCCAGACACAGCATTTGGCAGGGTTTGGTCTTTACTTTTTTCTGAGCCCAGAAAGCTCTGTTTCTGTTTGATCCTGATGAGACTGGTGTTGAGGAATTTGCCACCAGTAAAAAGGCCACTGAGCTTTCGGGGAGGATGAGACCACAAACATTCGCTGCTGCTCCTGGAAGAGAAAGGCTCACGGCATGCACAGTAGCCTTATTTAACCTGTGTGCTGCCCCTCAGACATCCTGACATCAGAACCTGCCGCGATGGCAGAACAGCGCTGCTCCCAGTCTGCAGAAGTCATCAGGATATTCTGCTGCTGCAGGGACTGGGGCCAAGCAGCGAAAGACAATCTGCCTTTGAATGCAATCAAACACGAGTTTCTGCTCTGAAGGCTGGAGGGGAATGCCAGGAGGACAATTTGAGTGCTAGCAGGACGTCTGGCCCCGGGGCCTGGCAGCATGCCAGCCTGCACCGACCCGCTCGGCCACCACCACCTGCCTCTGTCCGAGAAAATGCTGGGTCATTTTAGGAAGATTTGTGTTTACAAGACCTTTGGACTTCCAGTATTTAAAAGACACCCAAACTGTTGCTGTGGCTACTATAGCTAAGGGGAAAAATCACATCAAATTCTAACGAATATAATGGCTTATCTTGAATTATCAGGATCAATGTCTAAGGGAAAAATGGCAGTGTTCTGGGGTTATCACATTTGTTTACGGTTTAAAATACATTCAGCATAGATTCAGGGTATTTTCAGGCTGCAGAAGAGAAGGTTTACAAACACAAACAGGCTGGGCACCTGTTAGACCTCTTGCTGGTCTCTATCCAAGCTTCGATTCAACTGCTTTTCACCATGAAGGTGAAATTCCAAGCTGCAGCAGTGCTGGAAATTTGCTCCTCATCCATTTTTCCTCTAGTTCCAGGAATGAAATAATACTATAAAAAATGCATCAAAACAAGCCTGGAAAAATATTTGCTGTAGTGCAGAAACCAGGAGATAAGAAGACTCATGGACCACAGCAATTTCTGTGCACATGTACCCAAATCGAATAAAATTTAATTGGAAATTATTTCTTCTAGACTAATTTTTCTGCAGCAGTAGAACTACTGCATTGTTTGCTCTAACATCTGTGTGCTTCTCTATAGTAAAGGACAGTAATTCTTATACATGATGTGATTTATTGTTTCAGCTGCTCTTAAACAACGCAGGCTTATAGTCAAATTGGTCTGCTGAATAAAATTATTAGTTGAATAAATCTGAGGAGTGCAAAAACTCGGTGAAACTTCTCACCAATATTTCACAATCTCCTGTCTGACTAAAGCTCTTTTGCTCAGACTTTTGAACAGCTGAATCCGTACATTTTACAACTCCAGCATTACATACATCATTCCTTTCAAGCAGAGATCCCAGTAAAATAAAGGCAAGTGAATCTGGATTGCTGGCATTTGCAGTGGGAAAAGGGTAAGGCAGCTGGCAAGAGGCCTCAGCGAGTTTTTGTCTCAGCAAGTAGTGCAGCCCTCACTGCGGCTGTGCCCCTCTAGAGCTCGCTGCCAGTGGCACTGACACAGGGAATGGCAGACAGCTCTCAGTCCTGCCAGCCTTCCCCCTCTTTTATACTCAGGCACTCAAGAGTCTTCTGCTTCAAGCCCTGTGCTGTCAGAAACTGGGTTGCTGAGCCACCACCCCAGCTGGATATCACTGAGGGTGTCCTTTCCCTGGTACAGAGAGAGGGACGTGCTGCCTTTTTGGATATTCAGGGGTGCCCATTTGTTGTGGTTTAGGAATGGTAATCCCCAGTTCAGTGCTCCCACTGAGACTCTCCGAACCACGCACCTCTCGCTCGCTGGTTTGACGCAGTAAAGTACTCACTGGAAAACAAGAACCCCCAAATCATTCCTGTTTGCAGATGTCAGGGAATCTGAGCTTTGCCCCAAAAGCATGTGTTAGTCTCCTATCCAATGGTGACTGTGGGAGTGGTCAAGCCTTGCCACAGCAGGGCTGATGGGGGCCAGAGCCAAGCCCCCCATCTTGCCTCAGACAAGGGCTTTGAGAGGGAAAACCCTTTAGTGAGCAATGGGATTAATCACACCTGGGGTGGGAATGACAGACTGGAAGTGCAGAACAAAGGGAAAACGTGGCTTTGATGAAAAGGATTCATAAAGTCATCACTCAGAGAGAAACCCAGCACTTGGGGAAAGGCCATGTTGCTGGGAGAGGGAGAGCGACAGAGGCTTTAATTTTCATGTGTTTTTCTTGGTCCAAAAAGCAGAGATCACACAGGGAATGCCAGACCCCAGCACCACCTCGCCACACACGAGCTGCTGAGACGTGAGCTTTGTAGTCCTGCTTTGCCCATGGACATCTCCCTGGGGGATAAATCCTCACCCTTTTCACAGACATTCAGGCTGGATGCTGTGTTCTTGGTCCAAACCAAAAGAATATTAACCAAGATGGCTTTTGTGTGTGAGAAAGGGCAAACAATCAGTTGTGCAACTGTGATTCCTTCATTCTGTTTCCCTGAACTGTAAGAAAAAGGAGGAGGATTTACATGGTAGAGCAGCAATGGATGTCTCACAGGGACAGAGACTGGAGAGCTGGCTGCTTGGAAAATTTCAGAGTGAAACTGAAAACATTAAACTTTAATTAAAAAAAAAACAAAACAAAAAAAAAAAAACCTTCAGTTTAGCTTTCAGCCAAAAATGGCAAATGATGGAAAAATTGTGGTTTCTGATGAAAAAGTAAGAAAAAAATTTCCAGGAAAGTCTTTGTCTAGTCAAAAATATACTGTTCCATTATAAAATAAATGAAAAAAAAACCCTATTAGATCAGACAATTTCTTCCCAGTCCCGGTCAGGCCCAGCATTCCTAAGAGGGCCATACCCACTAGATGTCAGTCTATTGCCATGCAATAAAAACAAATGAGCCAGAAATATCATCAGGAGTTTTTTGGGATGAGGATATTTCCACTGAGCTGTCTTCTGTCAAAAATGTTGCCAGTAACTCCTTAATTTCTATAAAATTCCTAAGCTTTGTATTTCCAGAGTTTTTCAAGGCCGTTGCAACACATTCCATGGACTATGCCAGCCAGATATTTTTCCACTACTGCATCTAACCCCTAACTGACCTTTGAGTTCCCAGATCTTAAAAAGCTTTTAAGCAACGTTTGAACAGCATATAAAAGGAGTGTAATCCCCCCTGACTTCTCTACCACTCACGTCTCCCCCTTCAGTTCATGGTATTGCAGGTTTTCTAGAGACAGAGAAACAAGCACTTTATTTAGCTGAGGTATGGGTACACAGCAAAAAAATCCTTTCTACAATATTTTAAATAGCTGAAACAAACACCTCTCATCCTGATACCAACACATGAAGAAAAACAGAGTGCATTCTATGAAACACAGGTCTTAATTCTATCATTTTCCTGCTCTCAGCAATCGTTCACTTTGGGATTCAGGTATTGCAAAAAAAGGCCATAAAAGCTCTTTGAGATAATAATTGCAGAAAAGTTTATTCTTCCCATCACCTGTGACAAATGCTATATTACTGTAAATTGCTCTCATTGACTTTCATCCCTGAATTGACTTCAGTGGAATTTGTGACAGTTGTATCACAAGAAAATGTGGCCAGTATTTTCTTAAAGCTGTGGTCTGGGTGGTGGGCTGTTTCAGTACATTTTGCTGCTTGTGTCTGCACCCATATTGTTTACACCTTCTTCAATATTTATTCTGTTTCAAGAAAAATGCACAGCGTTTACCTCTGGCATGGAATGCAACAGGAGAAACTGTTTAGTCCTTAGATCAGAATGGCACTTTCTTTCCTAGATACAAAATTTTAATTTTAGGAGGCTTGCTCACATATTTCTGCTGCTGAACTAGAATCTGAATCTTCAGGAGATCAAAACTCCCTTTCACATACACATACAAATACAATAATAAGGGCAATTCAGATTTGGAGTGTTTTGTATATGACAAGCCAGCATTTCTGAATAGCACATAGAGACACATGAGCAAAATTTTAAGTACAGAATCTGTTAGGACATCTGTGTTGAAGACTTTTCTTGGTGCTCAGTTGTGATTTCTTCATTCTCAGAAGAAACTCGGTGTCTTAAGAAAAGTAAATTTTTTTTTCTGAAGGTATTTTTTTGTAGGATTATTTTGCACCCAGTGGTTGCTGCTGACTTCCATGGGTTTACATAGCTCCTATGCTTTTTAACACCAGATCACTGGGAGACAGACAGTCAATTAGGAAAAGAAAAAAAATGTGTGTATCAGATTTGTGTTTGCAAGACCAGACAAAACTGGAAGGAAAAGAAGAGCTCTCTTAGTCATGACTCTTCAAAGCCTAACTTTTCCTTACAGAATAGAGAACGCAGGAGTGAAAACTGAGAAACAGATCTCCTCATATTAAATACCCTCTTGCTCTGCTTAGTGGTGGGCATCAAGCCATGCTTCACAGTAATACTTGTGGGAGAGACCAAGGAACAGTTTTGGCTGGCCACCATTTCTATGATGGCAATGAGAGGAACACATTTAATTAGAAATCCTGAAGCCTCATCTTTTGCCCAAGAAACTGCTGTGACTGAGCTGTACAAATTAAACTTGTGGCTGGCATAAGAGAAGTGTGAAAAGGTAGTTAATAATTTAAGTTGCTTGGTGTTTATTGGACCTCAGTGCCAAAAAAATTGTCAGTAAAAAGACCCATACACTTGCAACTCTCTCAAAAGGAGCCTGAAGAGATCAGTAGCAACAGTTTTGGGGAAATCACCAGCTCTATACATGTTCTGACTGGAAAGCACTATTTCCAGCCACATTTGGCTTTCATTTACAAGTCATGCTTTGCACATGGGGTCTGTCTCACAGGTGTAGCATGTTCCAGACAGCAGAGATCAAACGAAACTGGCTAAATCTGCCTATTGAGACTTAACACATGATGTGTACTGGAAGATATGATACAACACCTTTGGTCCTCTGTAGTTATTCATAAGTTGGAACATACTCCTGTTTAAAGAGGTTCACTGTAAAACTTGTTCAATTTGTTCTAGCCTAACACCTTCAAATCATCATTTGGGATTTTCTTAGTAACTGAAACGGTTTATGTGAGCTGTGACATCTCAGGTGGGTCTTTGTTTTTCATCAGGTCCAGGATGATTAGACTGTCTGCTGGTGACAAGTATTTCTTCAGGTCTTTGGGAACACACAGTAATCAAGCAGTTGAAACGACAAGGGAGACAACTTGTTTTATTCCTTTGCAATTTCACTGTTGTACAAGCCCTAGCTTAGAGGGTCACCAGAAAGATTTAACTCTTCTAATGATAGTCCAGATCTCTCTAGCAGATGGGAAATAATAATGCTTTCGGCATCAAAGTTTGTTCAACAAACTGTAACAACAAGAGAAAAAAAAATCCAAGGCTGTTGTTTTTTAATTTTGTTTTGGTTTGATTACTCATGTGGAAAGTATTTTCCAGGAAATGTATTGCTCATAATCCTTCTATATGATAAATCCTATCTTTAGGGTTTTTTCTAATAACCTTTGCCCTGAAAAGTGTCATTGAAGTAATGTGAAGGCTTATATGTTCCCACAGTATTAGAAATTATGAGGTGTGGGTTTTTGCTTATGCTAAGCCTACCGTAGCTTAGATAGTTGAAAGATTTAGGGTCAGATAAAGATCCTTCTTTGAAGGACCCAGTGATCCTTCAAATTGTGAATAGAAAGATGAACCATCATCATGTTCTTGTACAGAAAGCCAAGAAGTGTTTCCACCTGGAGATGTATGTTCTCCACAGGTAGCAATTTATTTAGAAATTATTCTGTTTTGTAAGAATTCTGACACTAGGAAGCAGAAGACAGAGTAGCCTAAGAAAAAGCAAACTGTTGCAAAGGAATAGGAATGGATCTCAAATGTGTTAGCACAATGAAAACCAAGGTATAGTACTGCCCTTGCTCTGAAGAAAGGTGGCTGGTTGGAAGGTGATAATAAGTGATTAAAAACAAGAGAAGAAGTTTCAGTCAGTCTAGAGAGGCATACGTAAAGAAGAATATTAACTATGTCTTCTGAAAGAGAAATGTACTTCTACAGTGGAAGCCACTCAGCAGCAGGTTGCTTTGGTCCATTCTTAAAACCATTCTTGAAAATGACAGTTAGGGCATGTTACACACTGGCAGACAATGTGAATGAAGAGACTGGATCAGCAGCTAAAATGCTGATTTACAAAGCCCTAAGAATGATATCTGCTCCACAGGAGAAGTGAGGGAGCAACTCCAGTGCCCTGAGATGATGCATCTTGACTTGGTGTGATAACCTGGGTGACCATGAGGAGTCAAGAGGGCTCCTAAGTGAAAAGCTGTTGACCACTGGACCCTCTTTTTGAGGCCAGGAAATTCTGAGTCATAGTTCTCCCTAAAGCACACAAAGGTGACTGAGTCCTGTACTGAACTGAGACACATAATCTTCACTTTGCTGCAATAGATATTTCTGGGCAACTGGTAGACTTGTTTGGGCACTCTAGAGGAACCTGTAAGGCTCCCAGGACTCCACCTCCAAGATGTCTCAATGGATCACCTGGGGACAGTAAATAAAATGGCCAGAACTTTAAGGTCTGGTTGGATATTGTTATGCTCCTGCAGCAAATGCTGGTCAAATCTAGAGTCTGAATAAGCAAAGTAATGCATAGGTGTGGGAGAGAGGAAAGCAGCCATGAGGAGCAGCAGTTCCTCAGATCACCTCCAGAAAGAAAGCTGCTAAGAAGATTGCTTAAAACACAGGACACAGCAAAAGGTGAGAGATGGGCAGAAACACAGGGATGATATTGCTGGAGAGCTGGAGCAGCTGCTGAAAGGGACGTAGTAAAAGACTCGATCAGCTCAAGGAGATCCTAATTGCCAGGCCTGCACTGCTTAGCTCGTTTGTGGGAACAGAGTGAGAGTGCAGAACACAGGGAATATGATGGCAGAGCACTCTCCAGAGGTGCTGGACAGACTAATAATAAACTGGTGCTGGCTGAGGTTGAGGAAATGCCAGGTACCTGCAGGCAGACCCTGTGATACTGCAGACTGTGGAGACAGAAAGGAGAGGTAGGAGAGCGGAGTGGAACATTTTATGCAAAAGCAGTAATATGCTGCTAAGATACCAACTACAATAAACTCTTTGAATCAATTTGCTGAGAAAAGGATGTAGAAATATCTGGATAGAAGTTTAAGAGTAAAACAAGTTGCTCTGCCAGGACAATCTGCCTTTAGACAGCTGGAAAGGAACATGAAAGGGGCTGACTAGCAGCAACCTTCTGTTGAAATCAGGCTGAGAGGGAAAGCTTTCGTGTCTGAACATCAAAGATGCCTAAAAGGCATAACACAAAGTTGAGAGACTTTTTCAAGCATTGTTCTTGCTCAAAGCAATGCTTGGCAGACAAAATATGATTCTTGTTCAAGGCGTGAATTTAAGTTTGTGTTAGGTCTGAGATATAGCCTGAAATGAGATGGTTAGTGTACATGTTAGTGATTATCTATATTAATTACATGTAATAAGATTATATTATAATTTGATAAGAGTGGTCTGGGGCAAAAAATAGTTGAGGGATGAGTTTTTTGCTGCTGGGGCAATGTTTAGCAAGGTTATTTTTTACAAACAATACTCCAGTTATCAACTATTCCTTCTGAGATTTTTCAGAATGGGAGATTGTGACACAAGCTCTAAGAAGGTCACAAAAAGAAATGAATGGGATTATTTTGCCCATATAAAAATAACAGGGGAATGCCAAAATTCATCGTTATTGGCAGCCTCAGGGCACATTGCGGCAAGTCAGTGTTGCTGGGGTGGTGCAGAGAGGTTTGGACCAGGTCTGCTTGCACTTTGCCTAGCTCACATCATTGCTTATTCATTTCTCACTTTCCAAAATATGAAAGCCAACATTTTTCATATTTGGATGGCAAAGTTCAGCTGAGTTAATTAAATCAGAAGTGAGAATGATACCAAGTGATTTCATAGACCATGTCAGTTGTGTTTTTTATGCAGGGGATTTTCTCAGTATGCTGTTTGGAACATGGAAGAAAAATCATAACGTTGTTGTATTTTCCCCCAGTTTTAGTGTGCGTGGTAAGTAATGCCCTTCTGACCTTGCCATCTTTGTCAGGAGAGGTGTGGCAGCTCTTCACAAGCTCTGTGCCTGACAAGATAAGTAAAAGCAGAACAACCTTAGGATTCAGACAACCATCCAAATTGGTGGAGTTTGACAAGTTATTACACGTTCACTGCGTAATTCTGTGGATATGATTTAAGCAAGGGGCAAATTTAAGTTACTCTTGTATAGCTTCACCCTCTTTTATTGCAGGCTGAGAGGTCTGCAGCATCCCAACTGAGAGCCGTCTTCTGTACTTAATTTGCTGGAAGAGTTACGATCGTACACAATGGGGATTTTATATCAGGGTTATACTTGTGGTGGCTGAGCAATGTTAGTGAAATAGGGGTTCTACTGTTAAAGACTAAATATTGGGTCAATTTTCGCCATCAGCATGCTTTGACCTTTATTTGCCCAGAGAGCAGAATAGCCCAGTTTTCACCTCTCAGCAGTCCTCCCTTCCACTTCCATTTGTTGTGGCTGCTTTCCTCTCTCACACCTGTGTATAACCTTGCTTAGTCAGGCTTCAGATATGATTATATGAGGGCTGATAGCAGCTGGTAAATAATTGTGATAAAGGGTTTTGTAGTACAGACATAACCTCTGCAGAAATTGCTGCAAGGGTGATATGTTCACAAAGACTCTTAGCAGAACCAAGAAAAATAAGTCAATGGGCTTAGGACAAGGAGAGCTGGATTTGAACCCTACAAAATTAAATTTGATCTACCGTATATTTGTCTGTTTGCTTTTTATGAGAGCTTTTTCTTGTCAGGTCTCTACATTTTCAAAGTGACATTATTTAGTGATTCTTATTATATAAAAAATGAAAAATACATTGGACTTTTATCTGAGACAGTGAGATGCACACCGTGGCAAAACTAAAATGTGTTTTTCTTGCCATTAGATATATATGAAGTTATTTTATGGCTCTGTGTTCTCATTAATTTTTGCATGTAGGTATTCATCAACAAACATATACTACGAGTAATTTCCATTAAGAACAGCAATGTTAAAGTTTTAGTCTCTCACAGTACAACTGCAGGAGATTCCAATGTGGTCATAACATAGTAAGCAGCTAACTGATCCCTCAGCTATCATTAACAGAGAGGAAACTCTACTGCCCACGTGCTTTAGACAGCTTTCCGCTGATTTTCCATTAAGTGTTCTGTCAGTTTTCTTTGCATGTTGAAACAAGCCAAAATAATATACAAAAAAAGAAGAATTAGTTAGAGGTGAAAGAATAGCAATCTGGAAGTTTCTTTCAGATTTGGGAAGTTTCTCTTTAATTTTTTTCCATTTTTCCAGGAACCACAAGACAAACTTATACCTGCCTTGGTGCCCTGTGCAGTGTTACAGCGTCTTGCAGGACCAAGAAGAAGGCTTTTGTGACATGCTGAAAAACTCTTCTGGTGTTCTGGTTTTTTGTCTTGAATCTATAAATTGTAAATATTACTAGAGGAATGAAGTCAGTGCGAAATCACGTTAGAGAAAGGTTGCTACTGTTGTTGGTGGTGTAAATACCAACCATCAAAAAGAGAGTGAGAATGCGTGGGGATGTCTAAAAATACCCAAAGGGAAATATCTGAATATACATGGCAGTTATGTTATAAAACACACTTTTAATCTGTAGTCACTTGGTGATGCTCTTGAGTTGTATTTCAGCTTTGGGACTGATAATTTGCAGAAGGGAATATACTACTTAAATGTTCTTCCATTTTCCCTCCTATCTCTAAGTTGAATCCTAAATTTAGTAGGGTCCCACTGTACACTCCTAAGCTCTCTCCTAGATGTCTCCTGCACAGACTCAATATGCAAAGCTGAAGTCATTGTGAGTTCTGTGCCAGAAATGATCAGTCCAGGTGGAGGGATACATCTCATTATTTCCAATCATCTAAAAGTATCCACTGAAAATCAGTTGTTCAGACTCTCTTCATTGTTGCCAGAGACTTTAGAGAATACTTCATCTCAACTCACCATGAGCCAGTTCTCTTTTGACCACACAAGAAGCCTAAACGAGTATTATGTAGAAGATTCCCATTTTTTGGGGAATCCTTCCTAAGTTTATTTTCTGTCTGGTTTTGGCCTTGTGAGCTCACCCAGCCCTGTACAGCACAGCTGGGATCTACCTGAGATAGACCAGAGAGCATGCCATGCTATAGAAACCATCATGAGGCACATGACCAAATGTTCAGAGATTTCTGCAGTACCTCTGCTGTAACAGGAATCTAAGGACCTAAATCCTGTCTTGAAACAATGATAAAAATAGCTTCATCAGCTCTGTCCTGGTATTTACAAGACTTCTTTTCATGGATGCACTAGGGAGCTGGGTCTTCTGAAACTGCAGTTGCTGAAGCCCAGGAGGTGGTGGAGTCACCATCCCTGGAGATGTTTAAGAGGTGTCTCGATCTGGAGCTTGGTGACGTGGTTTAGTGGTTCAGGGTTACAGTGGCAGTGCTGAGTGGATGATCTGACTGGATGATCTTTAAGGTCTCCTCCAACCTTGAAGATTCTATGATTCCATGATTCTCCGATCCTGGGCTTGTTCTGACACATTGCTGCTCACCTAAAACAGTTAAACAGGGGTTTTAGACCAATAAAATGATCTAGGAAATTCTGACTTGTATACAAGGCCAGAGAACCTAGTCACATGTTATTTTTCAACATATTTATCTTTCTGTAGCATCTATGCCCTCAAACAGGTACGATCTTTAATATATTGACTACTTGGATGAAAAAAATATTGTAAAGCATAAATACTTACACATACACTTTACATTCTGTGTTTTAAGAGAGTGTAACAAAGGAAGCTTTGTGATGCCAGAAAATATGCCTTAAATAAATGGTATTTAAAAGATAATACCTGCAAGTTACACAGTTGATGATTTTATATTTATGGGAACTCAGTGGGAAGTGAGGGACTCTAAAACCAGGCTCAGATATGAATGTCTTTTCATTAGTAATGTCCTGTCTTTCCAAACTGTATGCTTGAAAGCTCTGAGTTAAATGTTTTTTCTTTGGTGTCATGATCTGACTAATCACAAGCTTGGAATTTGTAGATGTTGTATCAGTACCAATTGTCCTTAAGCTCTGGGTATGCTGATGTGCCATTTGTCTAGTCACAATTTTTTTCAAAGTCTTTTCTTGGTTGACAGTAATTTGAGCAAGATGCAGCAGACACCATCTGAGCTGGACATTGCCTTCATGTTGCTGTGACATCTCAAGTAAATACTCTTTCAAAGTTTTATTATCAGATGTGAGCAGCGAAAACACCGAGGAAAGTCAATTAATGCCAAACATTATTTTCACACTGTAACATCCTAAGGGTTGCTTAAACCTGGTCAGCTGTGTGGGGATGTAGTGGAAATAGGGTGCAGTAACCAAGCTGAGAAAGCTGCTGAAGTACTGAAGGAGAGCTGACACTCCATCGCCTGTACCAGAGGAATTTTGTTCTTACAGACACCGGGGGCGCTCTCAAGGCAGCTTGGAAGCCAAACACACCGGCTGAGCCATCACCTACCATCAAGATGTCAGTGAGGCTCACATGAACTTGGACTTTTAAATTTTTTTTCCCCCTAGTCCGCAGTGCATTGATTGGTGTTTCTGGCAGATTTGGCAGCAGTTTCTGATCCCAGTTCCTAGAGAACCCCCTCTGCCCATGTAGAACAGAACGTTTTGTTGCTGCAGCTAAAGGGCTGTGGCAATTTTAACCCTCACTCTAGGAACAAAAAGCAAAAGGACAAATTCAACTATAAATGTTCCTAAGCTTTCAAAAACAAATTACCATTTTGCTTTTGGGTCAGAGTCCTCGTCCTGTGTTCTCCATCAATGGAAAGAAATAATTATCTGTTGAATCAGTGAATTCCTCTCCAGCAGATTTCTCAAGCACTATAAAAAATTCTAATACATTGAACAAGACATCTGTGTTGAAAATTTGAAGGAATGCTTATTACTATTTTGTCTCAATCAGTTTTTTTCTTTCTATCTGTTTTTCAAGAAAAGAAAATATTCTCTGTAGTCATCAGTCTGATATGTGTAAAATAGTCTGTTTATTTCTGAATGACCGCAGGAAAAATTCTAAAGTTGTATGTTTACTGGAAATTGTATGAATTATGTGAATTATTAGTCATACAAACCCCTTATTTTTATATAAAAAGGAAGAGCATATGTTTCCAATTTGATGTAAAATAAGGTCATCTTACAGAGAGGCAGAAAACACTGAATTCCATATATCAGAAGAAATAGTAATTCAGAATAGCTTTAAAGTATATTGCCACAGCCTGTGCCAGACACTGAAGATATTTTCCACTCTTTCCTCCACCTGTTTTTGTTTTTTCCTTTTTTTCTCATACAAAACCACTCTTTGCAAGAAGAGGAATTTTGTATCAGGATTTGATTGTTAACTGAATGTAAGTTATGTTTTTCAACTAACATGTTTGAATATTCAGTGTTAGCCATTTCTAGTAGAGTGAGTGCCCTTAAAATTTAAATGGTTGCTCTTGCAATAGTTACTAGTTTTATTCACAGATTTATCCATTTCAAATATAGCTTATGCTGCAAATGACATAGTGACACCAGCAACTTTAGGACCTCAGAACATAAAGTTGTTTGTAGATCTTATATTGTTTTTAGGCTGAGTGCTACTAATAAACCTCTTTTTACTGCATTCTAAACTATATCTATGTGATGTCTCAATATAATTCAAACAATGTATCCAGGTAAGTTAGAGCTGCTGGAAAGATATTTGAGTGATACTTCTTAGGTTGGACTTTCCAAAACCTGAGTGGTTAACAGTGAATACTATGGCAGATTCTGAAAATTTCTACTGCAGAAAACCTTTAAATTGCTTGTTTCAAGTTTAGGATAGGTAAAATAGGAAGGAATTGGTAAAATAGTATTTTATAGCAACTTCTGGCTTATCATTGTCTTCTCCTGGAAATTCTTACACCACACAAAAGCATTGATTGAAGCTTAATGAAAATAATTCACTGTTTCTGAGCATGTATCACATTGCTGTACTCAGAATCAGAGAATACCCTGAGTTGGAATGGGCCCACAAGGATCACTGAAGTTCAACTCCTGACCCTGCACAGAACAACCCCAAAATCACACCATGCATCTGAGAGCATTGTCCAGGCACTTTTTGAACTCTGGCAGGCTTGGTGCTAATTATTTTAAGAATATGTGAATGGCACCCAGGTACAGTTGCACCTGACTTACATACAGAGTTCTTTAGTGATTGAGAATCAAACTGTGTGGATTTCATTCCTGACTTGCTTAGTGAGCCTAGGCATACTCCTTGTGTACAAAAATGGAAGGTCGCTGGGCCAACGGTGTTGCTCAGTTACTTCATAGCTCCCAGCAGCAAGTCGGCTGCTTGTAAGTAAGCAGCAAGTAAGAGTACTGCTTGTGGTCCAGCCTCATTTAGGGCTAGATCTGCTTGAACAGTATTGCTCCATCACCTTGCTTTTCATTGGAATTGCTGTCTTGTTAGGGAGCAATGGATGACTGAGGGCCAAGGACTGCAAGACTTTAAGGTGTGCTGAATGTATTAGGACTGGAACCAAGACAGTGCAATTCTCTACTCAAATCAGTAAATTAAACTGCATTCGTCGAGCTGCTATTTAATAATTGCCAATGATGGCCTGAAGTATATTGTATAGTCACTATAATGTGTAATTTAGTGGCAAACCAGGAACTAATGGTGCCTCTGTCAGCAGCTGTTGGTGTGGGAGATCAGATATAGTCTGTAGTTACCTGTGCTTTAGTTTCCAGCTCTTTTGTTCATATGCTCTGGTGTCTTAGAGCCAGCTGGATCTTATGGAATCATTAAGCTGCTGGACATTGAGGATGGCCTGGGAAAAGGGTGTGAGACACTGGCTCAAAAGGCACAGATGCCTGAAAGGAATTAAGGGAATCAAAGAAGGAGATCTGACCTGAATACTACAGCTAACCTGGCAGAATCCCTCTGTGTTGTCATTTTGTCCCAAGGTTCCTCACAAAGGACCATCAGCACACAGTGGCCTGGCTGCAGAGATGTGGACTCAGAGGTATTTCTGTGAGACTGACTGAGTCTTTTACAACTACTGTATGGATGCCTCTGAACATGAATTAATTAGTGGGTCATTTTAATCTTCAGTTTCTTTTCTGTAGAACTGCTGCCTAGATGTACTTCTGTGCTGCTGATTATGCTGGTTCAAGTGCATAGCAGTGCTCTTACTGAGGTGCATTGTATGTTTCACAGAATGTTCACAGAACAAGCTGAGTTTGAGGGCACCCACAAGGATCATTGACTCCAGCTCCTGGCCCTGCACAGGACCATCCCCAAGAGTCACACCATGTGCCTGAGAACATTGTCCAAATGCTTCTTGAACTCTGTCAGGCTTGGTGCTGTGACCACTGCCCTGGGGAGCCTGTTCCAGTGCCCAAACACCCTCTGGGTAAAGAACCTTGTCCTGATATCCAGCTGTAACCTCTCCTGACACAGCTTCAGGCCATTCCCTTGGGTCCTGTCACTGGTCACCACAGAGAAGGGATCAGTGCCTGCCCCTCCTCTTCCCCTCACAAGGAAGCTGTAACTGCAGTGAGGTTTCCCCTCAGTCTCCTCTTCTCCAGGCTGAACAGACCAAGTGCCCTCAGCCACTCCTCACACAGCTTCCCCTCAAGGGAATCCATCTTTGGATTCACCATCTTTTTTGCCCTCCTTTGGACCCTCTCTTATAGTTTAATGTCTTTCTTACATTGTGGTACCCGAAAGTGCCCCCAGCACTCAAGCTGAGGCCACTCAGCTGTGGTGCAGAGCAGAGCGGGACAATCCCCTCCCTCCCCCGGCTGGAGAGGTTGTGCCTGAATGCACCCTAGGAGGTCAGCTCTTCATTTTGTGAAGATCAATCAGAATTCCCATTCTGCTTATCACAAATTTTATTTCAGCTCTTCCCTACTCCAGCATCACCTGCAGTTTCAGTGGCACTTCTCTCTTCATCACTGAGACCACAAGGGCAACAACTGCAAATCAAGAAGCGATTCCTGTGGAATTCCTCGAGATTTCCAGTTTGGCAATTAATCTCTGGTAAGTAGTCTCTTGGCACAGTTATATGTGGTGATTAGGCATGCCAAGGAATGATCTTGGGATCAAGAATCTACATAATTTGTGTGATTTATGAACTGCTAAAACAGTCATGGTCGTGATTTTGGTCCAAGCTAGCTAACAATTTCTTAAATGATGTTTGAGCATGGGTGGGGTTGATATGGACCAGAGATTGTAGAGGCTGAATAAAAGGCATCTTAAATGTGGTCACCACATTATGGAGGGAAAGGAAGTTGAGCAACGTGGATACAGGATGTTCTGTGCTAGAAAATGGATCTAAGCATAATTTAGTTCACTTGTAGTTTTGTATTGTCTCAGTTTTCCAAAGTAGTTGCATTTATTTACATTTTATGTATTATTTATTTATCTCCAAGTTATTTATGAAAATGTGCATGCACACATGGCAAAGCACAGAGAAAATAATTTTATCATTTGTCAAAACCTGTGCTGAACAGTTTGAAATAGTTTTATGCAGACTTTCTTTTTTGGGGAGTGATATGTGTGACTAACTTGGTAATGGAGTTGGCAGAGACAATGTTGGCTAAGTGCTTGGACCAAGAGCTTTGATGCAATAAAACTGCACTTTCAAGGCCTTTTCTGCAGTGTTTTGGACAGTCCAGAGATCCAGCGATTACTGCTCCATCAGATCAGTCCCTGTGGGTATTGCCTGCTGGTCCCCACCAAGCTGCTTAAGTGCACTAACTTCTGAGAACTTAGAATTTAACTAATGCATTTTTTTTATTATTTTGGATTAGATTTATTGATTAGTCTTGCATGGATTTAGAAATTCCATGAATTTCATGTTTATTTCTGGTATGAATGTAAGTGTTCTTTTGAGTTTTAATGGGAGTGGAAAACCACTTCAATCTCTTTTATACCAGTTTCATTTTGATTGAACCCTTTTGTTTTCACGTAGACTGTAGTTAGGAGCATTCTGAATAGCACAATTACTGGTAGAATCCTTAAAGAATTTTATCTTTGTCACAGGCACAGTCTGCCCACTGAGACATGATGAGTTCATCATCTGTTCTTGTGTGTAGAATTTTCTGACCTGATATTTTGGAATAACATATTTTGGGTATAATTAGAACTAATACTGTTATTAGAAGATAACTATTACATTTTCTACCAATGTCCAGCAATTTCTCCTAGACATTTAGTCCCTAAACATTATAGTAATACTGGTGTTTCCACTCTACCAGTAAAGTGTTAAGCAATTTACCAATCTCTGTTATAAACATACAGTAAAAAAGGTAAATATTTTATCAGAAGGTAGCTCAAAGATATTTAAGAGATTGATCAATCTCTCAGGCCTGGCAGTACCTTAGCAAGTTATTAACAGCTGAAGGGAAAAGTTGATCAGTACTAGAGTTCATAAATTCTAAATGAGGCTGGAGTGTTAAAGAATACTCAATGCTGACCTGATCATTCTACCACTGTAAAGAATGTCAAGATGGTCAAGACTCCTACTAGGAGAGAATATAGCTTTGTTTGTAAAATGTAAAATAATTGCAGTATTTATTAGCCTTTCCCTCCATTAATTTCTTTGATACTGGTAGATACATGGCAAGACAAAAGAATGAATGCAAATCCTTTCATGATCACAAATTAGAAAATATTGTCACCAAGGTGGCATTTATGGGAGAATCAGCAGTTGATAATTTTCCAGACAGACTGAAACACAATGAAGCTGGTGTCTTGTCACTGGGGAACACAAAAACCAAATTTAAATTCATGTTGCATTCCCATAGAAATATGTAAGGTTCCCGGTATAAAACTATTTAAAATTATTTTACACAATCATTATTACATAAGGCTTAAGAAGATGTTAAAGGCTTATTTGAAAAATAGAAGGATTTAGACAGTTCTCTGTGGATTTAATGGTAATTTTGGTACCATTAAAGTGCACTAAGCTTCATTATTGTACTTTAAAAACTGTTTGCATCAGGCTGCTGTGTGTACGTGTGTGAATTCAGAATGTGTGCATGTGACAGCCAGAGTACAATAAAGCATGTGTGGGTTAGCTTGGACACTGTTTCCATTCCACAGTTATAATCTAATGAAAGTACATATAAGTTTAATTTAAAAAGCAGCATTGAAGTCTAAAACACTGTAGAGCTAGGACACAAGCTGTGTAGAAAACCACATGGGAAAGTGGTGATTACAATATTGCATTTTTCCTTGTGGGCTCTGTTGGGTTCACATGACGTGCTCTACCAAAGTATGTCTGTTTTCCTTCCCTCAGCAGAACAAAAGTGCTATTGCTGCTTCCTCTGCATTAGCCATGGTGTTTTATTTTTCTCTGTGGACATGCCATCAGTCCTGTCATTTAGTTTTGTTTCAGCACAACATTTAGGCTCATGGGCGCCTCCATCAAGACCAGCAGCACTTCCCTCCTTCCCCTGCTGTGTAGCCTGCTGGCTGGGAAAGGTGACACAGCGGATCTCAATGGCTTCATTATGTGTGATAGCTGAAAACACTTCCCTAAATGAGTTATTAATAGATGATAACTGGTAGGGGCTGGACTATGTAAGGGGTTAGATTACTTGGTTTCTTGTAAACAATATCCTATTTCTAAAGGGAAGGCATTGAAGAATTACTGGTTGTAACCATCCAGATTGGCACCATTTCAGCAGTTTTGGTCAACTCATAAAGTTAACAGCTTCCAGGGGCAGTGCAAGCAGCACCTTCTATTTTTCAGCTTTTACCCCAGTCTGCTGCAACTCTAAAGAAAGGCTATGAATGATTTTATTAGAATCACTGAGCTGATGCCAAGAAAAGATAGACCAGATCTCTCCTCCACCAAAGATTCTAAGGGTTTGCCTGTAATTTTGGCCACTTGCAGACTCAGCAGCGGCCAAACAGATCTGTCTCTCTAGGAAAGGGCAGGAAAGTGGAGGGTCATATAAAATGAGGTACATTACCACCCAACTTGCTCATTTGACAAACTGAATTAAACTCTTTTGGGGGTTATCAGAAGTACCTCTTGGACAGGCTCACAGCGGTGAGCTCCAGGGTGAGTTGAGATCAAAATCATGAATGGCAGGGAGGGGAGCTGAAGACAGGGAAGCCTTGTGAGTGCTGCTGAGAGCTAGAGCATGAGGAGCTCTCCTCCTGTGAGGCTGTGTTGGCAGGGTCACTGATGGCTGCATTGGAAATGAAAGAGGCCACCACTTGGGTGGCATAAGAGGGCTCTGACAGCTTGTTTAAAGGATAGTAGGACACACGAACCCCTGCCTCAGTGGGGATGAGTCTGCCAGTGTTTCTCTGGTTGTCAAAAAGCATCCTGGGTCCTTTAAGATACAGCCTGTAATGCCCAGCTCTCCCCTACACATGGGAATTGGAGGGGGCTCACTTGCCTGGCCCATGAAGTGCTTTTTGTGGGGCTTATAGACCCATGGTACATCAAAAGGTATTTTAAAACTAGTCCTGTCTCTATTGCTAAAGAAATTATTGCTCATGGGAAAAAAAAAATCAGTGCAGGCTAACATAAACCCATGCACTGCAATTTAGAGGTCTAAATTATGTGATATAGCCATCACATAGGTTACACTGTACTTACCCTGTGTAGCTATTAGTTGTTTCTCACCAAGATGTGTTTTGGTGTGATAAAATGGACACAAAGAAACAGACCTGCCTTCTCTAATTTTCCAAGATTTCTAGTCCATTTCATCAGGAGCCCAAAAATCATGAACGTGTTAAACAGAAAAGCCATAACATATGCAACTTTCCTGTAGAATTTTTATTTTACAAAAAATCAGAAAGTAATTTGGGCAACAGCATTGGATTAAAAAATTGTCTGTAATTGAAGGACTTAATTTCATCCTCTCATATACATGTAAATTCAGAGTAGGTTCAAATCCAGGAGATTAATTTTCAGCATGTATAAATGTAGAGACTAATGTCTTTTTCTTGTGAATGAAAATATAATTGTATTAATTAAAAAAAAATTCAGATTTTTCATAAGTAAGATTTCTAACCACAGGAAAAAAAGATTAGAACAAGACTCTTGAATTTTCTTTCATGGTTATAAAAAAGAAGAAGGGAAAATCACGTGCCTTTGTACCACAGAGAAAACAAACCTACAGCTTTTAGGCAGAGTTTTAGGTACTCTTTTTTGTAGCTGTGCACGTATACATCCTTCTTCTGGTTAACTGGTGAGATGAACACTGATTAATTTGCACATCCTATCAAAATTAAAATCTTCCCCACCCAAACCAACAACCTTGTACTCGGCTCTATTTAAGTACCACAAATGCAACACATAGTGAGATACAAAATTACTATTGAAGTAATGTTCCCAAGTCTTAAGGAAAGAGGTATTTTACTTCATGACAAGGAAAAGATAAAGCCTTGGAGAAATCTTTATTGAAAAGGTGTGATTACTTCTGTTGATGAACAACCAGAAAATAAGTCTCTCTAATGTATTGACTGTAGAGAAATCACTGTAGCTGTGCTCTCCTTATGCCATGTCTCCTAGACTTGCTCTGTAGAGAACAGGGGGTTTCTCCTCTAAACTAAATATCCCTAAGTTCTCAAGTTGTGTTTTCTTAAATTCTTTTTGGTAGACTTTTGCACATCTTCTCAGAATTCTTTCCACTTGCTTGAATGAAATGCCCTAAAATGCACTTCACTGTGCCTAGAAGAAAATCTATCCAGGTATAATTATTTTTAGATAGCAACAGAAGTGGGAAAAAAAGCACGTTTTTAATGTTTTAGCAAGGGTTTCCCTGAAATAAGGTTTAACAAGTTTCTCTTTGTCACTGTTTCATATTACATTCCCTCTTCCAGACAATAAAAATTTTCTCCAAGTTTACATCTTGGAGACTATAGTTGAGTAATCACAAAATAAAATGTATGATGTCAAGATTAAAATAAACAAGCTGAAGGCAATCTGGCGATATGATAAAGGACTGGTTTAATTGTGAGAAATGGCCAAACAGATAAAAGGGGAAACCCAAGTATGGGAAAACACAGATCAAAGTTCTAGGAATGGAGTTTTTGTTAAATTTTTCACTAGACTAAGCTTTAGCTATGGCATAAATATTTTTAGATTGTTTTCCAGAAAACATAATAGGAAAGTATTTATAAATTATTGGTTGATCAAATGACCACTGTAGAATTACAATTTCCTAGTTAGTCCATATAAATTATAACTGAGAATCCAGTTTGTGGTGTACTTAACTTTTTATTGTAACTTATTCCTTCGGAAATCACTAAACTTCACAGAGTCCAGAGAAAATAAAAATAAAAAGATCTATATATCCTAGCCACTCTTTTGAGAAGTACCTACACATTTCTAGATAGTTCCTGGGCAAATAGGCTTCCCCTAAAGTTTTGTGAATGATAGAACTTTTGCAGAATTCCAGGTGAGAAGGGGTGCTCTGTAGATTGGAGGAGCAGTTTGATACCATCCCAGTCTTCTTTTTCTTCTCTCAGATCTTATATCTGCTGTTGTGTATTTGTTGGCTGGAGACCACCTCTGCTGGATCAGAGAGCCCTGTTCTCAGCAATTCCGTGTGTCCCCCTACCTTCTCTCATGTCAGGGTGGATGCTCCACTGCTAAGCACTGACTTGCTGAACACTTCTGATAGAGGACATTTTTGCTGTCAGATGGAAACCTGAGAATCAGGAGAGGAAGGGAATTCTCCCGTTTTCTCTGAGACTGAGCACCTGCTGCTGCAGCTAGCAGATCAGGGATGGACAGTCCTGGTGGGGCTCACAGAATATCCAGCCCCCACAATACAAACCACAAGACAGCTTCCCAATGGCCTCCAGCATTGTCAGCCTTGGATAGCTCAAACCAAAGGTGAGACGTAACACTCTAAACTGTTCTACCTGTGAGTGCCTGGTATAGCTACAGGCACACCCAAGCTCACATCTGTGTACCCTCCATAAACTCTTGTTTCCCACAGAAAGGGAGCTTGGCTGTGTAGATCAAAAAGGTGCTGTGGAAGACTGTGACTGCTTGCCTTGCCTGAAGGTTTGGAATATCTGGAACCTGGAGCATGACCATGCTTATAAATAGAGCCTCTGCTGCAGGCTTATATTGAATACCTTGATTTATTTTGTGAACCCTTCAGTTAGTATGTTTGCTGTAATTATTAAACACATCATCAGCCAAAAATCAAAAGAAGAATTACTTCATTAAGGCTTCTGCTGAGACCAAGGATTATGGTAATAACAGATCTGTAGTCTATTTGGTTTTTGCTTTTACGTTAGATAAATGACTGCTATTACTGCTGTGGTGATTGTTTACTCAGGAAATGAACTTCATCCCAATTCTTTGGTATGAAGTAAAGTACAATACTTTCTTGTACTTCATAATTTATTTGCTCAGTGTTGTTTATAGAGTGACTAAGCAGATGAAAGCTCTATCATGTTTGCATCGAGAATGCTGTGAAGAAAGCCAGACTGATTGGTGTGTACCCAGTGTATAGAGAATATTCCACTGTGGAAAGCCACTAAAAACTTGATACATATACATAAGAAACAGCGCTACTCCAAACTTATGACCTTTTAAAGTCACAATTTCTATCCTGCACTTTTTACTTTTTTCAAAATAAACCTTTCAATCACAACTTCTATCTCTTTTCTAGATTTTTTTTTGTCACCATAAGATAATTTAATTCCCAGTTCCAGGATAACTTTTCCTAATACAACCCTCTCTACCTCTCTGTGCTGTTATCTTGTTGTCCTCTATAAGCACAGATCTGGATGATACAAACCTTCTGGTAAATTTTATGCAGCAAGTGATGCAGGGCTGAATTCTTCAGGCTCTGCTCTTTTGCAAGTCCCCATCCACACACAGACAGTTTTCCAGTCTGCTATTGCCTGGGAGAAGAGTCGGTCTGCACAAGTCAGGAAGGAGATTTGCACTTTTAAATGCAGTTATAGCAATGAGTAGCACCAAGTTTTGCTCCACTAGCTGCCTTCCTCCCACCAAGAAGTTATCATTGTCTGAAATGGCCAGGCATTCCAGAATAAATGCTTGGAGTTGGCATTTTCAAGGTTCAAACAGAATTTCACACTGGTGTCAATATAGCTGGTTCTTGGATTAATTAAGGACATAGATGCCTCTGTTAGGCTGGAGAATGTTTGTCAAATAATGTAGTTTGAGTCTGGGAGTGTCTGCACTATTTGACTTTTCACTCACTGAACTCTTATTCTGCAGTAATGATAAACACAGAGCAAATTGGAGCTGACCAGGGAACATGACCTGCAAGAGAAAAACATACTAGAAAACACAGCAATTACTGGAAAATATCAAAGCATTTTATATGGAACCTTTTGGATGAATTTGGTGGCCGTTTAAAGAGCTGAGCCAGTGTTGGAGCCAGCGGACAGGGGCATGTAAGCATCAAGGATTAATCATGAATCAAAACACATGAAGAAAAAAAAGGATGAGATTTACTTACTGTGGAGCTGTATTGTTATGGGCCTCATTAGCCTGGACAACCTGGTCAGCTGAACGCCATCCCATCCCATTTTTACATACAAACTTGGATGAGAAAAATTGCATTTTACCTAAACACGAGATATTTGCCTCTGTCTCATGGCACTGTTGAGGGTTGAGATACATAAACATCATAATTCTGAAAAGGGTGCTACGAGGAATAAGTATGTTTGTTTTCATAGTACAAGTTACACACTGGGTTTGTCTTACTTATGGACTAAATCATAGAATCATTTAGGCTGAAAAAGACCTTCAGGATCACCTGAAGTCCAAGTGTAAGCCTAACGCTACTGGGCCCACCACTAAACTATGTCCCAAAGCATTACATCTACATGGCTTTTAAATATCTCTGGGGCTGGTGGCTCAATAGATCAACCACTGCCCTAGGCTTGTTCTCCTATTGAAATGAAGTTGTTCCTAGTATCCAGTCTAAACCTCCCCAGGCACAGCTTGAGGCTGGTTCCTCCAATCCTGTCATCTGTTACCTGGAAGAAGAGACTGACCCCCACCTGGCTACAACCTCCTTTCAGGCAGTTGTAGAGAGCCATATGGTCCCTTCCGAGCCTCCTTTTCTCCAGGCTAAACAACCCCAGCTCCCTCAGCCTCTCCTCACAGGACTTGTGTTCCAGACCCTTCACCAGCTCCACTGCCCTTCTCTGGACTTGCTCCAGCACCTCAGTGTCCTTTCTGCAGCGAGGGGCCCAGAACTGGACACAGGATTTGAGGTGCAGCCTCGCCAGTGCCAGGTACAGGGGGACAATCACTGCCTGGTCCTGCTGGACACACTATTGCTGATACAGGTCAGGATGCCATTGGCCTTCTTGGCCACCTGGGCACACGATGGCTCATACAAGACTAATTTCTGTATGGCTTCTGCAGGTAAAGATTGTTAGTGCTGCGTTTCACTATCCTCAGTCTTTTCACTACAGTATATTGTTGCAATATTTCAAAAATAAAAAAAATCCTGTACATTTTAGATTAGAGTTCATAAATCACCCTTCAACTGTTATACAAATATTTGCTTATAAGGATATGTAATTCTTGGATTAACATCTGATCAATAATTTTTTGCCTTGTATCAGCAATACAAAACAGTTTCAGCAGAGATAAAATTTCAATTATTATTCGTAGTACAAAAAGGTGATTTTGGTGCATGCATGTAAAATCTTCTGCTAACACAATCTGTATACTGACTATAAACAGCTCGATTGCTCAGGCCTGACTTTGTTTCTTCAAGAGATCCCTATTTTTCTGCTAATGTATGCTGTTTCCCACAGGCCAAATAGCTGATAAAGATAGTGGATGTCTGGAAGCAGAAGCACATGCTCTGCAAGGACCAGCAAAGACTTGTATGTTATTGGTTTGTATGGACAGTCAGCACATCATTAAAAAAATACATGACAGCAAAGAAATGCTTGGCGTCTGACACCTCGGTGGGGATCAAACAGCCCTGGAGTTATTGGCTCTGCTGGTGTTTGTGATGGCAGAGTGTCTTGCTGTGCCAACAGCAACCCAGCCCCTCTCAGTCTACTCCCCTGTGAACTTTTACAGGCAAGCACAGCTACAGTCATAGTAAATGTGAGCTGGCTCTTGTGTCTGGTCATCTCAGAGCACAGGCAGCTCCGGCCCACGGGGGGTCACAAAAGATGGTGTCAATAAACCATTTATTTCACCAGTCCTTAAGAATTACACGTACACCATCATGCTAGAGAGAAAGGAAGCCTCCAGGCAGAATGAACTGGGAAGTGAAAGCCAGCTGTTTGCACCCAGCGTGGTCTTAGTATATGACCAAAGACTGAACCACTGAGTACGCACAAGATCACGTTTATCATTTGTCATTCCTGGGTAAATATTTGAACAGAGACACAGAGAAGCAGCCTAGCTCAAGCACTTGACACCTCAAGAAGGAGAATTCAGGCATGCATGATCACATATTGCCAGCCCAAGGTCTCACTCAGCTGTTTGGATGCAGCAGGTACAAGACAGGAGTACGGCAGCCCAGTCTATCAGAAGCCATTCTGCACATGACTCTTCCTATGCACTTGATAGATGTTTCTGATGCTGGAGGCAGGATACAGCTGGGCTTGAAACATCATGATGTTTGGCAGGTATAAACCTAGTTTTACAAGACAGACATGACCTAAGGATGCTTGAGTAGCAGGAATGCTAAAATATTCAGTGAAACATAGAGAGAAAAGAAATACAGAACAAATCCAAGCAACCTTTGAGAAGGTCTTATGAGTTTTAAAATCTGTTTCATTTTCTTCCTATTTGATGTCAGTAAATTTGTATTTTGGACATGAAAGATAAATAGAAATGTACTGAACTTTCCAAAATGCCTCAATGTCTGGTGAAGTCAGTACACAAATCAATCACTTTCACAATTTGTATTACCAATTAAATGGATTCTGTGTTATAACAATGTTCCCTTTGGTTCTGTACCCAGCACTGTGGTGCAGTAGGTGCTTGAGAGGTGAATGAAAATATCAAGCAGATGGTGACATTCCCTGAAATTATCTTCTCTCCAGAAGTCTGTGACTACTTTGCTTGAGGTGGGTTCATAGTCCCTGACGAAAAGTTCTTACATGAATGTGTGTGATAGCTTTTAGATTTCTGACATTGTGTTGAAATTAATTTAAGAGGTTGAGCAAAGGTTGTGTGAATACCTCCTCCTGTTCAATCATGACTTTTGATGTGCTGACTTGCTCTGATAGTGCTCCATCTCCCATTCAGAGAAGCCAGGTACTAGAACAGACAGATAACAAAAAAAAGAGTTTTATATTGATATAGATCTCAATAGCCCTTATGGAGCCTAAATAAAAGTCCAGTTACCTCTTTTGGCCAAGTGTTAGAACACTCAAACCTGAAAGTGTTTGAATCCATGGCTCAGGTTTTGTGTTTCATACCCATTTCTAAGGAAAGCAGAGTCTCCAAGGCACATTTGTGATAGAGGAGCTGCAGCCTCTCTCTGAGTGGTTCCTGTGAACTGCTCTGAGGAGATGTGTTTCATGGTCATCCTCAACTAGCAGCACAGAAGGTGTGAAGAACAGCCAGAGCAAACCTGTGCTGTGTGTGGGAGATAGTTTCCCTCAAAACATTTGAAATAGCAGACACAGCTGGCGATCATTTCCTTTTCCAAACAAACATCACAACCTGATCTGGCTCTTCAGACACTTTAAAATTCCACTTTCTTCAAAAATTCATCCAAAGCAATATATTAGGGAAAAGATCTTAAAAGCACTATGACTAAAAGGTCTCTAGGGACACAAGATGAACTGATTAGACATTTTTTTGTGGTTTGATAACTCTGCAACACTTATTCTTATATTTTTGGTTCATCCAAAAGTAAAGTATTCATTACTCTATAAATAGCTTGTCAGCTAGACAAGCTAGAGAGTGACAGACGATGTATTATATAATTTTGGGTTGGTTTGCTTTAAAAGATGTGCTCTATTCTAACTCCGACAGGGTATTCCTGTGTGTGTGTATAGCTCTTGAGGAAAGGTCTAGTGACTGCCTCTGTCTGTGTATTAATCTCAGTATTCCCCAGACAACAATTTTTATCCATGTGAAGGAATAGGTCCCAGAAGGTTGTGATGGGGATTAGCAGGCCAAACCTAAGTCAATATGCCTTGTTTTATACTGAGCCTGGAAAGAATCTGTGGAGAGACAGCAAGGATGAAGAACAATAACTGTAAGGTCAATGAGCCTTTGAAAGACAACCATGTCTAAAAGATATTGCTAATTCATTTGTATCCTTAATGCTCCACTGCCTTGGAGGAATCTGTGAACTGAACTTCTGATATAGTACCTCTGAAATTGAGATTTTTTGTAGCTGAGCTCTCAAATCTATAAGTAGGGATGATATGGAGTCCACATAGATCAGTGATCTTCCACCTTTTACTGAGTCTTAGACCACAGAAATGGATATACTCGTTAAAAGTGTGCTGCTCTCACGATGTACTCAGCAAACACTGTGAGAAGACGTTGATTTTCAGTGGATTTGAAATCCGATGAAAAAATTTCTGAGAACATTTCTCTTAGTTTAATTGTTCTCAGTAAGACTGATCAACAACTGGGAATATCTCTGAGCTACCGTCTTGTAATCAGCTGCTGCAGTTTTTGGAGTCCACCACAAAATATCTTTGTTCTCAACTTGAGTAAGCCTATGATATCCTTTTCTCCCAGCCTGTCTGCCCCCATCCCATCTGCATAATTTACTGTCCCTATAGAAGAGAGTCAGTCTTCAGTCTCCTCCAGACACCTTCTGCCTTCTTCTCTCACAGGCCCCTTAAAATTTACTACATAAATTCATGTTTTTTACAGCTTTATTATTTCCAAGCAATAATAAGAATTCTACAGCTTGAAAGAAGCAGAAATTCTGCCATGGCACATTCCCCATGAAGAAAATCTGTTCTAGGGAGTGGTATATACTGGTTTTGCTACGACGTTAAAAATGTGAAATATCACAATAAATTCCTACTTAAAGTGATAGCTTTGTTATTGTCTTCTGGACAGAAATTTTGCCCCAGCACAAGCACTGCTTTGGGTTCCAGTAACATATCTGTATGTAATCTACTCTGTAAAACAGCCTCTACATATCATCCACACAATTTTAAAACAAGATCTTTGTGTGAGCATAAGGCCAGTGATAGTGGATGTGATTTGTATTCGTATTTGGATACCTCAGCACCTTTTGTAGAAATGATGTATAGACTTGTCTGTGGCAGCCAAGGCGGGGAATCTCACTCTGTGCAGACTGTGAAAGGGAACTTTTAAATGGAGTAATCTAGCTGATTTTTGCTGGAAAGAGATAGATGATTATATAGCACATAAAGGAGATGCTGAATCTGGTAGCCTGACAGAGGTGATGCTGCTGCACCTCCAAAACCCGGGTCCAGCAGGTGGTGAGGCGGAGCGTGTGTTCCCAGCAGGCACACAGACACAGGGGTCCATGCAAGCAGTACATGTGTCACACAGCTAGACACAAACATTCAGCACCTGCACAAACACAGAATCAATGTCACCATCCTCTTCCCTCCTCTGGCTGATGAGGAAAATGTCTGTTAGTGTGGGTTAGCAGCTGGACTTCTCCACTGGGATTTGATGGCCCTGAGAGGAGCTGGGGCTGGGTGTTACTGGAGTTCCCTCCTTTGCCATTGCTACCCTGTGCTCCTTTCCTCTGTGGAGGTGACCTCTTCACTGCATACGCTGACATGGGTAGTACAGAACTAAAAATTATCCGCTTTGAAATACTGGATAGAAATGGAGCAAACTGGTGTTTGAGGAGATTAATATAAATCCAGGGACAGCAGCTGCTGTAGAGTACTTATAGGCAATTTGCAGCCGTTAAATGTTAACAGCCAGCATGCAGGCTACAAGGGTAATGTCTCCTTCACAGGATGAAATAAAAATGCCAAACAAGTTGTACTTGTTTTTTTACCTTTGCAAGCCTTATGTGTATTATATTTTTCAGCAGAGAAGTAATGTGGATTCTGAGTGTTCATTTGTCTTGCATCCCAACACTTTTGTTTAAATGGAGATTCAGAATTCAAAATACTGAGCAGAAAATTCTCATAAAATGAAATAAATTCAGAGCTTTTACTCAGATATTCTGGGATTTTGGCAAATTACATCTGCAGATTTGATCTTTATGTCTTCCTGTTTCCTATTCTGAATGTTGAAGATATGATTATAAATAATAATGATAATACTAATAACAGTAGTAATAACATAGGGTGTGGTCTCTGATTAAATAGCCGTGCTCATGCAGAATGGTGGCTGCCTAAATGCTTTTCCAGCAGCATGAATCATAGAATAGCCTCTGTTGGAAGGGACCTTAAAGATCATAGCAGTGCTTTTCCACTGGATCATCTGATAAGGCTTTGTGTTTCTGATAGAGGTGATGGATCTTGGAATTGCTTGGAGACATGAAAATAAGATGAATTCCATCAGATTTCACGGATTTTTTCACTTGCATCTAATGTGTGGGTGAGACATGAAAGCTTAATGCATGCATCTGATGTCTGCTAAGACTGAAAAAGATGACTTTCCAAGACCTCTAAGCTTTTGGGCTCGGGAACATGCTCAGGAGCAGCGGAAGGTCACAGCTGACACTGAGCAGCTGGGCCTGTTTTGAAAGCTCGTGGTCTGGGAGCAGTAACATAAACAGCAACTCGTCAGAGTCCTACTAAAAAACAAATAGAGCATGTTATCCCCAACTTTTGAACAATTAGGCAAAAGTGCCATCATGTTGAGTATGGACTTTATTAGTTATAGTTTAAAAAAAGTGTCCAGAAGGCCCTGATTTGTGGGAAATTCGTTTTGGTCCTGAGGAAGAGAACAATACCATTCATAGAGTTTGGTTATTTAGCCCATGCTGTTGGTAAAAAACAGTGATTGGTTTTCATATAAATCAGCTTCTTTTATGTACAGCTGATATTCCAAGTTCAGTTCATGGAGCTGACTGTGTATTCCAGCTAATTATTCCTAAAGATTTTTTGTGACTATGGTTATTTAGTTAAGGCATTTATCCTGCAATTTTCCTCCTTCTCTTTATAGCTTCACACAAAAATGGCACCCCAGAAAGCTTGTCCCTGAGCTGAATATGAAGCTAATAGTCCCAAATCGGACTCACATAATTTTCCATGTATTTGGCCCCTCTTCTTTTTTTTTTTTTTTTAAATGTTGATAACATCTACTGATTTTCATTTTAATGCACTAGAATTAGCTGTAATAGAAGTTTTCCAAAACACTGTAAGCAGAAGTATATAAAGTTGTGCCAAAAAGACTATGAATAATAGATCTGAAGAAAATCCTGGAAGTGCATGTGGTCCACTATGAGACTGCATTAGGCAGAACTCATTTGGCAAATTTACTATGTTTAAGAGAGTATTTATTTTTATTTTTTGCATGATTTTTGCTCTGAGGAACCAGACATGCTGTATAACAGCTGTTGGGTGGGAAATGTTTAATTTTTAACAAAGGAAATAGATTTAAAAAAGTCTTTTTTTTTTTTTTAATTGATAACTTGTCTGTTGCTTTGCTGAATGTGAAAAAAATACCTGGAGAAAAGTAAAGAGCCTTGTTGATTTCTTCTGCATGCACTCTATAGGTTTATATCTTCAAACTGTCTCCACAAACCATCCCCCAGGGTACCACAGTGCAGAGGAGAGGGTGTACAGGGGACTTTAAAATGAACAGGGAGTCCAGCCCTAAAATCCCATCACAGAATTGGTTGCTGGTAAAGCAGACACAACGTCATCTTCAGACCAGGAGTGTTTTGTGTAAGTACTGTAATTTCCATCTCCCCTCTTGTATTTCAAAACTACTAGAGATTATTATATTGACTCCAGATGATTGTGAGATAGAACTGATTTACAGCTCTGTTCCACTGAGTCGAAAATAGTGACGTCAGTTACAATCAAAATTGTGGTCATTTTTTTATTCATCCTTGTAAGTGTCCTTTTGTTTTACTTTCAATACATTGAGCAATGTATTTGCTCAATATATTACAAATATGATTGACTAGATATTTCTGATATGAAAGTGCTTCTGGAAAACGTACACTGGTTGGTTTCCGTAATATATTTCATATTACTGTTCTCTTAGTAGCTCTCAGAAGGGAAACCATCACTTAAGCCATTTGTCCAATCTGGCTATAAATCAGTGGACACTACACTGCAGAAAATATTCCTTCATTGGCAGGGACTTCAATGAGATGACCTCATAATTTTTCCATCTCCAGTATAGAGGTGTCTAAGATTTATTACAATCTTAATATAAATTCAAGACTATGAATATGTTTTTATGACTTATTTTCATGACAATGACAAAAAAAGGCCAACATAAGTATAAGATAGCTTTATAGTGTCAGGATATTAAAATATGTCTATCCAAGTTTATGGTGAAATTTAAGTAGGAAGCATCTGAAAATGACTATTTCCTCATCTCTGTTTTTTCTAGTATATAAACCAAATTAATTCTATTACAGAGAAGCAATGTTTTTCCTATCAATTCAATACATGCCTTAAAAAGAAGATTTCAATTTCAGGATTATTTTAAAACACTATAATTTGCTAATCTTTCCAAATCAGATGGCATATAATTGCTTCCCATATTATGACAAAGGTTTAAAGTAGGAGCGAGATCTAACAAGGAGCCCAGGCCTGAATAAGACTTCTTTTCTACTTTGTTCAGAGAAGCAATCTGCTTACCTCTTACCCAATTGTTCCCTTATCCTGAGATTTTTAGATGTCAGTAAGAATGCCACTTTCATCCTCAAAACTCCCAACAAATAACCTAATGACTAGATGCCAACCCTTCAACTAACTGTCCCTTGAAACTAGAAAAAAAAGCCAGGGAGAAATTTAGTATCCCAAATGACTTTTTTGACATTACTGGAGGTAATCCCCAAAAGACCTTCAGAGATGCTGGTGCTAGGGTTAAGAGTAGCTAATACTGAAAGATTACTGAGACGCTTAGAGAAAATCTTAGGAGCAACTGAGGAGCAAAGAGTGTGAGGAGAATATCTCAGTTTGGGAAAGGAGGTTGAAAGGACACTTCTTAGGAGTGAGAATGAAGGCTGGGCAGTACCACAGAGTAAAGAGTTATACCAGACAATGGAGCAAAAAGATGGAGCCTGGAAGCCAACTGGAAGCAAAAAATGGGATTTACAATACCATCTATAATCTATAGATCCTGATAAAGATGAGATGGTGAAACTTAACATTGTCATGCAAAGCCCAGTAGTTTTTCAGTAAAAATCTGTGGAAGAAGGCATGAACTGTCACCCACTTCAGTGGGTGATAGATCAGACCAGTGAAACTATCCAGGCTACCGTCTACAGGATGTTGGACCAGTTCCCGAGGTCATAACTTCTCCCATTTTTGACTTAATCACATTTTCTCTTGGTTTTGCCATGCAACAAGGAAATAGTTTTAACTGTTGTTTTGCCATACCCTTTCTCAAGGCTGAGATCTTGGACACTTTCTTGTTTGCATTTGTCAGCAGATGCAACAATTACACAATGGCAGGGCTGGCCATGGTGCTTGTTTGTGCTTATATTTTGCAGCTGTGGTCAGCCCTTCTGAGCCTCCTTTAACCATGACCATCAGATGGCCTTTCAAGTTTCCTTTAATGATACCCAGTAGATGATCAAGATACAGTCTCCAGCTACATCACGGAAGCCATCCCAGACTTCCCAAACAGTGACAAACTGCATCAAGCATACCACACACCTAAAATTTTGTATAATGCATGTTTCTTTGCCTCTTGCCTATGAGGGTGTTCTACATGTTCAATATGTATGTAGCACATACAGGCAGGAAATCTCAATATGAATATGCAGTGTGCCTGGCAGTCTGGTGTCTAGGGAAACACCAGTGCCTGATGCTCCTGCCTTTATTTCCTGGGAGGGAATGTTGGATTACATCAAGCTTGGTGGTCATTCCCCAGGAGTTCTCCAGACAAGAACAGTTTGAGAGTTGTGCATTGATTAGAGGCCCTTGCCTGTGCAGAGACTCTTTCAGGTATACGAGAGACAACAGAGGATAATACCAGGGAATACTATATCTTTGGGATGAGTTGGCACAGTTTCCACGTCAGCATGGTTGGCAAAAAAGAATTTGAGGGTGGGAAGAGACTGTTGGTAGGAATGATCTGGAAAAAGGATGGAATTGAACAGCTGGGATCATAATCCACAAGCAAAGTGGGGAAATAGGGGACCCAGGATGTCTGGTGATCCAGATGGATAGAAAACGCCAGACAGAAATGGAAACATGCGAGGCAAAAAACCTGCCAGATGCAATAATGTAACTAAATGACCTATATATGCGCAGACACAGAAAGGAGAAGCGAGGGAAGAGGAAGGTAGAAGAGCTGTTGGACATGCAGGACTTCTGTGCAGAAGAAAATTATACAAGGATTAGAGGAATGTGTGAAATATGATCCTTATAAAGGCAATGATGAGGAAAAATAACATCTCTCTCAGATGTTTGTATTTTCAAGTGAAAATAATATTATTTATAATATATATCATATATTTCTAACTTCCAGATAAATATTTTGAAGGCCAAATTCCTAAACCAGTGAAATCAATACAAAACTCTAGGTCTAATCAGTGCAAGGATGCTACCAACATACATATATACATATAATATGTATACAACATTGCTAGGGGGAAAAAGTTTTACTATGTTGTCATATAAATAGCCAAAAATAAGTAGATTAATGTTGGGAAATGTATTTTTCTCACCTTCACCCCTGTACTTTCCATCATCATTCAAATTCATGCCTTCAATTGCCTTGAAGACTTCAGAGCTGGGTGCTTGTTCATGAATGCCTCATTAATTGTTTATCATAGACATAAGTGTTGGACAAATGTTTTGCTTGGACTATGCAGTTATTGCTTCCATTACATTATTTCCACACTGTTGGCTGCTGTTCTGTGGCTTTTTGCTGGCAGTATTTTTTTTTAGGTCACAGTGTTCCATGGCTTAACTTCTCCAAAAGACCAGGTATTGGGAAGGTAAATAGATATGATCACTGGCATGGAAGATGGAAGAGACTCTTTCATATTTGCAGGAATGCAGTTGAAGTGGAAAAAGTCCCATAGATTCATAGGAGCTCAAGAGACACCAGTATATCTAGTTTGTTTCACCAGGCACATTTTTGTGTATTTTTGGAAACGTCTTGTAAAAACTGTAGATTTTTGGAATGTCTTATAAAAAACCAGGATCTTAAATTTAATCCCTCCCATTTATAAGTATGTGACTTTTCAGTGCTTATTTTCATGAGAAGTGTCTTGGAAACTTCTGTGTAAGGATACCTATAATATAATGTGCGGTACCCCAAGACTAACCAATTTAAGTAGTGAACAGATGAAAGAGTGGTTGTTAGACTGAACTTACTGCTTAGGTGTGTTCTGACAGGTTATCTTCCTGTTTATGAGAGCAAAGGAGTTGCTTGATTTGGTTATTTTCCAAAACCACTTTCTTGGGTTTTCATATTGAAGGAGGAGGAGCATCAGCTTCACAAACTGGAAGTTCAATTATAGTTCACAGCTTACTGGTCCAAGAGAAGCAAAATTGGTTTTGCAGGTATGTAAATGTGCTTCAGTTGTATAGGATCTCCACTTTTAAGGTGATGGTGGAAACATGAGCCTGTGCTCATACACTGAATATTGAATCAGTCTTTTGATGCTTTGCTGCTGCTGACAGGTTTCTTTTGCTTGTGTATAATTTCCTGCTAATACTGGGAGAAGTGTGTGTCTGAGAACCCAGCGACTGTGGAAGGTGTTTGGCTTGGAAGTTGGAGGCACTCAGAGACCTGCTGCAGCTGCACTCTCAAATCCTGTTTTTTTTCTCTGAGGCTGTGGGGAGAATGGTTTGCTCTGACTGATGTATTCAGCACTTCTCTGTCTGCATTTGTATATCGATCATAATGGAGGGTCTATGAAGTCTCTCTGGATTTAAAGCTTCTGAATCTTCCCTTTCCACTCCAGTTCTCTAGGCCAAAAGTGGCACAGGTTATTTCATTAGAGGAAAAGTCTGTTTCCTCTCTATGCTGCACTTGGAATACAGCTGTCAGCAGTGCCAACTGCAACACTGTAATTAAAGCACTAGTGTTTTTTACGGTACTTATAATTCATTGCAAAATAGGTGTGTTTTCTTACAATTTGTTCCCAAGCAAGGAATTTTTCAGTATTGTTTTTGCCTGCTTAAGGGCTGGGCCTTGATACCATGTCTGTGGCTTCCACCTTCTCAATGCCCATTGGTAAGACAGTGTTTTTGGAAGATATTTTTTGAGGACACCTAAACTTTTGTGATAGGCTTTCATCCAGTCTCTCCTCCTGTGAGCAGGATCTTTCAGGAACTCTGTCAAGAGATAACAGCAACTTTCAACACTCTCAAATGTTTAGTCATTGAAATGCATAGCACCGGATTTTGAAAAAGCTTCTGTTTATAATGTTTGGAACATGGGTACTAAGCTATGTCACTTAAAGAGTATTCTCCCAGAGTATAACAGGAAAGAGAAAGTACTGTTCTGATCTGATAATTTGGCTTGACCTCCTGAAGGAGAGAGACATACATGGGATAAGTGAAGGCTATTTGCCTATAACTGATTACGTTTTGTGTTCTGATGTGTTGGACACTTCCCATGAAGTCTAGCAACTTTTAACTGAGATTAGATGATCCTGATAAGGTGAACCCCAGAACTGGCATGGACTAACCTGAGATGAATGTGTTAAGAAAGAGGCTGAGTGCAGTATGTAATTTTTAATAAAGAAATAGTTGTCCAATCTCCACTTACTAAGCAATTTGATCAATAATACATGGTGTCCTCTGGAGCTAAAAGATTTCCACAATAATGTATCATATAAAAGAAATTCCAAAAAGAAAATTTAAAACTTGAACTGAATGTCATAATATAGAAATTTGCTTTTATGTTTTTATCACTTAGTGGCTTCAAATTTAACCTAAAAAAGAATAAATTCATTCTTTGCTGTCAATTTGCAGCACTTCTAAAAACTTCTTCTGACACTCTGGATTCTTTGAATCAGTATCTTAATCTTCTGTTCCACTTCAAACATAATGATCTTTATGTTGTGATCTAGTTTTAGTAATATATCTCACTACATTCTCAGTTTAATTTTATGTTAGTGATAATAGGCCATAAAGAGTGGGTAACAAGAATAAGAGAAGGAATTGTAAAAGCAAAGTTTGGGAATGTAAAAAAAAGGAAAATTTTCACCTTCAGGAGAGAAAGTAATAGCTTTGTTTCTGAAGCATATTTATCAAGAAATAATAAAAGTTGAAACCTGAGATATGTGAAAATTACAAATGTTTGTAATGCCTGTAGTTGCTTTACCTAACAGAATGAAACATCAAAGGAACTGACTTTCTAATTCCTCCTCCAGTAAAGGCTCATTATCCCTCACAAACATTTCCAATAGTGGGCAAAGAGGCCAAAGTCAGGTCCCGTTCTGAGTAAGTGTAGACATTAAAATGTAAATCAATAGCAAATTTAAATACGAGGCTTAAGATTTCATTTTACTTTAAAATATTCAGTTTAATTCAATTCCAGACTAAAAAGAACCTTGAGAAACTTAAGAGAAAAGTACTTTCAAAAGAAATTAAACAAAATATACAGACAAGCCTTTATTCATGTGAAAGCTCTTATCAGTGTGGAATGACTGTGAATAAAATGATAAAATACTGCACAAAAATGCTTGTTTGGAGCAAGATCATCTTGTAAATATTGTGTAAGAAAGCTGTACAACAATAAAGAAGAAAACTAGCAAGATCAAATGGTAAAGGGCCTTGAGAGGAAGCTGTATGAGGAGCGGATGAGGTAACTTGGTCTGTTCAGCCTGGGGAAGAGGAGACTGAGGGGAGACCTCATTGCAGTTACAACTTCCTCGTGAGGGGAAGAGGAGGGACAGGCACTGATCTCTTGTCTGTGGTGACAGTGCCAGGACCAAAGGGGATGGCCTGAAGTTGTGTCAGGGAAGGTTTAGGTTGGATATTAGAAGTTTCTTCACCCAGAGGGTGTTTGGGCACTGGAACAGGCTCCCCAGGGCAGTGGTCACATCACCAAGCCTGACAGAGTTCAAGAAATGTTTGGACAATGCTCTCAGGCACGTGGTGTGACTCTTGGGGTTGTTTTGTGCAGGGTCAGGAGTTGGTCTTTGTTTATCCTTGTGGGTCCCTTCCACCTCAGCATATTCTATCATTTTATGAACCATTCCATTTAGTTCTCTAAACTGTGAGTAGAAAATTCTTCAAGGGGCTGATATGTTATCTGTGCCTTATCTGAGTGGGCAAGAATATGCCAGTTGACGGCTTATAGATGCTGTCACCTTTTGAAAAACAGCATGGATCTGTCCCTGGTTTTAGAAAGAGAGGGTTTAGATGACCATGATTAAAGGTCTGTTCTTTTCAGGTTGCTCCTCGGGGTCTCCTTTGGAATTTTTCAAGACCTTAAGGATCTAAGCTCTAAATAACCTTGCTTTAATTTAGTGTCAGTTCTTCTTTGAGGAGGAACTTGGACTTGAATATCTTATGACACCTTTCTGAGTTATGCAGAAGAGGACATTTTACTGTAGGTCCTGAAAGGTTGTGGTAGCTTTGTCCTGGGGAGACACAGAGTGCAAGATACACCCCTGTTTAAACAGTGTGGCTAGAACACGCTTAGCATGTCTAAGAGCCTTCCTTTTAATATAATGAATTGATGTAATTTATGACAGAAAATTAACTAAAACAAGCAACATAAAACTTTTTCCTTATGTAGAATCCCAGAATGGAGGGCTCATTAATTCAGTATGCATAAACCTCATGGTTAATTATTGCTAGCATTTTTATGACTGCTTCGTGGCAAGGATGATATCACTGAAACTCACTTAGGGTGAACCATTCAGATGAGGTGGGCCAACATTTACCTTTCTTTTTTGCTCATGCCATTTTATTAAATGAGTATTTTGTATACCTTATTTATATCAAGATATGTATGAACATGATTGTCTTGATATCTCACCGTTACTTACAGATTTTAATTTTCCAGCAAGAGAGGTGGGAACAGCCATCGTACTAAAGAGGAAAAACAGAAGAACATGGGTAGGTCAAGTTGTCATACTCTCATATGATGACCAAATAGGAAATGTTACCTTAATCTCTGCAAATCCAGGCAAATAAAGGAGCTGACATGGCATGAGTGAGAAACAGCTCATAGTCTGTCTAACTAATATCCTGTTTCTGATGATGAGTCACATCAGCTTTTTCAAAAGAATATATGGAAAACTGAAAATAGGGTTATAGGTGTGGAAGATTATACCAGAAAAGTTTCACCCTAGCTCTAGTAGTTACAGGTTTCTTTAGCTTTCTAAAGTATTTCTTGGACAATGATAACAGTGGTAACTTTTAATTTAATTTCTTAGCTAGCTGTAAATTTAATGGTACCTTTAACTCAACGTGCAATACCAGTATGCCTTTTTTAAAATCTTTTCCCTGTGTAGTAGTAGTCTGTTTTAAGTCTAAAGTTTGTTAGTTTTGAGTCTATTAATAAATATTTCATTTTATAATAGACCAAGTCAACCATTATTAAAGAACTTGCAAACAAGAGTGCATCTTTGGGGTGCTGGCCACCTCAATACAGCCACTGCCTGCTGCCAGAGGCCTGGGCAAAGGCAAAAGCTGATTTAAACCTACATCATCCATTCATAACACATTGCTCCTTCAGTATTCATTCAGGTGAGGGCTTCGGACCTCACTTATTCTAAAGACCTTCAGTTTTTCCATAATTCACCTTTTTACAATTGCTGGCTCAAGGTTTTTACCACTGTTGGTAGAATTCCATGCTGTCAAAGTGAATGTTTGATGCAGAAATGCTCTGTGAGCCATTTGTAGTGTTCAAACCTGGTAACTTGCTTGGACCATCAAGCATTACAGAATCACAGAATCCATTAGGTTGGAAAAGACCTCAGAGATCATTGAGTCCGAGCACCACCTTGTCAACTGGACCATGGCACTGAGTTCCATTTCCAGCCTTTCCTTAAACACTCTGCCACCTCCCTGGGCATCCCATTCCAATGCCCAATCTACCTTTCTGTGTAGAACTTCTGCCTAATGTCCAGCCTAAACCTCCCCTGGCACATCTTAAGACTGTGGCCTCTTGTCCTGTCACTGGTTTCCTGGGAAAAGAGGCCGACCAACACCTGTCTGGCTACAGCCTTCTTTTTGGTGATTGTAGAGAGTGACAAGGTCCCCCTTGAATGTCCTTTTCTCCATACTGAGCAACCCCAGCTCATTCAGCTGTTCCTCACAGGACTCGTGCTCCAGAACCTTCACCAGCTCCACTGCCCTTCTCTGGACTTGCTCCAGCACCTCAGTGTCCTTCCTGCAGTGACGGGCCCAGAACTGGACACAGGATTTGAGGTGCAGCCTCACCAGTGCCAAGTACAGGGGGACAATCACTGCCTGGTTCTGTTGGCCACACTATTGTTGATACAGGCCAGGATGCCATTGGCCTTCTTGGCCACCTGGGCACCTGCTGGTTCAGCCTTTGTCAACCAGCACCCCCAGGTCCTTTTCCACTGTGCCATTTTCTAGGCACTCTGCCCCAGCCTGTAGTGCTGCAGGGGGTTGTTGTGGCAGGCTAAAAGCTAAGAGTGTTGGCAGAACTAGTCACTCCCAAAGCAGTGCTTCCCTCCTGTCAAATTCATCTTCATGATGGTTGAGTTCCCTGCTATATACCTAAGGGATAAAAAAAATGGGAACATTTGGGGCAAGTCACTCTGCTTTTACTGCTGAACTGCTGACTATGGAAATAACATTTTAAATGCAAAACCTGAGGAGCTTCTTGCAATCAAGACCATAGTCTTTCTCTTTCCCTCAGTCTACTCTTGTCCAGGAATACGTAGGTGAAGTCTGCATAATATGTCACCAAAACTACAACTGCTTCTGATACGGATAGAGGGGATCCTTCTTTTGGCTGTAATTGATTTTAGACCAGGCCTTTAAACAAAAAAACCTGGTTTGTTAACTTGAAGGACGTTCCAGTTTCCAAGCATGATTGATTTTAGCAGTTCTCATGTAAAGTAACCACTGTAATGATAAACTGTCAACCATTATAGTGCTGTGAATCAAATCTGCTGAAGAAATGAAGGTTTGCCCTTTCAAAAGGTTATCATCTTGCGTAGTCTACAGTTTTTCTTTCTATTATTTTCAGGAAAATTACTTTTGTAACTGTCAAAAGTTTAATATACGGACTATAAAATTGAGATATTTTCCAAATTAAGTGGCCTAAAGCGGAAATAAAATGTCTTTGCCATTATAGCAACTCCCCACTGTAACCATATTTCAACATATCTCAAAGCTTGTACAGTGTTCAAAGGAGGTTTGTTGTTTTTTTTTTTTTTTGGTGCTAAGCAAAAGCACAACTATTTTAAAGAACATCATGTAAAACACATAGAATTATTTCTCTGTCTCAGTGATCTAATTTTTGTTGTTTTAAACTTAGGTAAACAAAACATACACTCAAAACTCTTTTTGCAAGAAAAGAGTTTGTGGTACACTGTAAAATTATTATTCAAAATTATTGCTGTATTTTATAAACACAGAAATGGAAAGCATTATTATTACGCAAACTCAGCTTATTTATTCTTATTTTAAGGGGTTCTTTTAGGGGTTGCCATACATAAATGTCAGAAAGAGCTAAATTAATGTAAGTACATGTGAAATGCCTTTATTTCTGAAATAAGTAGTGCATGTCTTCTCTCTTTCTGTCATGTTTTTTCAGTTGTATAAGTAACTAAGCTTCACTGTGAAGTCCCCAGTTTCTGTCTTCAAACAGTCCCAGTAATAACACCACGTTTCAAAAGAGATGAAATTTTAATGTAGATTTTAAAAGTGCTAAGAGAGATAGAAGATGAAAATCCTTTGCTTTTTCTCTGCTTTTGCTTTTTTCTTTATATTGCACGTATACATGTACAGTGAAAGTGTTTCTAAAGAACTGTTTCTGGATAAATGAAAGCTACACAGTGACAGAAATTGTATCTACACTGGACAAAGTGCTTAGTTTTTTCTCTATGCAACTCCAGAAGTGAAAATATAGCCCTGTTTAGCTACAGAGATCAGGCAGAGCAGCTCAGCAGGGTATCCACAAAGCTACTTCAAACAGATTTTGGCAGGTCTTTTATAGTTGTTTCTCAAAGCCCTCTTGTGGTCCATTGCAAAGTAATGTACAGCTAAAATACAAGGCAATCACAGTGATTCATGTTTTGGAAAACTGGGCTCACAGGAGGTAGAACTGGCTACTCAGGTATTATAAATCCCTCTGACTGCACAGATGTCAATTCTGATTTATACTCTACAAGGGTTTGATAATCTTGGGTTATAGGAAAAGAGTCCCCTAAAGATGTGATCTGAAGACCAATGAAGTCATTGGGAGGTTTTCCATTAATTTCAGTGACTTTTAGATCAGTCTGTAAGCATTTAATGTTAATTTATAAAGTAAAATACAGGTAACCCTGGAAGCAAGTGCAAACACATATATATATATTTAAAAAGACATATCCATAACATTAAACTTGAAATAAAACTTCAAATGAGAAACAGATTTAGAATCTTTAAGAACTGTAGGCAATGAATTCCACAGATTATCACTGCTCTTACAGGCTGTGCTTTGCAGTCCCACTACACCTTTCTTTAGCTTTCATTTCCACTGTGAAGTGAACACGAAAACACACACCAGTATAAGCACAGTGTGATTTCAATGCAGAGAGAAGGGTTTATAGCAAAGTCTTGGAGCTGGACAATTAATGAGATGAATTTTGACTGGTGTGTCCAGCTAAATCTATTGTGCTCTGGCCCATTTAGATTTTTTTGCCAGTTGTTTTTGGCTGACCAGTGGAGGCCCAAAGTGTCGTGTTTCAAAGGAATGTCTGTGTTTGTGAGATGTTTGATTGACTTCCTATACAGCTGTATGCATTAGCGCCTACAAAATTGAGTGACCACTGGGGATGTTCATCGGAGGACAGGCAGAACTACTCGTTTTAGCAGAAGTGCTGTTACCTTCTGCTAGAACAGGCTGCTCGTGGAACTATAGCATAAATTAAGACACAGATATAGACACTGACCTCATGAATAAAAATCCATGTTACTGCGTCTTTGAGCATGCAGCCCTGATAAACATGTGAGCTCTTTTGCCATTAAAATTCAGAAATCTATTTCTGCCACATTTGGGGCCTTATTTATCTTTTTTTTTCTAGCTGGTGAGAATTACTTACAATAACATTTCAAATCAAACCATCTTGGTTATTAACAAAGTAATGCTTTGTATTTATAATAAAATGATCCTATGATAATTTTGAAAATTTTTATTAATATTGCAAAACATAACAACACAGGAAAAAACATTTTTTTCCACACAGCCAATCACATATGAATAATGAAATAGTACTTCTATTATCCAGTTTATAAAGTCATAAAAATTATGACTTCATCATAAAAGAAATAGTTAACTGAAAATCCTTGACAATTGTTCTAGCCTTTGTCCAGCATTAGAGGAGAACCTGTATGTATAAAATTATTATAATAAATGTTTTAAGGAGGGAAAAAAAAAAAGAAACCTGAGTTTTAGAAAGATAATGTGGTTTTGAGTTATTAGAGATCTAGGGCCAATTTTAAACATCGTGGAAGAAAATTCACCTTTGTTAAGGTTAGTGATTTTTAAGGAGGTAGGAACAGTCCGTTCTCTCATGTTTTTATTTTCACTATCACTAAATAATGTTTTCTTGTTTAGAGAAAGACCAATGTATTGTGATTATTTTTATTTGATTCCTTTGCACTTTTAATGATTTCTGCCATTATTTTGAAATAAAGATCTATGGAGTTAGCATAGGAAGTTAATACAGTTTAAGCTTCTATAAAAAATACTCTTACTGTACCAAGTAATGCGTTCAGCTACGCTGGAGTCGATATGGTCTTTTGGCAACAATTCTTGTTCTGTAAATAAACTCACATTTTCAAAGGACCTTTACACTCCCACTGGAGAGCAGTTCTGCTGCTGGCACCTTCACTCCTTTACATTCTTGTTTGGTAATGTTCAGGAGAAGGGTTCTGCTGCTGACTCAGAAAATGAACTGGAAAGCCATTCCTGATGTAAAGGACATGAAAAATGATGAGGGAAGACACCACGAACATTGCTGTGGCAGGCCAGAGTAGTTTGTAATTACCCTGAAGATACTGCTAGCTCTTCTCTTTCCACTGATGTCTTGAAGGTTGTCCACAGCCTTTTTTCCTATTTCCCATGTTATTCCCTTTGTTATTCCTTGTTTTTTCTCCTTTACCCTCAATACCCATCTGTCTTTTACTGAGAACAGAAAAAATTGCCACCCCAGTAAACTTACTGAGATGTGGATCCAGAATCCAGCATGTTCCACACAAATCTTTCCATGGAAATCTCTGTCTTTGGAAGAGGTTCTTGACACAAAAAGAAGAACAAGTCTTCCAACCTTTGGCCCTTCTGCTGTAGCATGAAAATATGCCTTTTTCTTTTTCTTTAGCTCCAGTGTCTATTTCCCCTGATGATGATTCTTTTAATGGGAGAATTCCATGAAATTCAGATCTAGCACGTAACTGCTGTTTTGCAGTGTCAAATTGACATACATCTCTGCATTTATTCTGAGGAAGTAGGTGGAGTGGTACTAAGCAGCAATGGATCTTTTCTGTCCTCTTCAGAAAATGAAAATCATCAGCTCAGTCACAATTTTGTTACCCTTATTTTGTCAGGTTTCAGATGCTCCGAGTTGTTGGTAAGATTACGTATAGCTTTAGGCAAAATAAGTTACATTCCCAACTGATTTCTGTTTTTGAACTGTTTGTCTTGACTTAATACTCAACATTATCATAGTACATTACTGAAACAAAGTTAATTTCCTTTTACTTCTTTACCAGCATATAAGTGGTATTGATTTCAGCTATTAAGAACACTTTTGATACAGTTCTCACTGTATATCAAAAGCACTGTCATAAAAATGGGATGGAGGGTTATGTTTAGATAGCATACTTACCACAGGAAGCTCTGTCATGATCAAGTGAATGTATAGATTATATTATCAGGGAAACATATTCTGAAATATTTAATTTTTCAGCTTGCATTTACTGAATATGTCTTCAAATTTTTCAGTGCTCTGTGAAAAGGAAATCTGTGCATGGAAGTTTTGGTCAAAAAACATTCCAAAAGTTGTAAAAATAAAGCTGAATAAGTAATAAATTATTCAAACCCATCTGGGGACCTGAGTTATACTGTCTGTTTCTTGGCTTTAGGTGTCTATTCTTGCTGGAGTGTGTCATAGTTTCTGTTAGAAAGTGCAAAAAACCTGACCAGATGATGTCAGCACAGACAAGGTGGCTCCTGGCAGCAGATATTAAATAATGGCTGGCCTTAAACATGTGAAATGCATTTGGCTAGCTGGCAGCAGGCTGTACTGTGTGACCTCTCCTTCTAGGTGCTTTAGCGCCAGCCAGCAGAGTCCCTGGCACAGGGGTGTAAGCACAAGCTTGGAAACGTGTCCTGATTTCAGGCAGAGGTGCAGAAGCAGCTCCCCATCCACTGCTGGCTCCTCTTCGATCTCCTCTGGCAGGAACCCCCCTGAAGCTTCCTGAGTTGGTGAACATTTCCCTCTGGAAAGAACAAAATGTATTAAATTAAGGGTTCCCAAAGTTTTCTTTCTGGAGAGCTATGTGATAACTGGGAAGACCATAATAGAAATCTACCACTCTTCAATACCTAAAGGCTTCCCTATTCCCCTCCTTCTCTGTTCTGACCCCACGAGGCTGTATATGAAGCCAGATGCCTGGTCCTTTTGTTTTCTCAGGTGGTGGGAAAACTGTGCCGGACTATTGCCCAGTCCTGGCAATGCCCATGGAGGAGACCTTGCTGAAGTTTCTTGGGCTAAATGTAAAAGCATAAAATGAGATGAAACTTCTGAAGCCTCCAGGATCCATCAGGTGAGTCAGTGCCAGTCTCTGACCACTCACCTAAGTTCTGGCATGAAGACTGCATCTTTCTTTTGGGAATCCCTGCACTAGAGAGGACCTGCCTTTTACCCTCAACTGTCACTACCATGCTATCCCTCCCTTGTTTTTTAAAAGATGCAACTCTATACATCCGCAAAAAATAAAATGAAGCAAAACCCCACCTGCCAACCAACAGACAAACCCAAGAGTGCTTTGCCAACCAGTCAGCTGGATCTGTCTTCTGAATTGTTTTTAAGTCCCTTCAGATACAGTCTGAACTCCTCACTGAACACACTTGCTGCTCCTGCAAGAACAGGCTCAGCTTCTCCTGTTGCTGACGTGGAAATGTAAATCTCAGTTTCCTCTTCCAAAAAGGAAAAGCAAATATTGATCCTTGTTTCAGGTTTTTGCATTATTCTGTTTACCTTTGTCTAGCCTGGAACCAAGCAGCATTGATACTTTTAGATATTTGATGTCCCTCATTTGGAATTATTCTAGTCTTTCATAAGGCTGAGAAAGAACCGGTTAAAACATTTTCTTTTACTTGCCCTTGTTCGGTTGCACCCAGTGCCCCAGCAGCCTGCATGCAGTTCTGAAGAGCTCCTGTGCTGGTGGTGTTGTCTGACTACCCTGCAACACCTGTCTCTCCCTCACACCAGCCTGGCCGTGGTACAGAAGTAAAAGAATCCTTTCACACACAGGAAGTGTTTTTCACTTTTTCCTCTTAAATGATTTTTTATTGCAGAAAGCTACAACTTAAATGGGCTCAGAGACTGCTAATGACTTCTACTTCCTAACACACATCCAAACATCCCCGGCTGCCCTTCCAGCTTCCTTCACTCCAGCGCCCTCTCTCTCCCCTTTCTCAGGTTAGCTCAGGCTGTGAGACAATGTGTGATGTGCTTCCCAGGAGGGATAAGAAGGGAGAAGAAGCAGAGGAAAGTGGCCAACCAGGAGATAGGAGTCCTCTGGCAGGGCCAGTATGTGGCAGAAGTTTCTCCTAGGCCAGCCAGCAGTCAGGAGATGTAAATAGTCTGACTGGCACCAGCTGGGAAGTTCATAGTTGAAAGGTGTACACTGCCTCATCCCTGGTGGGCAGCAGAGACTGCCTTATGGGCCAGACCCAGCCTGCAAGCTGGCTGCAGTGCAATGCTGCCTGAAACCTAAGCTGGAGAATATAATTTTCCTTCTTAAAAAAAAAAAAAAAATTGCCCCTAATTTACTGAGCTATTTTGGAATATGAGATACAATTGCTAGTTACTTGGATTGGTGTTGCTCCTTTATTTGAATTTTCCAGAGAATGATGTGCATGCCATCAGAAAGGCATGCAGTTCTGGTTCCCCGCTTCTTCTCGCCTCATTCACTTCCACAGCAGTTTTTGACATGTGTGGTTTGCTGTTCCTGCTATCTGGCCTGAAATAACAGCCTCTGCCCCACTGACTTCTTTTTCTACCACAAAGATCTTGCTTAAACTTCTAGAAAGGGGATGCCTTCTAGAAAATGGAAGCATTTTCTAGCTAAAACACATATGTTTTCCTCTATGAAGAATACCTTTATACTTCCTCAGGAGATGGGTTCCAAATAGCACTCCTATGCTACCACCCCTAGCCCCCTTGCTGATTTAGCACTGTCAGTGGCGCAGTAGTTATCCATAAGCCATTAATATTCTTTGGTGACCTTGACCGGGCACCTTATTCTACAGCCCCCCTCTAGAATGGAGGATTTTTTCCAGTTGTTCAGGTAATATAAAAATCCATTTTCAAAAACAATGCAAACTTCTGGCTACAGCCCTCGGTCTTAACTCACAGATGGGTACTATTGAGAGAGAAAGAGCATTCAAGGACTGCGGTGACTTAGAATTTGCTGGTAAGTGGTTTGTGGTGTTATTACTCCACTGGTCTTTCCTACAGTAGTAGACAATCCCATTTAAAAATGCCCAAGACTTCTTCTTTTCACGTGAAATGAAATCCTTTCTGCTGGGTACAAGCAAATTCTGCTTCTATGCCCTGAATTTCCATTGGTTTGCACAGGTTAGTACTTTTGCTGTTTCCCTTACGATCGTAAGCAATCCTCTCTGTGATCGATCCAGCTCCTGTGTTGACCCCACATGCTTTTCTAGCCAGCAGACCAGAGCATCTTTGCTGTCTGATCATTTTGCTGAATATTAGAGATTTGTGATTCACTTTTGTATTCCAGTAACTTTTTGACCTGCATTAGCAATGAGGTAGTTTTGTTCTAGGCTAGCCTGTACTGTCACGTCCCACACAGAGATTTTTCTTGTGGCTGAATGCCTGGGATGATTTTCTAAATCTTTGCAAGCTTTTCCAAGTTCTCATTTCTATACATGTATTTTTGTACAAGAAAATAGGGCAGATGGAAATTCTAGCTTTTCTCCATTCCCTGATTCTCTTGTCTAGTAGGAAGTACTTAATGATCATACTTTCTAAGGTTTCTTTCTAAGGATTCTTTCTAAGGTCTCTTCCTAAGTCAAAAAATCTCCCTGGATATTTTGACCATAGAAGGTAAAAAAATGCTTCCTGGCAAAAGCCACAGACTTTCGGGGCTACCTATGGATGCACACATGAAACCAGGAAGCACGGTCATTATGCTATAAGATTTAAGACACACCAAACGCAGTATTTCGGCAGAATACAGGAGAAAGAGTTAGAGGAACCAGTTTGAATCTTCTCCATGAGAGCCAGCCTTGGAGTACAAAAAGAACTTCTTGAATTGCTTGGGGAGTTGATATAATAATAGTAATGGATGCATTTGGACAGAAAGACAGTTGTTAACATGTTCCTATTTTCTGGCAACAGGAGTGTGGGAGCTGAAGTTAATGTAATTTCTCTCTATCTGTGTTCAGGAAAAGAACACAAAAGAATCTGATTTTTTATTGTTAAGCTGGCAGTACAGAGACTCACAGTTTCTGAGTTCTGGAAAGCCAGACATTCTTCTGAACTGAAGAATATTAAAACAAGACAGCTTGAACTCTGCTCTAGGCCCAGGAGTGTAAATCTGGAATAAGTTCACTGGTTTTGATGAGGATACTTTGGATTTACACCAGCAACTGAGAATAGAACTTGGCTCTGTGTCTTATTCTTCTGGTGGTAGTGAAAAATATGATCCTAATAAAAGACGTGCAAGCGATCACAGGAGTATTCTCATACTGGTTCTACGCTTAAGTTTTAGATGTAGGATTTAAGATTGTGGAACAAAATCCAGTGATACAGGAGTACAAGGAATCTGGCAAAGAGGATCTATAGGAAGAGTAGAAATCTAATGCTTGCATGGCTCCTACAGCTGTATTGGCCTGTCTTGCCTTATAAGAGGAGATTCAAAAAATATTGTTGTGTTTTATTTTTAAATTTAATTTATGGGTATAACACACAAAAATAAGCTTATGCAGTATTTTTTTGGGAAAAAGCTGTGTGTGTTGCAGGAACTGAAGAAGCCTGAATACTTCGTATTGTAATGCCTTTACAGAAATGTCAGCTGTGGAGCTGGACCATTATGGACACTGCCATCATCAGCTTTTGGACTGCAGCATTATTCCTTGTATCCCAGAATTGTTTTACTGTGGGTAACTGGTTGGCAGGTGAAAATACTACAAAACCAGTAAAGCTGCCTCATGTGCTGTTTTGACGGTATCTTCTCTTCTGTGAGAACATGTATGAAAAGTGTTATAGACACAAAGCTAGAACCAGATCAAGCCTTCAAAGACTGTTTTTTTTTTCTTTTTGATAATATTTCAGATCCTTCTGTGACTTTCCAGTTATTTAGGTGCTATATTGCAAAAACTTCCTGAGCCACCCTCCTTGGCATGATAAATCCACAGATACTGTGCTTTAAAATGATTCACAGATGGGAAAGTTTCTAACAGGCATCAAAGCCATTAGATTTGTATTGCTTTTTCTATTGTTTAGTAATATTTGAGAGGGATTGGATACGTCTCTGACCTGGCTAATTGCAGCAAAAATTACAGAGTATTAAAAACAAATGGAAAGATGGAAAAGAAAGTTGTGGTAGGATTTTGAAAGGAGTTTTCGATCTCAAGGACATTCATTGTCACTTCAGTGCCTAACTGCCTCAGGCTGCATTGGAAGTCCCACCATGAGAGCTGGAAAAAACAAAACCCCAGCTAACCCATGCCTCTAAACTTAAAAACCCAAGAAGCTATAGTCCCAGACTAAATAGAGTATGATTTGAGGCCATGCTATGCTTCTTCCACTGGCTTTAATTGGACTAGCATATTCATGTGCTTTGATTTTTCCTAGCGACAGAAAAGAATCAATAGAAGTGTCATCAAGCTGCATATTTTGCTGTTTATTCACTTTGATAATCCCTCTCCTTAGCTGGGAACTGCTGCCAGTGTACTTAAAACATAATGTCTTAATCACACAATCCCTTAAACTCAATGAGGTGATGTTTAAAGTTTACAGGGATGATACAAGAAAAGCCAAACACTTTTGGTGCTAAACATTCTTGAAACACAGGATCTCTGGATTTTCTCCAATTTCTGCACACTGAACAGTTGAAACCAAATGGGATTCCAGTCCAGTAATGCACTTACTGTTTACATAATAGCTGAGGGACATGAAAGGTTTTATGAAATTAATCAAACCACTTTTGAAGTTAAAATAACTAAATAATGCTTTCAGAGACATTCTAACCTAGTTTACTCCATGACAACAAATAGATCTTCATTTTTTTTACTGTTTGGTACTTCTTTTAGCCTTTTTCCAATATTCTCTCAAAAGAAACAGGGATAAATGAATAGACTGGCTTCACTAGCATGGGCTTATTTTGAGAACTATGCCTTGATGCTGTAGAAGAAGTGACTAGCCACATCTCACTGGGCATGATGAACAGGGCTCTTACTGATGTCATTAAAGATGCTATATTTAGTTATGTCTATTTTGTAATGAAGAGCATGTTTCATCATACAGATGGCACATCTGTTTTGTATGACATTTCTTGAGAGTTATTTACATGAAGTTCATTACTAGTCTGGATTTTGTTTGTGTTTTGGGGGCTTTCCCAAATGGGGTTGCTGGTCATACATAACGCCTACAGAACCACCAGCGCTGTGCAATTACTGTAAAATACCTACAACTTCCTGGGTGATGGAAGCGTGACATGGGTGAAACCATAAACACAAATGAGTTCAACCTGCCTGTCTGGGTTTTTTTTTTTTTTGGTCTTTCTTTTCCTTTGTTAACAGAAAAGATCACTGAGTAGATCCAAGTATTACCTGCACATCGCTAATTTGTTTTTTTGTTCTTAATGGCTTTGGGAACATGAAGCATTTTTATCAGTGGTAGCTATGTTCTGCTCTATGTTTTTCTATGGTAAGGCAGAAAAAGGAGTTGACAAAGGTCTTTCCTTGATCTTTCTGTAATAATGACACAAGACTGAAAGGCTTTATTACTTCTATGCAGACTGATAACTGTAGGGCTACACATTAAGAAATCTAAGATCCTTCAGTGGTGAGAGTCTTAAGTCTACAAGGGAAAACTGTAGAAAAACTTAAGTTTTTCTCCATAGCCCTTAACCCAAATATTGATCTATATTCTCAGACCGTAGCTCAGGTAAGTCTATTATTTGCTTGGTTATTGGATATGTGTTTATTCAATGTTTTTTTGTATCAGTATAGATATTAAGCAGCACATTCAGTAGCAGTGGGTGGGGGAATCGTAGCACTGCTTGCAGTACAAGTTGCAGTATGTTTGTATTCAGGTAAAGTCTAGTGGAAACAGAATAGATTCACCAGTAAATATCATCATGATTAATAGCTGATGATTTGTCCTTTAGAGGAACACACCACTGGAAAAAATGGACATATATTGTGCTGGCACTTCAAATACTACTCTTTAACCTATAAGTATTGATGCACCTTTTCCAAATTTCTTCTTCCATTAGAGCTTTGTCTCACTAGCCTGACAGTTTGCATTAAAATAGGATACTAGCTTTTACTCCATGTTCTGAAAGTGAAAAAATACAATACATTAAGGATAGGGTAAACACCTTCTTTCCATGTCAGATGTTCCACTGGTACAAAAAAAATTATTGGAAAGCTGATAGCAAGGAGAGTAACAATAATCATACAAAATACTTTTGTTTAGAAAAATACATCCAAGAAGAGAAAACTAAGTTTAGATATGGTGGATCTGCTTCCTTAGAAGACTGTCTAGCTGGCTACTTTTAATTTTAAAAACTTTGTAACTATCTTAGCGTAAGGCATTTTGGAAATTCGGTAACGAAACGAGAGTAATATTTAAGAGACTGGACAGCAGAAGTAATTAAGCATACTTAATTAGTTTTACTGTTGATTTCCCAAGATAATTGTCTAGAGAGACAGATAAAAGCCCTGAAAATACTGCATTATATAAATGGTCAGGCGATTAATAAACCTTAAAATGTAGATCTATTGCTATGGAAAAAGTTATGTCACTTCTGAGTTGGTAGAGTATTTATGGCATCTCAAACACCAACTCAGCAGTAGTATTCTTAATGTCTCATCCCTGAAAAACATTCTTAATTTGAAATTCCAAATTCGTTACCTTTCATATTGCACATCTGACATATGTCAGGGTTTTGAAATCTATGGTTTGATGTGAGATGCTTTGAATGTCTTGGGAGTATGGAAAAAGCTGTGTGATTTTATCTTTGCCTTCTCGCAGATAAGTCTTTCAGGCACAGTTCTGGCATTACATCAGCAAAGCCTAGGCTTGACTGTCGTGACTAGGCTAGTAAGAGGCTCTTCTTCGTCCTTCTTCTTTTCTTCTTTACTGGGGCATGTGTAGCCTCGTTGATTAATCCATCTCTTCCATCCCTCAAACAATCAAGGCAAAACAAAGAGGAGAAACAAAACTTGTGACACATGTAGCTAAGAAGGCTGTTTGGACTTTTAACCTCATTTATTTGTATTCATTTGGTATATCCTTCCCAGCAGGAATTGTCTCCTTCCCAAGTTAGTACAAGATGCAACCCTGGAGGGGGCCTTTGGGAATGACTGCCATCAATCCTAAAATAACAAGTGCTGAGTTTGATCCAGAATGGTGTGTTTGCAGAGCATACACAATTAACAGTCTCCATTTCCAAACTTAGTGGTTAACAGACTGAAAGGGAAAATATTTCCATCTCTTCATTATGCGACTAAACAAAAATTTCTAAATGGCTTTCAGTAGAAATAGTAGGCAAATTTCACATCTCTCAAGATATGATACAAAAAAGATGAACTGTGCTACAGCTTTGAATCTTCAGCTGCAATTCTATACAGATCTGAGAAGCCCCCAGTTGCCTGATGGTCTGAACTGGTTTCTGACATCTAATTTGTTCTCGAAGATGAAGATGTAGGGTAGATCAGTATAGAAATACCACAAAAAATGTTGTATCCTAAATTGAATATACTAGTATGTAAAAGGTACTTTATATCATATACCAAAAGCTATCACACAACTTACATAATTTTTCTGAATCTTTTCTGCAACTCTCATTTCTTCTGCTTATTCTTCCCTTTCCAAAAACCTCATTGATTTTGTTACTGTTGTACCCACTTGTGACAAGTCATGCCACTTTCAGACAGTGATAACTAGTAAGCAGAGCTACCCAATGTGTCACCCAGGATTTATTGCAGTAAACACATCAATGGTGTGAGATCTAGTCCCTCCCCTGCCAGGAAGCAGCTGAAGTCACCAGCACAACTTGTTAATAGCCACTCTGGGGCTTGCAAGTGTGGCTGCATGGGACAAGCTATTACAAGGACATGAGATCTCCTGGCAAAGATGTCGTGCCTCAGTCTGTGAGGCCACATGCAACCTTCTGGTCTGTGTTCTCCAACTCCACCTCCTGCTGTGCCTGGTTTTTCCAGCTTGATCCCTTGCCTATTATGCTCCCAGTTTCAGTTGTCATCCTGTTGATTTGGCTGCAGTGAGCAGGGTTTATGACTGTCTTATATGAGCCCTGAGAGATAACTTTGTTGGTGTGAATAATTCTCTCTCTAAGTCCCCTAATTGCTGCTAATATTTGTTTTGTTTTCATAACGTCTCTAAGCCAGATTTTCCATGAGGAGGTTACCAATAATGCTGAATGCCCTGAGGAATTCATGTCATGACACAGCTCCCCTGCTGTGTCAACTTTTTACTCATTCTCGGTAAACAGCTCTTGTCTGGGACAAGTGTGACCTGAAAGATGACATGTGGTGCACTGATGCTCATCTGGATTTCAGGAAAATGCATGACCAGCTGAAGTCAGTCCTGTATCTGTGACTGCCGGTGGTATCAGGTTCCTTTCACACACTGTCTCCTCCGTGTGAGCCAAACTGCTCCAGGGCATAGGCCAGATTATAGCTGTACTGCTTAATTTCCTATCCAGGATTTAGCTCCCCACATTTTCCTTGTGGATTGCTTCAAACTGCCAGTCCAACCGCTGATTTAATATGCAGCCAGCTGGCTGGACTACACTCACAGCCTGGTCGATATTTGGAAAGAAGAACACAAAATGCCTGATTTCAGATGAAATAATGGAATATCCATAAATACAACATGATTTTTGAAGAGGCTGAGCAACTAGTCATTTGTCAGATTGGTTACCAATGATCTTAGTCTTTCCATTTAAAAAATTACAGGGCTTCTACAAAAGCAAATCAGAAAACAAGATAGTGGAAAACTGTCTCAAGCACTTTGCTGATAGTCCAAAACCTGAGCTTTGCCTCTCAAAATTCAGTTTCTGAACAGAAGAAACAAAAGCTGGAGACAAAGGACATGAATATGAACTGGTTGCAGGATAGCATGTATGTATTTCCACAACGACGTCTCTCGACCTACTGAGTGACGTTTAGGTCTTCATTCTCCGTCTGCATTTCAGTCTGACCTTTCATACCCCAGTGACTTGAGCAGTTTGGGCGAGGGCAGCGTTATGCCAGAATGAAAAACAGAAGTAGGAAAAAGCCACCAACATGCCAAGGAAAGAAGGATCACTCACTTCTGCTGCCTGATTTTCTCTTGTTTATTTATGAATTTACATAAGTGCACTTTCATTTCTGCTTTGGAGTTTGAGTTTGGTTCATTTGCTTCTGTAGGAGAGTTTTCAAAAATGCCGATCTTGGCTTTCACTTAGCAGAACTGAGTCTTGTGAGTGTGAAACTTTCAGGGTTTGTTTCCCATTCAGTCATACAGGAAGTTATCCAGGAAGCTGTAACCAAGTCAGGTGATATTATGAAAATATGACAGAATATGAATAAACTCTGAAGAATGGTGAAATGGCATCTCATGACCCTAGGTTAGCACCAGAAGAAAGTTCTACTTATTCAATTAAAAAAAAAAAGTTTGATCTACCTCCATTAATTAAAACCCAGACTAAAATATCTCTGGTTGTGTGTGTTTGACATATAGCGATCCTCGTGTATGGAAAAATAATAACTCAGAGAACTGAAAGTAACCTGAACAATGTGCAATAAGGTCCTGGGTAATCTGCCACTGAACAGCTATACCTGGCATGAATGTTCATCTCACCTGTTGTCCCTCAGACTTTCATGAATGTGCTTCTGTGCTACACCTGAGTCTAATCCTGCCATGTATTGCAAACCACAGTAACTGCACAATGAATATGAACAGATTTGTAGAATGAAATCAGGAATACTGGAGCCCTGCTGCCGACTCTATGCACACTTCAGAGACCTTTAATTTGGAGTAATTCTAGATTGTTTCCTTGGGCTCTTGGATCACAGTGATTAGAACACAGAATCAGTCATAGAACAGTTTGGATTAGAAGGAACATTTGAAGATATCTTGTCCAATCCCTGTGTGTGCTGGACTTTAGGAACATTCTTTTCAATCCTTTCTTTTTTTTTTAATTCAGCTTGTGTCTTGGTGCCACCTCACAATGTGAACCCAGGCATGGTAGTGGGAGATGACCCAAAGACCGATGCAGTAAATTCATAAGACTACTGAAAAAGGTCAGACTCCTGAAGATATCCTGGGAAAAAAAGTATAACTAGCCTAGATTATTACAATATTAATTCTATATAATTTTAATTCTTATTGTTCTAGTTAATGAAATTCATAACATTTTAAAGTCTCAAATGCATTTACAACCTCAAATGCAAAGCCACTCGGCTCCTTTGCACCTTCATAGTCTGGCTTGCCCTTATCTTTATATACAAGACCTGGCAGAAGGGTTAGTGCAGTAAAAAGAAAAAGTGATTTTCAAAAAACTTCAAGGGCTTTATAGGCCTCTGTCCTACTTTGGATACCTCTTGACCTGGTTTATGAACTAAAAATAGCAGGAAAGTGAGATGGCAGACATCAGGCCCGAGAACTGCTGAGCAGATGCAAGAGAACTATGCAACAATTACTAACTTATTTTCTTGTCATAAATATCTTGGGCTTTCCATTCTACAGTAACTTGTCTTGCCCTTTAACTAGTATTTAAACCACCTATATTAATCAGCCTGCTTATAGGCTAGGAAATGTATTAATAAGTTATTTAAGCAAGGGGATAAGAACCTGGCCCAACTCTCACTGACCTCTATGCAAGGATTTTAGTTCTCACGACTTGAAAAAGACAGTGACTGAGCTATCCCTCTCTTCCCTAAATACAAACAGATTAGGCTATTAAATTACCTCATCACCTTTATATTAATGTGGAATTTATTTATTTATGAGGCAGAATAAAAACATGAGGGCTGTAACACAGATGAGAAACATAGTGGAAAATGAAAGCAGGCTGAATGTCTTTCAGTAAATACATTTACTTTAATTCATGACTCAGGCCTAATTCTTGTCATGATTTTGTTATAATAAATTCTAAAGAAAATAAGATTACAGTGATAAAATCGCATCTCTTACCAAAGTGTACCTAGATCACACATGCAAACAGTTAGACTGTCTGTCTACTTTGCCTGTTAAATACCAACTCAGCTTAATTTTTCACTATTATTTCCAAAACTGTCTTTGAAGCTTGATCTGGAACAACTCATACCCAGAACAATGTCTTAGACTTCTCTGCCCTAAAGAAATAATTAAATTACAAGAAAAAGAAACGATTATATCATTACCATTATTAATACTCACTTTTGCCTGAAAACTATGTTCTTCTGTCATAAATTCTTTTTTGATATGCATCTGAATTGCTTGAAGTAAGACATTTCTCAATTACTACAACCCAGAAGTATTAAAAATGATAAGTTTTTAGTCATGAAGTATCATCTCATTGAAAGCAAATTGCTCCTTGGGAAGGATCAGTATAAATTAATCTTTTTATCTAGAAATAAAAACAATTCTGAAATTTTTATGACATGAACTATTGCCATTGTTAACATTATTTTTTCCAATGTCTGTACAGGCATAATAAATCCACAGTCGATTTTAAGTTTATGACATTTAGTGGCCTGTAAGAGACTAGCACTAATGAGGGGTACTTGCTAGTGTCAACTCAGTGCTTAGATTTGACAAGGTATCTCAAAGGAAGTGTGAGGAACAATTAAAATGGAATTTCACATGTAGTAGCCTATCGCATTTGCTTTTTTATTGTCAGTCAAGATAAACTGACTATTAAAGAGGGACAACTTTATGTGTCCATGAGGAGGATGAAATGATTTGCACTAAAAGGGCCTGCAACTATAGACTCTATAACCTACGATCACTGTTGCTACTATAGATGTCTACAATAGGTGAAATAAATCCCATGTCAACAGGAAAAATAATTAAAGGTGCACATGTTGCCATGTTCCACCCCTTCAGCTTTCCCCATCATTCCTATTTGTCTGTGCTTTATCTCAATATGCAACTTCATGGCTTTCTGACGCTAAAAAACTAGCTTACTGAGAGTAAAACTGCCATGAGCAGCCAGTTTCTACAGGAGAATCCTATGGGAAATATTCTCAGTGGCATTACTGAAGTCCGGGTAAACTACATCCACAGTCTTTCCTTCATCCACTAAGCGTGTCACCTGACCATAGAAGAAGACCAGGCTGGTCAGGCAGGACCTGCCTTTCCTAAACCCAGCATGGCTTGGCCTGGTCCCATGGTTGTCCTGCACATGCTGGATGATGGCGCTTATTATGATTTGCTCCATGATCTTCCCTACTTGATGAATTTCTAAGCCTAGTATAGCCCTAGCAAAAGAATTGCTTGGTCCATGTGTCTTTTATCAATTTATGCTTCCATGGTCATTTGCAGAGGGGTATAGGTCAAGTTACTGCTATTCATCTATACTAGTTAGAAATGGTAAGATGCAGATAAATTATACAACTATCAAGTTTTTTTCAAAATTTTCATATTATTTAGACAATTGTGTAAAAAGAACACAATTTTTTTGACAAATTAGTAACTGTAGTATAATATTCAGTTTCTAAAACTGTAGATTGGTGTGTGTGTGTAAAATGTAAAACACATTTTGGAATTTTAGTGTTCAATGTTGTTTCAATGTTCTTTCGCTTGTAATTTATTGCCCCAGTGCTGATCTGTACCTATAGCATTGTCTGTTAGCCATGCATTCTGCTATGCTGCTTTTTTTAAAATTTCATTAACTTGCTAAGGATTTAATAATCTTTATGTGTCTTGATATCAACATCAGTAAACTGAGAGCAGCATCTTGACTGCCAGCATGTATTTCAGATGTCTATTAATAAACACACTAGCAGGGAAAAGAAATTCTTCCTAGGTGAAATAACTGCTTAAAAAAAAAAAGTGAAAACCCGACTCCCTGTGAAAATCAAACTGGTTGAAAGGTGGTGCCTTTCACTCAACACTCTGTGCTGCAAGTCTAAATATGAGAGATGTGCAGTTTCTGCAGTGTTATGGTCCATGAGTCCATGCCAGTGCCTTGGAATAGCATTTCCTCACATCTGTTCCTTCCTTATGTGTTTGCCAAAAAAGTTGGAAGAAATTGTTTCAAGCCATTTAAATACTTGCATTGTTGTTTGTTTTCATTTATTTTTTTTTAAATAAACCTTTTTCACATTAATGGTCTATTTAAAATGTCTATTTAATGGTCTATTTATTTAATGGTCTATGACACGGTCTGTCATTAATTCAAACTGCAGTCTAGTTTTCTTAGTTTTCTCATGATTTGTCTTATACAACTGTGATTTTTTTTCTTGGAAGTGTAGCTTGCAAAGAAGTGGTCTTCATAGATGAAGGTTATTGTTTGTAATAGGAAAATAATGAAGAAAAAGCACAATAGCTTTCTTTTTTTGAAGAAGGGCAAAAAGATCACTCCCTCAAACCTGAACACAAAGGTTTAATTAAAGTATTTGTCCCAAGGACAAGAATAGTCCAAACAAATAATCCTGATTACACAAGGAAAAAATTATACCCATGTGATGGTAGTGAACAAATAATTTTAAATAATTTTAGAATTTTCACTCTTTTTTGAATTACACTGGTGTCTTATTATTCTAATGGCTCCCAGGTTACAGCTTCTTTGCTACACTTCATTGAAGGTAGAGATCCTCTGCATTCCTGTGCACAGGCTCTTTCGTTGCCTTCCATATATCTAACCTTACTCCCTTAACCTCTTTATTTCAGCTTTCTTCCCTGCCATTGTTCAGGACATGCTAAGGACGTTGGACTGGGGCTATATTCCAGAATGTATATGTAGTTTCAATTGCCTTCGGAGATTTGTTTATTCATAGTTTCAAATTCTGGAATTTAATTGCTTGTAATCACCCAAAATTTTGATTTAAGCACAGTGAGGACAGGGTTCTTGGACTTTTATATAGGACAGTAAGGTTTTAAATTAAAAGGTATGGGCCTCAAGTGGATACCTGTCTGTCTTTTAAGGACTGCAATAACTTGTCAGTGCATACAGACATGTTACACCTCTGGGAGTGTTACAGAGGAAAGGTTCTAATTTCTGTGTTTTCTCTCACTGTGCAGAAAGCAGTGGCTGAATACAAGCTTACAAGGTATTCTTCTGAACTTAGAAACAATAGCAGTGGCAATACTTAAGACAGGATCTGATAACAGGGGTCCTGAATATGGGTCTTGTACACCCTACTATTACTTTTTCAGTACAAGCCTTGGTGACAGAGCTTGGCTAGGAGTACATCTAAATCAGAGGTGTATGAAAGATCATTTGTGTGACTCCGATATTACCACTGTTTTTGTCTGAAGGTTGTAGAACTTAAAGCACAAACATCTCAACAATATTTTTTTGGAGGTTTTTTTTTTTTTTTTAATAAGAGTTACATGCCAGCAAAGGGTCTAGTGTGGCTAGTTAGGTTTAAAATAACAGCTGGGACAGGTAACCTAGCTTTTCCATTTTATTGGCAATAAGACTTCAGGCACTTAGAATGGAAACTAGTCTGCTACCTTCAATTGTAAAAGCCCTGAGATGTTGACTTAGCTGCTGTTTTAGCCAAGGCACGGTAAGATTTTTTCTGTTTTTGTTAAATAATGTGAACATACCTTGTGACTGAAGATCAGAAGGAGCAGACCTGACATGGGAAAAGGAAGAAGGAAGAAGTGATGAAACTACAGACCTGGAGAGTTCAATTTTGCATTGCTATAGATGGTGTAACTATGGAAATAACTTATCGTTTCCTATCAGTGTTTTAAAATTGCATTATGTCACACAATAGTTCTCTTTAGAGACTTATTTTTCCTTTTCAGTAGTGTTAAGTTAAATAAAAATAAAGAAAATACTGCTTCAAGTAAAATGAAACTGTCATAACAGAGACAAATACTTGCAAATATTGCAAAATGAAGGAGATAGCTAAAATAAAAGAAGTGCACTGGTACACATAGGGCTGGACTACCAAGAATGTTTCATGCCAAGATTATAAATACAGTTACCTAGGGTCATTCTATAGTTAGTGAAAAAAAACCCTGGTTATTTTCAGTGAGGCATTCAAACCACAAGTGAGTGAGTGTTCACCAGTTGTTCAAGGCCAGGCTGCAGGGAGCTGTAACTTGGTCTAGTGAAAGGTGTCCCTGCCCCGGGCAGGGGGTCAGAACTAGATTGCCTTTAGCATCCCTTCCAACCCAAACCATTCCGTGATTCTATGGTTCTAAGCAAAGACCCATTTGAATTACACCTCAGTGCAACAGCTCTATATAAGTGAAAAAATCCTGCAACCCAGGAATGTTGTGAGTTTGATTGTTTTGTCTGTTTAGTGAGAAAAAGGAGAACATGGCTTGACTGACATTGGTGTGAGAACTGTAAATATGTCTAAACATAATTTAGAAAATTATTAACATCTATGCATGATGAAGGCTCTAACCAGTAGAAAAATATAAGATAAAGATCAGTACTATCAACTGAGGAAGATTATAGACTGGGGTCTTTGGCTTTCCAACGGTTGATGTTTGAACTCTGCTGCATTAAAGGTTCAGAACAAATACATCCACGTCTTATGGCTACTTTCAAAGCTGTCTAAACACAGACTCTGGCAAGTAGAATTACATTCACCTTGCAGCAGAGATCCACTACTCTAAATATCCTGTGTAGTCATTTCTTCATTATGGTCTCTTGCTATTTCAGTACAGGAGTCTTGTTCTTCTTGTCTCCACCGTATGCAAACAGATTATGTAGGACATCTGTGTCTCCAAACGATGTGTTAGAGACATTCTCAGAGAGAAGGCGAGGTTGGAAGCAGGTCCAGTAATTCCAGGGTACAACAATGGAAGCATTAGATCATCTCAATTTGCCATTAAAAATATTTTCTTAACTTGCTTTTCCAGCTGGCTTAAATTCTTTGTTTGAGCTCTGTGGAAATCAGATTCATCTTGACCCTGAATGCATTGATGAGTTCCTGGTCCCTTTATTATTACAAATGGTTATTTTTTAGAGGAAAAACAGTGGCTAGGAGAAACATTACAGAAATATTTTCCTTACTCTGGTACACCTTGGGAAAATCAGGTTTGGGCGAAACTTTAACCTTTTGTTTCCATTGCAAGGTAGGAGCATTTAAATTCTACTGACTTCTGTTATTTTCACATTTCTTTAAAAAGCCCCTCCTTGGGCTATAATAAATTCTGTGTGTCTCCAAATAGAGTTATGTGGATTATGTGTGCTGTTTTTCCTAGTATTGTATCAGGCTCATTATTAACGTTGGACATATCAAAGGAGTAGCCAAAATAAAGCAAAGTGTAACAGCTGTGGAGATGCACATTTCTGTACACTGGCAGGTTAATTTGTGAATTATACTTTTCAAGTAACCTCATTAGAATGTGTCCTTTGGGAAAAAACCCCCACATACCTGTTTTTTTCAAAGCCTTTTTCTCCCTTTACATTCCTGAAGTGATGGAAACATAGTGCGAACTATCACAGGCCAAGAGATTACAATAGAATCTTGAAAAGCAGAAGAAATGTGCTTGAGAGATTTCAAAAATTGAAAATTTCAGCCACAGTGGTTCTCCCAGTACATGAGAGTTACTGGCAAGGTGAAATAAACACAGAGGGCCGTGTAAAAATTGAGGGTGCTGGAAAATACGGAGTGAGCGGAGAAGCAGTTTGTTCACTAGGTAGAATAGAAGGTCACTGGGCCTGAAATCCTCCACTGCATAAAGAAAAGTCATAGGGAAGACATGTTTAGGGCCCCCCCTTAGAGCCAATCCCCAGAGCAGATGTTAAAAATCAATGCATCAAAACCAGGATGTAAATCAAAACCACTAGCAAATTAGCTAAGTACAATTATAAATGTGCTTTTGGAAACTTCTGAATTTGAATTTTCATGCCAGTAGGCTCTGACATTAAGCAGGTTTTTTTAAACTGTTATGTGAATGTTTCCCACACTGCTCACTGGGGCTGGAACTCTGTGGAGGAGGACAGTAAAACTCTCCTATAAGTTGGACTAACTGGTGACCCAAGCTAACAGATATGATCAAAAGCTTAATTCTCTTGAATCCTTTGTTAAAATCTCACATCTCACCTTTTGTGAGTAATATTTCCCACCATCTCCAGTTGGCCCAGACTGTGTTGCATTCTGGCAGGTGATGACCTGGCCTCTATTACTACCGATACCTTCATCAGCTCTTGTCTAGACTACAGTTGTGTGATAAACCTGAGCATGATGCCTATGGCACTTAGGAAACTCCAACAAATGGAGAAGAATGGAACACATCTTCACAGCCACATTGGCTACCTGGGATCCACCAAGCCACAGAGATTACCCATGGTATTTCAGCTCAAGCCCAAATTTCTTTTATGCTATCTGTGAAGAAGTTTGTCACTGATCCAGTACCTAAAGAGGGGCTACAAGAGAGATGGAGATAGACTTTTACTAGGGTGTGTAGTGATAGGACAAGGGGGAATGGCTTTAAACTGAAAGAGGGCAGGTTTAGTTAGCTATTAAAAAGAAGTTCTTTAATGTGAGGCTGGTAAGGCATAGGAACAAGTTGCTCCCAGAAGTCTTGGCTGCCCTGTCCCTGGGAGTGCTCAAAGCCAGATTGAAAGTGGATCTGAGAAACCTGGTCTAGTGGAAGTTGTGTCCAGCCATGGCACGGGGACTGCAATGAGATGGTCTTTAAGGTACCTTCCAACCAAAACCATTCTTTGATTACAGCATCTGCTCTTTTGCTCTGGACAGCGCATTGTAAATGGGATGAAGCTCATGTCTCAGAGCTTTCTTGTACTTCAAACAGACCTAGAATTCTTGCAGGGTCAAAAGAATGTCAGTAGCTCTTGTTCCTCAGGAACTTCTTCCTGTTCCAATCTCCTCTTCCACTCTGCCTTTTCTAATGTAAATACATAATAGCTTCCCTAATCCTAAAACTTAAACCCTGCCAGAACACTTCTCCTTCTGGAAAGCATCAGAAAATAGCAATCATACAGGAGATACACGGTTCTGTTTCTTACTGCAAAGCAGGAAGTCAGGGAGTGAGTAAGGACTGTAGCTGAGTGGACCTATGTGGTAGAGCAGACTGACCACACACAGCTAATGGCAAGTCCAGAGTCAAAGTTGTGGCTTTCTTTTGAATAGAGGTGGTTAAAAGGCATAATGGCTAAATTTAGTGATGGAAAATATCTTCTGAGTTCTCTGAAAAATTAACTTTGTTTGCTACCACTAGAAACAGTTGATAAAATCAGAGAATATTTTAAGATTTTAAGTCATCAGAGTATTTATGCAGAGATTTAAGTCCATGCCTGTTTAGTGGAGCATATGAGTATTTTAGAGCTTTTTTTTCTACTACTTTTCTATTCATGCTGGTGCTTGAGAAGTGGGCCTGGATGTTGACACAAGAGGGAAGCAAGTTTCAGAATTTTCTGTTGTGGAAGCAGAACATCTGACAAATTAATGCAAATGAAAATTCAACAAACTAAGAATCCTAATCCCTCTAAAGTAAACAACTAGTCCTGAGAGCAGAACTGAAGAAGCTTGCAATTTTTATAACTTGGACTCCTAATAAGGAAGAGGTTATGGCTGTCTGTATGGCCAATACAGAAGTGTAATTCTGAGATCCACTTCAGTAACAATAATAGTAAAAAAAAATTGCTAGGTAGAACTTTGAACAGTCTACCTCCTGAATACAGTCTTTCAAAAGAAAACCACAAAGGACTTCCTAAATATTTTGATGGAATCCCCCAGAATAACTATGGCTTGTCCTAGGGAACTCTGTACATCTCCTCTTTAAAATTTTCCTTATTTAGGTCTTCTGTACATAATCCAGTGAAAGCAATTCTTTCTGTGTACCACAGCTGACTTACAGTACCACTTCAGTTTGAGAGCAATGCAGTAAAAACAGCTAAAGAATGTGCTGATGAGAAAAGTTATTGAGGGAAGTGTCATGAGGTTTATAGCACCTTCTTAGTTTCCTGGTGCTTAGAATCAGCTGAGCTAGCAAAGCAGAGAACTGCAGCTGGGAATCAAAACCATCTTTCAAATGCAAGTGTTACTGATATCACAGAGGAATCAGCACCAAAAATCTGTTAATCTTATCATTTTGCCTAGACCTAAGATTTCTGTGCTCCAACTGGGAAGGATTTTAAGGGATTACAACAGCTAAAAAGTCAGGTGTATTTATAGGTCTATATGCAGGTATATTTCTGGTTCAGAAGAACTCCTTTTTAAAAAGTCTCTATTGAATTCAGTGTGAAATGGCTGAACTACTCTGATTCCAAGAAATTAAAAGGAATCTTGCGATGAGTTTGTGGCTTTGCAGTGAATTTGTGGCTCTGCACTGGAGCTGCATGCACTTGTATTGTCAACATTTGAATAAGGTCTTGCAGCTCACTAAAATAACTCTGATTCCTCCATTCTCGTGGGTTTTTTTCAATACCACTTTCTAGTCAGCGTGTCAACAAGGTTTTCCAGCCATGATTAACAATGATGAAGAACCAGCTTTCTGACAGAGCTATTATATTTTACTGTTTCGTGTGGGTCAGAAAAACAGAATTCAGCTGTAAATTTCACTTTCTCACGTCAGTGGTAAAATCACTTTGTTAGTAAAAATAAAGCACCTGCAAAAAGCTTTGAAGATTGCTATCTGTACACTGGTATAAATTAAATAGCAATTACGCAAACACTGTCAATTTCCGAGTTTAATAAATTGTGCACTACTGAGGCACACATTTAAATTATACAAGTAGTAGGTACAGTAAAAGGGAATAAGCAAGAAGAATAAGGAAATTATCACAGTAACCACAAAGAATTTCTGGGAATTTCAAGGAACTGCTAGGAACTTTTCCTGTTATCCCATGGTATGTTTGAGGTAATTATTGTAACAGTTTCAGTAATGCAAAGAAAAAAGAACTAGAAGAAAGAGAAAAAAATGTTTATTATGTTCACTTTAGTCACATATACAGCAGATCATGTAGATAACTATGCTTTCCTTCTTCACCTGGGACAGACCTTCTGTGGGTCATCCAATAGTTGGTGGAGGTCAATGGTTATTTGATCAGTGTCTTTATTGTTATAGTGTGTTGTTGTATAGGAAATATATTATATTCTTCTTCTATGCAAAAAAGTGCTGTGGGTACCTCACTGATGAATGAAAAGAAATACCTAACTGCAGTTGTAAAAGAAGGTTGTTAATACAAGTGCACACTAAGGTAAATGCTAACATGTCACTACAGTTTTCATTGGCATAATGTTCTGCAAAGCAATCTTTGGAAAGAATGCTTTCACTATTTTCCTATAAAAGCTATTTGTCACTCAGTAACAAATTAAGATCCAAATATTCACTCTCTTTTTTTCTTTCTTCACTGTTCTTTATTTATAACTTGATGCAGAGGAATTTTCGAATCATAAAGAAAGGCAAGAGCTATTGCTTCATAGCCTTCAGTATCTAAAATAGCAAAGATATTTGGATATGCTTTCACTATACTAAATCCCAGATGACAGCATTAGCTCATTTCTATTGTGAATTTCTTTGTTTGTGTTCCTAAGTATAAATGATGTGAAGTAGTATGACTACAAATAATATGATCATGTTCATTAGTTCACTGGCAAAAAGAATTATACGGCTGTGTTACTAAGGCTAACAAATCTACTTTTTCCCTTGGACACCCTCCACTTAACAAAGGGCAGATCCTGAATTCATCTTTCTGACAGCCCTCAGCAAAAAGTGCAATGTCTGCAGGAGCTGGACTCTGGACTGAAGAGGCCTCTGGAGGAAGGTAGCCTCTGTTTTGGGAAGATTTGTTAATGTAATTCCTTTCACACTTCAACAAAATATTTCCCTGTGAAATGTTCAAAACACTCTTAAAAAGAGATGTAAACTTTCTCTAAAACAGTAGAAACCTGTAGACAAAGGACTGCACTGAAATTTTCTGTAAATTGGCTATTTTGCTAAATTCTTTTTCACTACTCTGTCCCCGTGGCAGAGAATATATGGACAGATATGATGCAAAAGGTAGAGCTTAAGAAGTGAAAGGCAAATCTTTCTTCACAGGAAGTTGTATCACTCCACTGGCCAGTGTGAGCTTTCACCGCCTCCAGGCAGTGTTGCAGACATTACTTGGTTTAAAGAATCATGGAATTATCTAGGTTGAAAAAAGCTTTTAAGATCATTGGGTTCAGTCATCACCAAGTGCATCACTAAACCATGTCCCTAAGTACACTGTCTACATGACATTTGGACACTTTTAAAGAGCTTCTTAGGACTCCCAGTCTCATATACACTATATGGTCTACAGTGCCTCTGCATTAAGCTACGTATTGCATGATTTCTGTATAGAAAAACACACACAGTGTTACTGAACCACACCCACCTGTGTCTTCAGGACACAGTCACACAATAAGCAGTGTCTATATCCAGAGAAACTCCTGGTCTTTCCAGAGCTGTTGTGCCATTTCAGTTCTCAGCTACAAAGAAGACAAGAAAGAGAGAAGGAAAAAAGCAAGGCAAGCAAGCATGATGGAGAAGAATTACAATGGAACAACAAGTGTACTTGGAGTCTGAGAGGGTGCTCACCAAGAGAAAGAAAGAGAAAACCATGAGACAGAAACCTGCACCAACAATCAAGTGAAAAAGCACCATAAAATGGAAAGAACAGAAGAAAAATACAGTTGGGGGAACAACACTTGGCTGAATTGAGGTACAGAACATTTGAAGGACAAAAGCAGCCAAAAAGTCAAATACATCTTGTGTGTCCATGACAAAACTCACCACTGGACTTTCTCATGACATGACAAATTTCATATTTTTGAACATTCTTTTTTGATTACATTGTTTTGGCATTGTAAATCCCAACAAATGTACAATTTTTTTAGGGCCAGTAAACATAAAACTAACAACAGAAGTGAGTCTGTTCTGAAGATCAAACAATTTCCTAACAGTAAAGCAAAAAAAAAGTCATGAGGTTTTTTTGAACATTAATCTTCTAAGAAGTTTTACACTAAAAGCATGAAAATGTAGTATATAGGGGAAAAAAAGAGTAAAGACAAATTTTTTCTCACCCGATAATTCCTGTATTAGAAATAGACTATTAATGTGATATTTAAAGAAGAGTCCAAAGGATAAACATTGTGCCTAACTCCATATGGAAGTTCATCTCATGCCATATGCATCTTTTTTGAAATGTCTGATACAGTATATTGATTAGGGAGATTTAAACACTCTGAGAAACAACATTCTGTGTAAACAATACCCTAATTTATAAATATCGGGCATCCAAGGAGTTCTCTGAGACTTTAACAGGGGAAATAATTTCTTAAGGATAAGCTGCTACAGGCACACAGCCCTGGTTTTCATCTAATATTTTTGATTTTTCCCTCCGCTGGTTAAAATTATTGCAATTTCCTGGTGGACACAGAGTGCAGTGTGTGTATATGTGTAGAGTTAGAGGCAGGATGGAGGGAATTAAAACAGAAAAATAAAGTCCACTTGATGCTTGTCCACCTGAAAGAAGCCCAGCTACATGCCTAAACTTTAAGACTCATCTCTTTAATTTTACTCAACAGTTCTGTTGATGTCAATGGAAATTCCAAATGTGGAATGAAAACAGAATAGAGCTGATTGTCATTTGGGAATAGAACAAAATATAAAGCAGCCATTTATAAAGTATTTCTAATTGCAATCATTGCGGATCACACCATTCTTGATATGTTTTCACAAGCACGAAGGTAGAAGTAACGTAAATTGGTAAACAGAATTCAATGAAAAATAATATAAATTTGCATTTTCAAGTTTTTAAAAGCATTGGCTGTATACCTCTTCCTCTCAAATGGCAGCCAAGAATTGTCAGATGATGCATGTTATCTCTGGTAATGATGTCACCAGTGTACTTTTTAATGTGCATATATTAATCATTTTGTTTATAAGGTGAATGTCCTGGAAAAAGAATAGGTCAAGTTGCCTCATTAAAAACAATCCTAGAAGATAAAAAAAAAAAAAAGTACAGAGCAGCTATTAAACAGTTATTTTAAAAGATGTTATCAGTCATTAACAGGTTTAGGTGGTTTTATCTGATTACTGTGCTAGTTAATACATCTATGTCTGGAACTCTTACAGCATTAAAAAAAAAATGGAATGGAAGAGGTGAATCACTTATATAGGTCTGTTTCCAGCCAAACTTAATCCAAAATCTAGAAACAAGGCAGATTTTGATCTTATTGTGACCTGACTGGAAATGCACATAAGCTAATTTCTTGGAAGTTCTTTTCAATTTTCTTTTGGTATGAAGCAGAAAAGTGTTGGATGGAAAAAAAAAAAATACTGAACTACAATTTTTGACTCATTTCTTTTGCTTCAACTGCGTTTTACTGTTCAGTGGCACACTGTCTATTTCAGAAATTTTGTAAGCTCCCAATAATTTTTCTCTGAAGACCTGGCAAATGTAGCCATGTCTGGTCTTTCAGGTGGGTTGTCCATACGGTGAAATTTGTCAAACGGCTTTAGGATGTGGAAATTTGTAGATAATGATGATCTAGACTGGAATATGGGAGAAGAAAGGACTTTGAAGATCAAATTCATTATGTTGCAACTGCATGCAGCTGTGATGCTTAGTCTAAAGGCTACTGCCATTCCTTCCATACAGCAAAACTGGAGGTGCTTGCAAAATACCAGAAAACACAAGATTAACAATATGCTCTGTTAAACCAGTAGCAGCTTCCAACTGGCATTGCCAGAGTCCTGTAAGTGGAGAGACGTTGGTGGCCCTGCCCTGAATCTGGTGAAGCATGAATCCCATTTAGCCTAAAAGAAAAGATAAAAATACAAATATGAAAACATCCTGGTTTCAGCCACAGCGGACCTGAGAGCTGATCTGGTGTTGGGTACATCACAAGCAAGATCCATTGATATGGCACTGGAGAGATTTCTAACCATCAATAGATAAGTCCTGACTAGGCAAACCTCAGTGAATCTATTAATACTTTTTACTAAATTCAAAATTTTTCATCTGACAGTGTACCTGAGTATGAACAGATTTGTTGTTGCTGGCACTGTCTGACAGCTCTGTTCTGCATGCACCACTTGCTGCAGTGGGGTTAAAGCAGCTCATCACTGCATCTACCTGACATCAAGGCAATGATGACCTCGATTACTGAGTGAAGAAGGTACATGCGAATTGATCTTTTCAAAGTGTGCCCAATGAAACAATTTGCTCATAAGCCTGGCCCCAAATAAATAAATTTATTTTGTGAAAGTGATATATACCCTGATCCCTGACACCTGGGATTGGTGATGAATTTTTAAAAAACATTACCTTTTTTTGGTGATTGTTTCTGACTGGACGATATTCTGAGCTACCTGATATATTTTACCAGGCTTTGAGCAGGGCTTTTGACTAGATGAGCTCTAGGGGTCCATTTTAGTCTCAACAATTCTCTGATCCTGTGATTCTATTATTATGATTGATTGTGATAAATCATAATTACGTATGTTGATAATTATTATTAAGGAGGTATATGCAAACATTTAGCATTCATGGGTGTACAGATCAGTGTGTGTGCAGGTACAGATTTGTTGTGCATAGACCCCTGAAGAGATACTGGTCCCCTTCACTGGCATTCCTGAAATGCAAACAGGGGTATTGCCATAAAAGTGGGGGTTATCAAAAGGGCTGATGCGGCTGGCGAGACAGATTTGGGGGTAGGAAATTGAAGGTTTTCTGTTTTCTGACATTCTGGGAGGAACCTGCCCCTGCAGTTTGCAGGCCAAAAGAGACTGAATGCCTCGCTGCTGAGACAGTGTCCCCTCTGTGAGGCAGTAGGCCAGCTTCCCCATCCTCATCGGGCGTGATTCCCTGCTTCCTCCTCAGTATGTGATGGTGATGGAAACAATGAGGCAATACATAAATACCAGAAGAATTTTTGTCCAAACATAAGTAAAAATTGACTTAATCTGTCCCCTGACTGTGTCTCATTAAAATGACGCTGTATTGAAAATTCAAAATGTTTAGCAATGTCCAAATTTAATTACTATTTAGTGGGAATGAAACTATGTATGAAAAATCCACAATTTCCAGGGAAAGTCAGCTTTTGGATGGTGTGCTAAGGGCTGGGTGATTTTCAGCATTTACTCTGTGGAAAGAGAAATTCATTACAGAATGGAAAATGGAGCACATTTTAGAGTGTGCAAAGATATGCCACTAAGTAGAAAGATACACTGAAAGCAATAATTATACTGAGCCTAGGTTTCTAGCCACAAGTGTTAACTTTCTCTAAAACACTGCAAAGGCTGCAAGATCTCTAAACCTCAGAATTCTTTTTTGTTTAGCAAATCACTGTGAAGTCTGTTGTGCCCTTTATGCTTTTCTAATGCTTTGTCCTCATAGGAAATAACTGTTTCATCATTCCAACTGAGTTCAAAGAGTAACTACAACCTGAAACAGAAGAAACTATAAAACAACAGCCCTTTGAAAAAACAGGGAATTTCTCTATCAACATGTAAGGATGTTTTGTGTGTGCCACAAATAGACATCAAGATTTTGATGTGACATATTTTGATAATTTGCCAGAATTTTGCATCCCACATACCCGAGCTTCCAAATGTTCATTCCTCACTTTTCCTCAGATGACTTTTGCCCTCAAAGTATCCACTGCTGAAGAAAGAGCTCATGGCTCAGGACCATGTGGGGAGCCTTGCAGCTGGATTCAAATAAGTCACTTTACCAGTTGTCTTCTTAATCTGCCAGCTAATAAAGTACCTTTCTGTTTCAGTTTTCTTTTAATATGAGAAAGCAAATCTGCCACTTTAAATAATTTAAATAAAGGTAAAATAGATGCAATCTGGAAGAACGGAAGTCAAAAATGGGCATGTACATTGCATCTGCATTCCAAGAAGAGCATACGATTTTTAAATCTAGAAGTCCTCTAATCTCGGAATCCTTAGATAAAGACTTCAAATTAATCTGAGAAAATAATAAAAAATATTTAAAATAATTTGAGAAATCATCTACTTTGGAATATTTTTGTATTTTCTGTCATTAATTAGAGCAAACTCAAGCTATAGCATTAATCAACCTGTATTTCCAGAATTATTTTGTCATCTTTTTATATTTCTTTTAATTTTTTTGTAGTTCCTAATCACTGGACAGTTAAGCATTGAAATGATCCTTTGAAAATATAGTTCACTATATTTCAGGTTTATTTGTATTAACTGCTCACATTGGGACAATGATGCAGTTGTGACCATGCAATCTACATTCAGATCTCAGCACTGAGAACCAGGCTCCCAGGACAAAATTCAGTGCTACTATTTTGCCTTTAGTGGTTTGTTCTATTCTGCTTCTACTGATACTTAAAGTTCAATGATCACAACATTATATCATCTCCTCGGAGGACATTAAATCCATAGCAAATAGAGTGCAAGTCCGTATGACTGATCAGAAAAGATTTTGAATTTTCTTCATGTATTATTCAATAATTGTTTCAGGATGCTATTTTACTTCTGCAGCTTGTATGCAAAAAAGAAAAAAAGGAAAATGCAGATGTACTGAAGTTAGTAGAAATATTAGAAAACATTGCTTTCACCTCAAGGATTAAATGAGTTAATAACTTTATGGTAAAGAATTTCCGTTACTTCTGGGTTGTGTGAACTCGTTATCTAGGCTAGTTCAGGCCAACAGGTCTTGTAATTTTTATTATGTTTCATTAGGGAAGTACTTTTCAGACACATTATCCATGGTCAGTGGACTGCATTGTGTATAGTGGCCTTTGCTTAAAGTGATGCATTGCACTTGAGTACCTCTGTATAAAAATCACACACAAACAACATTACTGAACCACCCCCACCTGTGCCTGCAGGATACACTCACACAAGAACCATTGCCAATGTCCAAAGAGACTCCTGGGCTTTCCAGAACTGCTGTGCCTGTTCAGTTCTCAGCTACAAAGAAGATGGACTCAGATTTCTGTCTTGGCCAAACAATGCCATGCAACATTATGTTTATCTGTTGCAGAAGACAGAGCCAAATCTACCCTAAACAGAAAATGAATTGATGGATCCAGAGTCACTCTGTATTTCCAGTATGGGGCTTACATGGCTTTTCTCACTTTGATTTTCTTTGATAAAAATAGCTGTTACAGGCCTGGGGCTTAACAAATTAAACTGGAAAGATATGGACAGGAATCACACAATATATATTTACCATGACCAGAATAAAACTTTATTTTATAATAACTAGCTGCAAGGTGAATATCTTAAAGTATTTCCCCCTTTTTCTGTATAAATAACACCTCTCAGATTTTTCTTAGCTCCCTGAACCTTCTTTCCTAGAATCTTAGCCAGCTCATAGTAACATAAACACAATTTATCCTGTTCTGACTCAAAGCGGGCACTGTACAGTGCTCTTTTAAACGCTCTAAACTTATCCAACTAAAAATAGTTTGAAACCAAAAAGAAATCCTTTACAGAAATGCAGAAATTAAAAGAAAATAGCTTATTAGGCCTTGATCCAAAGTATCCTAACAACTATGCATACTTTCATTGTGTCACTGAGCTTTGCATCCAGTCTTTGGGACAACGGACAGCGAAAAACTGAACCAAATCTTTACCTCTCGATGCAGTTTCATTAATGCTTCTTCTTCTTGAAATTAAAATTACTATTAAAATTACTAAGCACTATAGTGCTTGCTATTTTGCTCAATCATAATCTCACCATGAGAGTTTTGTATTAAGAAAAAGTGGTATTTTATCAGTACTTTGATATTTTAAAATGTTTTCTGGCATTGAATCTTTAAAAAATGAATAACATTAAAGCATTGTGGAACAAAAGATAACCCTCAGAAAACTTGTTTCTAAAATTGCAGGACAAACTAAACAATTAAATCTGTCATAAACTTGATTTAATCAAATTTATTCTTCGTTTTTTTGGTTTTTTTTCAGCATTATGGTAAATTGTTTGAGCGCTATCTTTGCTTTTGAAAATTATGTACATGTGGATTTCTAAAAAAGAAAATGGTCGAGGCCTTTCAGTTTTGATGAGACAAGATTCAAATATCATGAAGCTTGTCAACAGAAACTGCTGAGCATGGCATGTTTTCCATGATCAGTGAGTTGTCCTGTCGGACGTGCTGCAAGAGCACCTTCACCTCCTATGACACTGGTCAGTCATTTCCTTTGGTTTTAAACAAGGTTATTAAAACAAAGCAAACTTTGGATAACCTTTGGATTACACACCAAGAAATGTAAAAGTAAAAGAGTTCTGGCCTAGGATATGTAGAACATATCCTATTTCCCCCCTCTTTTATATGCTGTCTCAGCTAGGAGAATATGGAACTTTAAGTTCTCTTGAAAGATGCCATACATATTTTAAAGACAGTTTCATATATTAAAAAACCACACCCATTATTCAAATCACAGCATAAAAATAAATTCAAAAGCAAACTTCAAGGTCAACATACAATTTCAGGAATCCTGTCTTAGTCATAGCAATGACATAAAAAAGAGCAAGACATCAGCCACGACAAAGGAAATATGAGTCAGTGGTTCCTAAGTTAATCGAGGATAAACAAAGATGACAATTAAAGAAACCAGATGCACAACTTTATTTTCCATATTAGGAAAGTATCACAATCTTATAGTTGCTACAGAGACATTCAAATGCTGATAATCATGGAGTTAAAAAGCCAAGCAGTAAGAATGGGAAATTTTAGTGGAAACACATTAAATTTTCCCTCTTGGTCAGTCTGACAGCTCTTTTTCTCTCTTGTGGAATCTGAAACTCTAGAATAAATTTTATTTATTTTCATCAAACCAAGGCCATATAATGTATGAAGACAGTTTAAATCCAGATGACTTAAATCATACTAGAATGAAAGTGGCATGCTGCTGGGATTTGTCCTCTGATTTTCTATCCAATTCCTGTTATTTCCTAGTGCCTAAATTTTGTTCTTCCAGAAGTCAAAAACTGACCCGCACTTCTCTCACTCATAGTCTAAACAGGTGACAGAGACCTCCGAATCACCTCAAAATCTGAAACAGGCAAAACAGAAACAACAAAGGATGTGCCTAAACATGCCTTAATTGTTGTTTTTCAGTTGAAAAGGATGGAAGAGGGTTGGATAGGGACAAAAAGGAGGGAACTAAAATCTGGTTTAGACTCGTAACACAGAAGTTTTGCTTTTCAGACTTGACTTAAGCATGACTTCCTAGTAGCAATGAACAAATCCTCGTCAGCTTTTTTTTCACCCACCTGTTGTTGCTCCTATTTCTCTTGCTGGTATTTTAGTGGGTTTTTTAAGTGCTTTGAACTGAACAAGATCTATAGAGCAGCTAAATATAAAAGTGTAAAATTTGGCCTAAAATGCAGACTAATTACAACCAACTACTTGACTTTTAAAAGTTACTTGAAAAGTTATTTGATACTAGACTGTATAGAAGTAAGTTTTACATTTGACATCTATTATAAAAGGATTTGAAAGGTTTTGTCTGCTAAGGGGAATAGATGCCAGTTAGAATCAAGTTATTTTGTTACTGTGTAGTGAATTTAAAGTAAGAATTGCCCACTTTCTCAGAAGCAGAAAACACCATGAATAATACTTTCAATAGAAAATCAGAAATCCAATAACGATGTGGAAACGTGGCTTTGAATAAGCCTTTGTGAGATGACAGGAAGGAAATATTTCACTCATTTGAAGTGAGATGTTGGCTTGCTTGAGAATGATACGGAACACTAAAACCCCCTAAAATATATTCACACAACTCCTGGATCTGCTATATTACAGAAAATATTTTTATTAGCACTCATCACACAAAATATACCTTATCCTGTCAGGAAATTAAACCAAATTATGTGATAGAGTTTTTTATTTTTACATTGGCACAAGTTCTGCATGAAGTCTGATTCATTTTGAGTGTAGCAACTTGCAAACATATGGCCCTTTCACCAAAGTAGACACAAGGATGTTTTTAGAACCTTAATATTCTAAAAGCAAGGAGAATATTCTTTGGAATATATATATATATATATAGCAGAAAATCCAACATTGCTACTTCAAACAGTTCTGTCAAGCAAGATGATATTCTTGCCAAAGCAATACCAATGCTTTTATAAACACCACCCCAGAATTATCACTGATTAATGCAAATGTTGTGTTTATTTGTGTCCTGGTGAACTACCCAGTTCAGGTTGGAAGTAAGAAACATTCACTGTCATGTGGATGGAAGGACCCTGGTTCTACCAGCTCTGGTCTTTTGAAGCTTTGCTCTGTCTTTAGACTGTAGAATCGACTTGTGCCTTTCTTTGACCTTCTCTGTTAATCCAGCCAGCTCCCTAGTCCTGAAATCTTCATAAAACATTTACTTATGTCCTAAAAATGCTCTGTGTGAGAGAAACCTGCAGCAAAGACCCTGCGATCCACTGCCAAGATTCTGCAAGGAGTTAAGAGCTGACTGTGAGGGCTTGTCTGCTTCCAGAGCCAGGAGCAAAGTCTTTGCCACAGGAAATAAGAAAATGCATCAACAGCCTAAATTATCTTCTAATAGAAGTGCTTTGCCATGGGGAGGTAATTTATCTTCCAACAGAAGTACCTTGCCATGGGGTGGTAGATTGAATGCCAGACGCTGTCACACCAAAATCTGAAGCAATTTCATTATTGGTCTTTCAAAAAGCAATAATCATATATTCAGTCTTTTGTTCAGAGACCTATTTCAGGAGTCCCTCTTAAGGACTTACAGAAAAAGTGGGACCTGAAGTGTTGGCTGATTGCAATCACAGGTATTAAGGGCAAAAAAGTAGCATGATGAAACATGACAGAGAAACAGTCTGTCAGGGCACCTGAAGGCTTCTTCTGGGTCTGCCCACAGCCCCTGGCCATGGCACCAGACCCTTTTTGAGCCTGCCAGCCCCTGGCCCAGTGATGCCCCAGCAATGTCAGCCTCCAGCTCCATCTCCATTCCTGGAGGCAGAGGATCTCCTGGATGGACCCTCTCCTCCCACAGAGTGTCCTGCAGCTGGTCTCCATCCCTGCCTCTGGCTCCTGCCCCTTTTTGTCCTGTGTGGAGCCTGGCCCTGATTCACTTCTTGGTGTGCCTGGCATGGCTATAGACAGGCACAGCCCAAGGTTAAGTCAAGCCTGCAAACAACAGCCTTCTTTCCTCAAAGTCGTTGTTGCAGTGGGTATATTTCAGGACACTATTTGTGTTTGTATATTAAGTGGAGGAAGCTTGGACAACATTTCCTGAAATCATAAGGTGATGTAAAATTAGTCAAGGCAACTCACAGTAAAAATCTCTGTAGTTAATAATAACTTACACTGCTTATTGGTGAAAGCAAGAAGGATTTCTTTCAGAGGGTGAAGGAGAAATTCAACAAAAGCTGATTGATATTGAATTAAGCTGCCTGCTAGATAGCCTTTTGACTCAGATCAACAAATTTGGTAGCCAAACTGACAAATGTGTATTTTAGACTGTTTTTCTGCATAGTAGTATAGATAGAAACTGAAGAACTGGAGTACAGAGGGAGGTAAATGTTAATAGTAAATGAAAAAAAATTGGCCCGGAATTAAGACATGAGTGGGTGAAGTTTGCATAAGCTTTATTAAAATTTTTTCGAAATTACTTCATAGCAGGAAAAAATTACATAGCATTAAATGCATTGATCATACCAATACAATACAAACTGTAATTATTGTACCACAGAAGAAAAAGGAATAGACCAGGGAAGTGAAGTAGGGGCCTAGAGTAACAAATGAAATTAGTGCTACAAATTGAAAACTGAGTTAAAGAAAACTAACCAAGAATGCAGCCTGAGGGAGACGAGTGGGATGGAAATAACAAGCGAAATAATTAAGAAATTTGATGCTTAAGAAAATGCAGCAAAAGCAATAGTAAAGAAAATAACAAGTTGGTAGAAAGATGAGTCATAAAGGTACTAAGACAAAAATTTGGTTATTATGTGTGTCACAACTCAGGCTTTGGTTGAAACAGAGAATATGGGTGTTGATTGAAAATCCAGTAAAGTCAATTGAAATATTCCTTGTGAGTAATAAAGACTTTTGGGACAGGACTTCAGGTATTGGGCTACACCCAGATATCAAAGAAATGTCTTATTAGGTAAAATGGTTCAAGAACTAAAGGAAATGGAAGAGAACTAATTGCCTTTCTCTAATTACAGATTATGGGGCCTTGAGCAGTACTGCAATTATTTGATGTTCTAGTGTGTGTGTCTAATGTGTCAGGACACGTTCTGTTTAGAGATCAGATTGCAACCAGGAATGTTGTTTCTATTTAGAAGTGGGAAAAGATGATTACTAAAGTAGAGGCCATCAGTATTAAGTGTTGTGTCAACCAAGATTAGTGCAAATATGAATTCATGTATTCATATATAATTATATGCATTGAGGAGCAGGTTTCCAGGGCATAGATTTTTTCTTTCAATCCAGTTTTTCTTTAAAATGATAAATAGAAAAGTGATTCTATGATTCTCCATTATAGTTCACATGGGCATTTGAAATCTGCTAAATTCAGAACTTTTCTACTCTTATTGGCTGGTTAATAGTATTTTTGATTTAACATTTTTTTTTCCAAATAAGAATATTATTTCCGAGTTTTCTTGTTTTTCCCTCTGAAAAGGATTTGAATATTATAGGTTTGTTAAGTAAAACACCATGCTAATGCACATATAAATTAGTTTATTTGTTATTTTATAGTTATTTTGGCTTCTTTTAAGGCTCTAGGTTATAATGAAATAGCCCCTAGTAAATATTTGGATGCCAGTAGTTTATTTATATGCCATTTCAAATGGTCAGAGTTTTATCACAAGTCTCAAAATCTATTATATGAGAGTCTACTGCTGAGAAAAGTCACTACACAGAAAAACTGAAGTTTCAACCTCTTATGAATGTGGAAGATATCTTGAGCTCATGACCTGCCATCTTCTTCCTCAGAAACAAACTAATAAGTTAAATAATTCACCAGTTTCCTTTTTAAAAAGTTTGAGCACACATTTTAACACATCTGACCATATGGTATGATTCTGATTTTCCTTGCTGAGTGACCTCAGTTTTGCAGATAAAAATGTTAGAAAATTGCCAGTGAATATAATTTATTCACTGGTTTTCTGACTTCATCTTCCAAGGAAGATAACTGAAGTATAGTGCAGCAAAAGTTATCCTGAATCTATGGCTTATTGTTGTAACTACCAAGTTTTATTAAAACTACACATAAAAACCTTTTGGAGAGTACAAAACTAGAGATTCTTTTTCTAAAAATGGAAAATATTGTCTTTCATTAGCAATATAGTATTAGAAATAAGCTGGGAAATGTACTATTCTCCTCTTTCGCAGACTTCTTTTTCTCTTGATGCTTTTGCCCTCAAGATCTTTTTTCTGCCTGGGTCCCTAATACCACTTTTGCAAGCTCCATATGATCATGAGCTGATGAACACTGCCAGTTTTCTTTACTCTGATGACATGTGGAATGATCAATATAGAATTTTTTCTTAAAGTCTTGCAAGCTGTTTGTTTCTAAGGGAGAATAGCTGAAGTAAGAGGTTTATCTTTATATTTTGTACTGTTTGTGAACTTTTGTTCTCATATGTTTTATCACGTTCTCTGCCCTGATGGAACTTTCAATGACCATCCTGCTGGGAACACAGCTAACTTGTTGTCTCCTCTACTACAAAATTAAATGGACTTCTTATTCCTTTCTTTTTTTCTTTTCCACTAACTGTCCTTTTAATATGAAAGTTGCAGCCATTAAATCCTTGTATTGAGGGCAGTTCTTTTTTCTCTTCAGTTTCCTTGCAGTCCAGTAGAACTGTTCCCAGACTTGTGAGAAGTTCAAGTTTTCACAGATATTCCCGGCAACTTGTATCACAGCAGGCAGCAACATGTTGCTCTTGAGCACTGATACAACCAGTCAATCCTTCTGACTGGTCACAATGGAGAATTACTTTTTTTCATCTTTTATATCTGAAGGCACTTGAAGAAATGTATGTTGAAAACTGCTCCTGGGAAACACCTTGAAATGTAAACCCACCAAGAATTCTGAGCCAGAGGCAAACCTAACAATCCAATAAGTAGTGTTTCCTACTTTAGAGTGTCACTGAAATATATTTTATTTACTGTGTAGCTTTAGAGTCCTGTCTTTTGAAGAGCACTTTAGCAATAAAATTTACAAAGATAATTTGCTAGTACATTCCTTACTTAGAACAAGTTCTTCCAAGCAACTATTAAGCAATTCATTACTGGACAGACAGGCAGATGTTCTGAACTCAGTTACCATAATCATCAGTATCCATTCTCTAGTTTATGGAATGTCTATGCCTCATCTTCTGTGTTGGCTCAGGTTTTAGAGCTTCTGTGTAAGTGGACTACTTGTTAGATTTTACTTAACAACTTCTACCAATGAGCCTTTATCAGGCAAGGGTTTTTTTTTCTGTACAGGTAGGTTTAATTTGCAGCACAAACCAGGATGTACTAACCTCCCCAAAGGGGTAGGAGGACATGAAAAACTGACCACTGAAACAAGAAAGCTTAGAGGTCTTCCTGTAAGGGAGACGAATCTGGAGAGTGGATCAAAAGGAAGGAAATGCATGTGGGTAAACTTTGGTGGTGTATGAGCGTGGAGACGGATGACAGGAAAGTCTGAAGGTGATTAGAGAGTAGGGTAGAATATATATTATGGATCAGACTGGATTATGGGCAGGAAGGTAGGGAGGGAGCTGTGAGAACTGCACATGGTACAACTGATGAGAAATAGACTGATGGCATATAAAGTGATAAAAATGGGTACCGTCATGTGCTTGGCCCAAACCATGCTTGATCAGAACATGTGGTTGAACTGAGCTGTGCTGGACACTTAGGAAAAGGGTGAAGGTGACCTCAGATGGCAGGAAGGAAGGCAAGTTCAGTGCAGGCTATGGGCTCTGCTACTGAGGTGGATCCACACCCCTGCAATGGCACAGGCTGTGGTGTCTTAGATGACCACCTTCAGTCCTGCACACCTTGCACTTCCACTGAGAATCTAAGTGTTATGACACAGCCTTTCATCACACACATTCAACTCACAGCCTCCCTTTTCTGTCCCAACTCATTCTGCACATAAGCCATTGGTCAGGCCAGCAATCCAGCCTGCAGCTCCTCATCCCTTTGGTGCTTCTCCCTTCCAGCTCTCTTCCTCCCATTCTCAACCCACTAGTTCTAGATGATGGATAGGCTGGGAGCACCAGTCTTTTAATATCAGGTGCACTCAGAGTTTCTGAGTGCATAATTCTTAGGAATGAACAGTGGAATTAGAGCTGGGTTATGGCTGGTCTGTCAGCATTCATCAAAAACCATGAAATATCAGCTCTACAGAAGACACTGACTGCAATCCTGTAAATCAGATTCAATTTTATCTTCAAACTTTGCATGCATTGTTAACATTTGAAAGCAATATAAAATAGAAAGGAAGAAACTCTTCCAGAACATGTTCAGACCAGTAATAGAAATGTTTTCTGTGCATTTCTTATATGTCCTGAGAAAGTAGATCAAATCTCATTATAAAAAGGTGTTGCCAAGTTTTGTTATCTTCCATAGAGAGAGGTGTACAACATCATTCATTCTATGATTAGTTAAATTTGAGATTCACATTTTGGTTTGCTCATGCAGTTTCCAGCCTTTCAGATTATTGCCTGTGACTCTTCATTTCAACATAACTCTGTGGAGCTTGAGAACTGGATTGCTACACATTGCCTGTGACACTCATTAGCCTTCTGAGAGCACTTGGCCCAGTGTCTGTGCGTCCTGTAGCTGTGAATCAAACACAGGTCACTGGACTCAGTGTTCATCTGCTGTGACCTGCTTCAGAATAGCTGTGTTGAAATAAACCACTTGGCAATTTTTCTTATCATTTGGAAAGGGAAGACAGAGAGAGACCAAATAATTTCATGTTTACTTTTCATCAGTAAAGGCCGGTTGGTATGACTTGGTCAGGTTAAAAGGCAAAAGGCAAAAAGTTTACAGCAAATCTTGGTTGTTTGACTGTGGATATCTGGTAGAAAGTAGTGGGGCATAACGTGTGGCATAAAGGATCCTGAAATGTTATATGAAGATTGTTTTAAATAGTGATAATTTAAAAAAAAACAAAAATGAACACTGGCTACATTATTTTCACACCTTATGAATGAGTGTATTAGAAAAATAGAGAATTAGCTGGCTCAATCACTTTGAGTAAGTACTCCTAGCTTCCAGCCAAGGTAATGTATACTATTTTCCTGGATAACTGCCACATGTTCTCACATCATTTTTTTTTAACAGTGGTATTTCTTTAAATGTCAAGATGGCTCTGGTGTATTATGAGAGTTTATAGAATTTTTAGGATTTAAATTAATATAAAATGGTTAATAATCAAAGTTGAAATGCAATATTAAGGAGGAAGTTTTAGTGAACAGAGCATATTCCAGCCTATCAGTGACAAAGGTAATACATGGACAAGGCAGAGCAAAAACTAGACATAGACAATCAGGTGAAATGAAATACAGAACTCTTTCCTGCAGATAGTTAATTTACTGGACTATATTCTCTAAGGGTTGCCAAAATACCTATGTAGGATCCTGGAGAGGACAGGTTAATTAGAGGACTAATCGTGAAATCTGGGGTGGCTCAGGTTATTTGGTGCGATTGGGATTTCATCCACAGGCTGTATAGGCAGCTGATAATTTCAAAAAACTTCTTTCCCACCCCCACCACCCCCCCAAAAAAAAGAAGAATAAAAAACCAGGAGCTGCACTGGATGATGATATTTCAGTTACTTGTCCCAGGCAAAGCCATTGCTGTGCTCAGCTCAGTCAGATTTACGTCCACAACATAAGTTCAAGTATGGCACGGAGCTAATGCAGTCTGTTTCAGCACATGGTCATTGTTACTTAGCTAGGGAAAAGTTTTCTACTTTTTAAAGTCGTGGTAGAACAGTTCCTGAGAACTAGGACCAAGTATAAGAACTGCAGCCTGCTTTTTTGTTGTTGTACATGTCTGTATTTCACAGAATCAGAAACACTGATCGTTGTATCAGGGATCAAATAAAACTGAAGGAGAAGGTTTCTGAGTTTTCTGAGTCTCAGTGTGAGAGTAGAGACTGTAATAACAGTTTCCCTCTTTCTCAATACAAAAGATAAGAATTTATCATCTTGCTTTTTATTATCTACACATAGGTCTCCTGGTTCATTCTCTGACACCATATGTTATATTTTCATATGCAACATGGAAGCACATCATTATTGCAGTATTTAATGCCGGTAAAAATATAATATATAATTTGAAAGAGGGACAAAATTGAACCAAAATATTTTTCTTCTGGAAGATACTTGCCAAATTAAAACATTTTATAATGTGAATGTGAAGAACTCTATGCTTACATCAGTTGGAGAGGTATATTCTTATACTGCGATAGCGGACATAATAGCAGACTGTACCAAAAAAATGTACTGGGAGAAAATGTAGCTTAAATAGTTTTAAAAAAAGATGCTGGCAGCCTTAAGATTCTGACCTTGGAACTGGGAATGCAAAGGCATTATGGATATAGATAAAGCTGGCTGTTATGCATACAGCAAGTTGACTTATCCCAGTGTCAGATTCCCTGACATGTTAAATATGTTCCAGTAGAAGGAGAAAAAAAAAGCAAACCACACGGAAGTTATGTTTCTGTGTGGAATAAAGAACTCTATGTACTCTTTCTTGTATCTGCTATTTCACACTATTAAAAAAAAAAAAAAAGAAACTAAGTTAACTAATGGAATGTCATAAGGAGACTAACAATGCAGTATTTTTCTAGATGAGTGAACTGAGACAAAGCATAATTAAATGACTCATCACAGACTGTGCTAGAAAAAATTTGATTTAATGCAATCTCCATCTACACATTTTATTAAATGAAAGTGTGAACAGATAAAAAATCGAATAATGCTCAATTTCATGCAATTAAATTTGTCTCAGTTATCTATGCAAGTGAATCTCTAATTGTAATTTTCTTCTCATCAATATTTATGCTATACTGAAATTATAAATCAATCTTTTTTCAATCAATGTCATTGATCACAGACATCAGCTGTCTTCACTGAAATTACATAAAAAATTATTTTGATTTAGAAATTACTTAGCTCTGTATTGCTTCTGAGCAGTTGCTATATGATCATAAAAGTTCTCACACAAGCAGACTTCACTTCTTGTTAATTATGGGGCTTGTCTATGTAGCTCTGAGCTCCAGTTCATGAGGGCTTGAGGTAGCTTTCTTGTAAGCTCCCAAAGTTGCAAATATGGTACCTGTAGCTCATATTAATCTTTGTGAGCAGTCTTAAAAGTAGAGTGTAACTAAAAAATGTAATGTCATGGTTTTTGCCCTCTGAAATGGTAAAAGCAAATGTGTTCTAACAGGTCAGGTTTACAGTTTGTTTTTCTCGGCATTTTCCCTGGAAATGGGGCCAAGTTATATCTTTGAGTTTCAGAAGTGGATAAACTGCCATTTAGCTACTTCTCCTCCACTAGAATTCTTTTTCCTAGTATCTAGCCAAAACATCTCTTTTGAATGTTAAGCACATAGATTCTCGTTGTGCCCATGACTGGCATGAGGAGAGGTGGTGCCCCCACTTTGGCAGAAACTTTGCAAGGCACTCATTTTGTTCTCTGCCTCTTAACCCTGATCCTTTGATTCTTCAATTGTCCTAAATAAGCCATGTTTACTGTGGATTCCTGCTGCTCTTGTCTGGGCTGTTGTTGCTTGATTGGGGTGCAGTGCTCAGTCTTGGTTTCATGTTCTCTGCAGAGAACCCCAGGAAGGGCACTGCAGATGTTGGGTGTAACAGTCATCCTTCTCCCGTCCTGCAGGCTCCATTAATTCTTTTCAGATCCAGATAATCACAACTGTTTTTCTCCAAGACACCTTGCCATTATGAGTCGTTATCCAGTTTGCAAGCTGTAATAATCCCTCTGCCCTCCTGTGGCCAGGTGGGATGTGTGTAGGCTTATCACCTACTTGCCTTGGTACTAGTTTAAAGCATTTCTCAAAACCCAGCAAGTCGTTTTGCAGGATTTTTAGATTTCTTGGTGAAGAAGTAGAGCTGTGACAATGTTGAAGGAAACCTTCACTTGGATGGAAGTTCAGACAGAATTATTAGCAGCTAGGGTGGTGCAAGGCCTTCTCTTGAGCTGTCGAAATTCACTGCTGATTGCAGCCAATGTAAATAAATGGACTGTGCTTTAGATTTTATTAGCTGACCAGTTTACTGCTCAAATCCCTGCTAGGTGCTATGTGAATAATTAAGGAACAGGCCTTGAATGTTCTGTAAATAGTGTTTTAGTGTCACTGGGATTGTCTGCTTATCGCTACTTAGGGAAATAAGCATTTTAAAGAAAAAAGGTTGAAATTCAGAATGTGTTAAAATCCAAACTTAGAGAAAGCCTAGTAGTTATTAGAAAAAACTTCTTCTACTGTTCTCTTTCCACCATTACAAAGTAGTGTGGGCTCAGTTGTAAGAGTTGCAGAACCTTTCATATAGTTTTCAACTAAAGGTTAGATGTTTTTGCCATTAATGACATTTTCCTAAGTTCTTCATTTTAAATTGCTGTCTCTTGACATTACTATTGAAAGGCCCAGCTTGCTGCTAGGACACCAGGTTGTCAAACATGATTACTTCAAATAGGATTATTTTTCACTCTATAAAGATTAATTGGGGCTCCTTAGAGCTTTAGTTTCTTGGAGGGGAAAGGAAACAATTCTTCATTGATACTCATAATATCTCCCAGGCTTAAGGAAAAATGTGGTATTGGGCAGATCTTAAACAGAAATTGCTGGGCTTCAGTGGTGTGTGGGCTGGAAAAAGAAAGAAGATGGGTGCAGTGTCAGTCATTTATTTTTTTCTGTATGACTGTTCTGCAGCAACCAGTCTCAGGAGTGCAATACAACAACACACAGGGAAACTGATGATAAACTAAAATACTCTAGTATGTGGTCATACACAGCTCAGCTTAAACAGCTTTCTAGTGAGAAAATCATCTGAGTGATTTTTATTTTAACTCCCCAAATAATTCCCTGTTACAGAATGGCTCTCCCTCATCTGTCCTGGGAAGCCATGTTCTGCAGAAGAGCCCATTGAGATTTTTAGCCATTTTTACTCACTTTGCTTACAGAAAAATATGTTTATTTGCAAGAAAGCAAATTCATAGGAAAAAATTCCTGCTGTGCATACTGACATATGCTCTTGCTTCCAAGTAAAACATAGAGTGGTGGGATATTTATAAATTGTAGAACATAACATATAATTGAACTTGTCTGAGGTAAGTGAAAGATCTTTTTTTCCATAGGAAGTGATGACTATAGGAAGCATTTACTTATATAACTAAAAATAAAATCATATTGCTTTTTCCCAGATGCATATCCTACAGCAGTTTTCCAGATAGTGATATGAAGATCCAGTGATCATCTTCAGTTGCTTTTTTTTATGGGAACCTCTTCTAGTTTCTCATTATTTGAAAATTTCTCTTTTGAGAAATTTGTATTTCTCTGTTGCCAAGAGAAAGACAACTTTACAAATCCATAAAAAAGCAATACATTCCTCTTTCATGAGTACTCTGTTTTAGAAAAAGTATTCTTTAGTTAAAAGGAGGATGGAATTTTCAGGAGAAGGAAGTGTTTTGGCTTGTATGTAACTTTTTTGTTTGAAACATAAATCTTACAGATATATGTGCACCTGACACACAGGCACAGACTTATTTCTCTGAAATTCAGTGGAAGTGTTACTTTTGACATCTGTGTCAGCAGGTCTGTTTCTGCCACAGGCAAAACATAGTGCTGCTGAGTACTTGTCCCTTACTTCCTTTATTAGATCCTGCAATATTTTTTTCTGGTTATCCTTGAAGACCTAACTGAAAGAGATTGAAATTGTCCTGGCTTGATTATGACAGAAAAAGAAATTAAAACAATGAACATGGGGGAGATTTGAATTAACTTGTCAAAGAGGCTGAGACTGTGATCCAGGAGAAGAGACGGGGACAAAGATGTGGGACGAAAGTGGGAAACACATTGGGTTTGCTGGCTGGGAGAAGCTTAAATATTTTGGGCAAAATAAGGACTACCTGAAGAGAGAGATACTGGAAAAATGTAATTCAACAAGGACATGGGCAGATACACAGGCTAGAGGGCTGTGAACACTGAGACTGGTTCAGAAAGCAAATGGGCACCAAGAACCATGAAGCAAAATGCAAAAAAACGTTCTGAAGAGGTCCTGTAATTCTTACAGCGGACAAATCAGATGTGGTTTGGGATATAAAATGGAGTCAAGGAGACAGTATGAAAAGAGTGAGAGAGGAAATGGACATAAGAGTGGGGAGGAAAGGGATGTAAGCGGGGCTAAAATTGAAATAAGGTAAGGTGCTGCAGAGGAGTTTATGGATTTAACAAGTGAAGAGTTGCAAATTACTAGCTGGATCTCTGTCAGAATTCTATGTTCAAATACGCTTCTGTTCTTCTAAAAGAGACCTTCTTTCAGTATTATCTTTTTGATCTGTGACCTTGGGTATCCATTGACCACAGCAAAGTCCAGTTGGGGTGTTTCTTTTTTTTCTCAGTTTCTTCCTGCTCCAGGTATATTGCCCCATTCTTCTGCAGCTGGGCCGTTCCATACTATCCAGACATCTGTGGAAACCCACCACTTCATTTTATCTCTGTGCTGTTGTTGGGATGGATTTAAAGTCTGGTCCCATAATCTCTTTGCAGTGACTGTCCATTCCTTGTCCTCCTGGCCACTTTTTCCCAGTTTTCCTGCCAGCTTATTTCTAACACAGCTTTTGGTTGTGCAGCACCACAAACAATTGTGTCTGCACAAAGTAGTGGTGGTGGGTAAGGAGAACCATGTGGGAGCAGATGAGTGGCAGGCAGAGATGCTTCAATTAGCACTGCTGTTTATACAGTCTCACCCCAGCAGAAGTCCCATGGTATGCCAGTGTACAGATACCAAAGCTGATAAAATGTTCCTAAACATGCTCCATACTCCCGGAATATGTTCCCATTGATTTCAGTGGGGGTTAGCAAAATGCTTTTCCCCATGGGGAATGTGGACCTGCAGATCAAGCACTTTGGATGTTTCACTGGGCTCTGGTACCGACAAATAAATTTAAATGGCATTGTCAAAATGCTTTATCACATCTAATATTGTGATGCACAGAATGACAGCCTATTAGGGTTGGTATTAATTCTGTTAATACAGGTGGTGAGTGGGTTTAAAGATTCCACTCAACTTCAGTGCCAACAATGCAGGTGCTGATGAAATGCCAAGGGATGGATCTTTTCATGTGTATCTATGCACACACATCAAGCTCCTGTGCAGCGAAGTTTGTTTATGAAGATGGTGCACAAATGGCATGTGTTTTTCCAGACTGAGAAACAGCTTATGACTCCAGTTCCTTTAATTTTATCTGGAATTATGAAGGTTGGCATTGTTTTCCTTGAATTAATGGGTAACTAATCAATTCCTTCAGCTGGTTACAATTATATTTCATTAGACATACTACTTTGTTACAAGAAGTCTGAACTGAGCTGAACTCTAGCTCTTTTAAATATGACAACTTGTTATTGAAAGGAAAGATCTGTTTTTTATCTTTATGTTGCACTGTTTATTTGAGTTGATTTTTCAAGTAGATCAAAATAGAATTAAAAATCTAAATTTGGAATCCTATGTCCCCTAAGCATATGGTACTAGTGAAAAAAAGTATAAACAAATTAACAATACCTAAAAAAAAATAGAAGAAATTTGTGATTATTTTCCTCTGTTTAACACTTCTAAGGACGCACCTGGAGTATTTTTTCCTTTTGAGGCTTCCAAGTTAGACACTGGTAGAAACAGTTAGGAGTCTGCAGTACACGCATGAGGAACTGGACTTGCTTTGACTGATCAGAGAGGCTGTGGGGTTTCCATCCATGCAAGCTTTCAGATCTTCACTGAACATTGTCCTGTTCAACAAGGTCTATCTGTTAAACATCCCTGCTTTGAAGAGGGGTTGACCTGGGGATCCTTTCCAAATTTATCCTATCATGATATAATGAAACAATACTGTTAGGCATAGTTATATCGGCCTATCTCCCATTTATTGCCTATAAATTTTTTAAATTTGCCTTTAATTATTCAACAGAAGTCCCATTGTCACTTACAAGAATAAATAAGATGCAAATAGTAAATGTTCTTGACTGAACAGTAAACATTGCTTCCTGAAACCTCCTCTTTATCACCTCAGCTTTATAGCCATGGGAGACTTAAAGAAAAAGTATCTTATTTTAATATCTCACTTCTACACTTTTCTACCTGTGTTGTCCTACATGCTGAAGGTAGTAACCTGAGTTTTGATAAAACATATTTGAAAACCCTTCAGTTTTTTGCATTAACTTTTAAGAGGTAAAAAAATCCATTAGTCCTATCTTTTGTGTCTTCTCATGATTAGTCCTCCTTTCTGCTAAGAATATGAATATAATTTTTAATTGGAAGGTTTTGGCTTGCACTATACAAATAGCAGGGTTTCCATGGCAGTAGGCTGGAGGATGCTTTGGGTGGGAAGTGATGTGAGCTGCTCACATCCAGCCACAGCAACAACCATGCAGGTGCTCTGTCATACCCTCAGACTGCAATTAGCTGGGAGGGGTGTGCTGAACCATGGCACAGACACATTCAAGGTAATACAAGAAGAGAATATGTTTGGAGACAGGATGCTCTTGGGAGGACACGTGGAGTAGATGCTTTGGAGATGTGTGGAAAGACAAGCTGTAATGGAGAGACGTGTAGCAGCAGGTGTGATTGTTGGAGAAGGCTTTGGTGTTTATTCACATGCTTGTATAGCTGTTTGCATTTTGTTTTTCCCAATACACAAATCAGTGATTAAAAGTCTGTGTTAGCTGCCAACAAAAGAAGTAAAAATTCCCCAAGTTGAGACTCTTTTGCCTGTGTTTATCTTCTAGCAGCTGACCCTTGCTATTCCCTTGCCCGTGAAGCAAAGAATTCTTTAGTATGATATATTTTCTTTCCAGCAAAAGATGCCTAAGTTGCATACAAACTGACCACAAGTCTTTTAGGTGAATCTATAAATATATTAAACTATTGATGTCTCTGTCACTAGGTCAGCCCATGAAATGATCAACTGGCCATTCCCAACAGCCTTTTCAGTTTCCAGTCTCTTTTTAAAAAGGTGGACAAAGCATGGCAATACTTGTCTATGCTGCTATGCAAGAAGACAAAATAAACTTTTCACATATTGTTTCCATATTCATCTAACCCACCTTCAATAAATTTTTCAGGGATGTCTAAACAAGACCTTATGTTGAGCTCCTAATTCACTACAGTTCCTTCTTCATCTTTCACAGTTATGACTCCTGTCTGTCTCTGTCCTCTGTAGGGGCTGAGCATTTATTTTCCTGAAATTTTGAGCTTGTCTGCATTTTTTAAATCATCACAGCCTCCAGAATGTTGCAAAACACTCCGTATGACTGCCTCATTCTCATTTACAAATGGAACTTCTCCCTTCTGCACTACTCCCCTCCTTACTCCTTTCTTCCCCTGGTTACCAGTTTCCTTTTGACAACCAGTTGCCATAAAGAACCAATGATGGCAGTACAAGAAAATGTCAAACATAGTCCTAGCTTAGCAAAAAAAGGAGCACTAAGGAATTACATATTAGTTAATCAAATTTAGCCTCCTAAACAATGACTCAAGGAATTATAAAGCTATCTTCACAAAAGATAAAGCAATCAGAATGTAAATAGCCAGAAGACAAACACTAGCTGGTGTAGATTTGTCAAGGACAGGTCATGTCAAATAAATGTAATTTTCTTTTATGACTAAAACTAATTTTCTCCTTTGACAGGACAAGTGACTAAATGGATAATGGGAGGTACTTGTACAATATGACATATTCTGAGCTTGATAAGGCTTTCATGCTTTTCTGCGTGACATTCTCTTAACCTAAGAAAATATGATGCAGTTATGGACATCATGAGGTGAGCACAGATTTGGTTGAAAAATTTATCTCAGAAAACAGTTATCATTGTCAATCCAAAAAAGATGAAGTGATGTTTACAGAATAATGATATGGATGAGGAGAATAAAATTCAAGGTTTATAATGAAATATGACACCTTTTTAACAATGCCAGTGCAAAATTTTATCTTTACTGCGAGAACAGAAATATGGCTTAGGTAAAAGCTATGCTTAAGACCAGATGTCATTAAATTTTCTCTTCATCAGACTTCATCAAGTTCTTGGCTGGACTTGCCTCTAATCTATGGGAGTACCTACAAATCAAAGAAAAAAAATCTCAAGGTAGGAAACTACAAATAAAATGTCACTGAATAAAAAATGTATGTGGAAGATGCACACTTGAGGGTTTTACTGTTTTGTGTGAATTAAATCAAACCAAGAATTTGAAAAAAATTACTCTTATGTTGTAATCATTAGTAGTTATTATCCTCATAATAATTTTTAATACACTAAACTCAGCATTTCTCTATTCTTATGGGGATTCTGGGACACTTGTTACAAGAAGGGAAGAAAAGATTATTGTTCTTCCCTAGAAAAAGAAGGGAGATATACTTAGGCAAAAGTAAGCAAAAGCGTTCTGATGGGAGGGGTAGACATCTGCACTTCATTAAAAGAGAAAACCCTTATAAGAAATGTTTACGTTGGGGAAGAGAACATTCTTTCTAAATAAACATTGCAACAAGATCTGTTCATACCCTGACCCTGGCTGCTGGGGCCACAAATGAAGGTCTACAAAGAGCCCATTTTGCAGTCACAGTGCTGCTTTCTTGTATTTTCTTATGAGTTGAAGGATCTTAAAGACATGGGTCCCAGGAGAGGATCTGAAATGAAATCCTTTTGCTGACCATACCTATATAGTATTTCACAATGTTAAAATTTGCAGCTGACAAGGCAAAAATATTCTCCCCTCCACCAAAAGCATCCCCTAGAAAGCCACCCCAAAATGATGTTAGCAAATCAGAGAGTTTTTCATAAAATTACAAGTAGGATGCCTGATCATTAAGAGCATTTGTTAAAGGTGATATCATTACATGTATTTAATCTCATAGACTTTGAGGTGTTTAGCAGTTAAACATTCCATAGCAGTTAGTGGTCTAGGATCGTGCTGTGACCACATCACTGAGTGCTGACCATGTCACATTTCTGCTCTGAATTGGAGCCATATTGAGTTGCATTTGAATCAGAGACATCTACTGAGAATCCCAGAGCCTGAGAGAGTTAAGGGATGAAATTATTGAGCAAAGACTGCCTAAAATGAAGGTGGTGACTCCAGACCAAAGTGTATTGTCTTCACATATAGTTTTGATTTTCTTCAACTCTCCCTTTAATCCTTGCAACCTTGTTTCACTGTTTTGCTGTGGTGCGCTGGCAAAATGAGGAATTTTCTATGATAGTTCATCTGTTTCCACTTCATGGACAGCCACAAGTGTTTTGAGTGGCTAAGCATTTCCAGTTTGATTAGAAGTTTGTTTCTTGTTTTTGTTCTACTAACTCAGGTTTTGGGTTTAGATTTCTTTTTTAAAAAATGTTCAGAGAGAACATGGGAAATGTACTTATACAGGTATTAGCTGACACTAGTTGCTCATAGCCAGTGCTAATTTACCAAATTTAGGTTGAGGGATACAGATATTATCAGAAACAATTGCTTTTAAAGAACAATATGTATTCCATTGCATATTTATATATTTGTATGGTATAGCAACACATAAGAATACAATAAAGTAGCTGCCTCAACATAGGAAGTGATGCTAGAGATGCTTATAAATGTTAATACAGGGAAGAAGTTGGGAAAGTGTCTCACGGTCAGTGGAGATTAATTCAATTTACTAAGCTCCTTTCTATCTTCTTGTCATATCCACTGCTGGAGAGCAGTCATGAACAAACCAGCATGGGTACTCTTACATTATTTTCTCTACATTTGCAAGATCTTTCTGAGCTGAGCTGTACAACACAAGCAGACAAAACAGACAGACAGATACACACACACACACACACATAATTCTTCACTTCATGCTATCAGTGTGGGAGAAACATTCCTATGTCTTTAAACATTTTATTTCCTCCAGATTCTTAATAGAGAAGTTGGGCTACTCTGGAACGGTGGTTGCTCCTTCCACATCTCTTGTTTCAGCCCTGTTTTAAGAAACTCTTAGTTTTCTTCTATCATGGGCTATATTTTTGAATCTCTGGAATAGAATAGAGTAGGATAGAATATTCCAGTTGGAAGGTACCCACAGGGCCCATCAAGCCCAACTGCTTGAGCAATTCAGGGCTCAGCCAAAGTTAAAACATGTTATTATAGAATCAGAGAATCCTAGAATCTTTAAGGTTGGAGTAGACCTTTAAGATTATCAAGTCCAACCTAAATTATGGGCATTTTCCAAATGCCTCTTAAACACTGACAGGCATAGGGAATTTACCACCTCTTAGGAAGTCTGTTTCAGTGTTTGACCACTCTCCATGTAAAGAAATGCTTCCTGCCATCAAGTTTGAACCCTCCCTGGTACAGCTTTGAACCATCCTCACACATCAGTGGATATCAGGTAGAAGGGCTCAACACCTCCCTCTTCCAAATCTCTCTTCAGGAAGCTGTATAGATCAGTGAGGTCACCCCTCAGCCTCTCTTTCTCTGTGGATTCTTCTTCAGGTTTTAACATTTCCCTCTACTTCCTTCCTCTACCCACCTCTGTGCCAAAGAGTCCTAGACTTTATTTTTTATCCCAACGTAGGATCACTTGATTTGCAAGTTTCAGTGGATAACCTCTTTACTGGCAATTATCCTGCTACTCACTGTGTTTAACTGTGACTTGTCCTATACAATGGATTACAAGGTGAAACTTTTGTGGTCTGCAGTGCTGGCCCTGGTTTCCTTATGAACCAATTTTTACCTTATGAACACCAACACATAAAATTTTTAACTTGCCTGCAGCCCTTAAACAGCCTGTTTAAAAATGAACATAGTTGTATGTTGACAATACACTTGTATTCAATCATTAGAGGGGAAAAAACTGTAAAAAATGGACTCTTTTAGACATTTTGTCACGTTAGATACACAGAAATTAACTGTGATCATGGGCATGCAGAGACTGCAGCAAGAGTTCTCAGTCAAATTCAGCTCACTGAAGTTCTGCCCTAGGAAAAGAAAAAAAACCACAGAAAGAAAAAAAGATCCAGAAACTGCGATTTTAGACCACAGCTAGAGCTCTAGAAATGTACATAGCACTCTCTCCCTCTCTATTTATCAATCTATAAATGTACATAGAGCAATAAACATAGGGCTGAACTCCTGGGAGTGGGACTAAAATGTTCTAATGGTCTCTTTTTTACTTTACCAGCCTGTCCACACTACAGAGCTCGCATTAATGTCTGTGGAAATCCTGTTCTTGTGAGCTTTGTGAGATGATGTCCTGGGTGCTGTCTGTTTTCAGTGAGTATTAATGAGCCTTCTCTTCCAGTGTATTTTAGAAAGTCACATTTTCTCCTCTGTGTTTTGCTTGCAGGAGCATCGAAGTGGAGTATTTTGTGTGATATTTGCGAAAAGTTGCTGAAGAAAAAACAATTAGTATCCTAAAGAAACAAGATGAAAAAAATGTACAAGCCAAAATTACAGAACACCTGCCTTTTAAAAAATTTTGGTAAAAGACAGAGTCAGCAAGGACTTTTCCCTATGAACCAGCATGGGGCAGTATTATCCATGTAAACTCAGACCACCTTTACTGGCAGATAAATCAGCACTAGTGTCTATAATGTTTAGACATAAACATCTGAACAGACTTGGAACCTCTTGTAAGTAACTGGCTTGGACAAATATAGCTACATAGAAAAGCAAAAATTGCCTTCAGCCACAGAATAAAATTGCTGCTTTGTGTCATACATTTTAGGAAGCAAAGAGCGTGTCATAATAGCCAGGTACAGGCATCCCCAGCTTATGATGATGATTATGACAGTGATGACAAAGACAATAATTAACATTTTGTCCAGTAGCTGAGGATCACGAAATAGTAGAACTAGTCCTGTTCAAGCTCGTACTAAAAAGGTAATGGAGAGAGGTGTGGGCTGACAGAGGCACTGGGTTTTACCCAGTTAGTTTGTATGCATCTTTACAAAGGAGTTCTTTGTGAAAAAATGACCAGATTTTATAAAGGTAGCAAAGAAAGTGTATAAGCGCAACTTTCAAAAGCTGTGCTTTATCAGCAGCTTTATTAACTTCTTTTACTTCTAATTGGTGTTGGGGATCTGTTTAAATATAGCGAATATTTATCCCTGAATTCAGGAAAGTTTACTTATTTCATTATTAAGAGATGGCAGCTAAAGTCTGAGTTTAGCCCATTACTGATGCCATATTTGTAAGCTACCTTCCACAAAAACACTTTCTTGAAAAGCAGCCAAATACATCCTGCTTTAGAGTTCTATGGCCATTAAGGCACTTATTTTACACACAGGCCAGGATACTTACATGGCAACCATGATCACAGCAAAAATGCTACAAAATGTTTTCCCTGAGCCTAGTTGTGCCTTTAGATGTAGTGGCTAGACAGCTGCTCATCTGTAGCACTCAGATGATCAACCTAACATGGTACTTAGGTGGAGTAAGAGTTAGCATTTTGCAGTCACTGCTGATCACCAGAGTGATTGGAGGGAAGAGGAAGCCTCCAGTGTTGGTGATGAGGGGGAGCTCCTGAACTCTCCTGTAGTCCTGTTAGAGGATAAAGGTAGAGCAGAGGTGATCCCTGGCAGAAACTGTAGAGCCTCATCTGTGAAAGCAGTTGAAAAATAGGTCTTCCATTTTGCTTTGTTTGAGTTCTGTCTGTAAAGAGATATTTGGCTTACAAAAATAACCATTTAGGACTTAGCAGCACAATATAAAAAGTAGAGGAACAGGAACCAAATTCTTTTGCTGCAGAATTCACTGGGGCTTAGGACTTCTTAGTGTTTCAGCAATTGCTCTGAAGTTCATTAAGTAATTTGCAAGGGTCCAACAAACTGATTCAACAAACCAGTTGTTCTGGGTTTCAAGGGCACTTGATTACCTGGTTTTACCAAGGACCTGAGGTTTTGGCAGTTTACCACACTGTCACAGGTCTCCTTTACACCCCTATCACTTCAGGAGTTACTGAGGGTGCATGTACATTTGTACTGGGGGACTTTGTCTTGGCAGGATGTCCAAAGGTTTGTTACCAAGTATCATTGTAACGATGAATAATGGGGCCTGAACCTGTTCCTGTTCAGCAGCTGGAGATACAGACTTGGATTCTGTTCTTACCTCCTCTCCACCTGTGACAGATTTTCTGCTCTTCCACATTACTTTTCTTCCTCATGCAGTAAATTCTTCTGAAGTATAGGCAACATATATGCTTTGATGGTACAAAGAAATTTTTTGAACTCAGGTGTAATATCTCCGAAGTACATATTCATGATACATTTAATTATTAACCACTGTAATTGTTTCATTTGAATATGTTGTTTAGAATTTTTTGGTTACTCGATGAAATGTGCCACTTCTTAGAGCATGCTTCTAAAAATAGAGCTAGATATGTTCAGGGATATTTAGCTTGGGTAAAAATGGGTTTCCTGATTAGAAGTAAATAAATGTTGAAATATTTGCTACAGAAAAGACTACATATTTTTCAAATCCCCTTCCATCAAATGTATGTCTCTGAATTCTTCTGGTGGCTCTGCGTGTAACTAAAATGTCAGAGGTGCAGATCTGTCTGACACAACAGTGGTAGGTAGCATCTAGCAGTGCCTATACGGTCTTCCCTAGTGTTTGTACAGCCTACTGTATCAGACTAGGAATCTTGAAGATTACAACAATTTTAAAAGCAAAATGAGATAGGTTAAATTAGGTACAACTGCTGTGTTTTGAGTAAAATCACAACTGTGAAAGAATCTCCATTCTGTACTTGCATGTATTAATATAAAAAATGATAAATTCCTGTGTTATTTTCTTAGTTAAATATGAATATCAAAAATCAGTTTAAAATTAGCAGTAAACATAAACAGATTTTTCTCTCCCAAAAGGAATCAAGCTGGATGGTGCTGAAGACTCCTTCTTTGATCATTGTTCTCTTTGTTCTCTTTTACGATTGGATTTCACTGTTGCTGACAACCTCAGTTAATCTGCTATGTGTTTTCTTCTTCCCTCCTAACTGCTCCTAAATGGAGACTGTCAGGTATGTCATCACATTTAATTTATCACACATGAAGAAGGTAGTGCTTGCCCAGATGATTTGACAGGGGATTTAGGATGCTGCTAATTTGTGGACTGCTGACAAATTGACAAGCTGGCAAAGCACTGGTTGGAAAAAAAAAAAAAAAGATAAGCTCAGCCAGTTTTTCTTCAAATAAGCTGTGGATAATACTGTTTGGTCTGTTTTATACTCCTAAAAATTAACAGGAATGAAAAGTCAGGAAAGGAGAATTATTAAAATTGAGACCAAAACATGTTTAGGAACCATTTGCTGTATAAAAATAAATAACAAGGTGGCTCTGTGATACAACCTGTATTTTTAAAAGACATTTACAAAAAGAACTGGAAACCAAATACTTTAAAAAATAGCCAAATTTCTGTGATATAATATCCCTCAGATGAAATTATGTGACTCTGGAAGCAAGTACACTGTGAAACACAATTCAATTTAAATATTTTGAGAAGAAACTAAGAAACGAGATTTGAGAATAGGAAAAAAAGACTTCAACATTAACATTACACTTTCTGTAATGTGATACAGAACACAGAAAAACAGACATTTTCTGTCTTGTTCTATCCCAAAATCAAATGGCAACATTAACATAATTGTTTCACTTATAAAGCTATGAAAAGACATCTGTAGTTTTTGAGATAACTAGGTTCTTACATACTCAACACATTTTTTTAAAGAAAATTAACCCACTTCATTAAACTTTTTTTCCCTCTGGAACCAATGCTGTGGTGCTGTGAAAACAAGAAATAATTAAATGTCTATATTAAAAGTATTTACAAATGCTTTAAACATATTTTTTCACAAAAGTTAAAGGGAGGTAAACTTTTAAAAATGAGGTTCCTATCTTAAAAGCAAGGACATGTTAGAGCAACATATGTCAGAGCAACAAAGGGATACAGAAAAACCCATTCTGTCCTGACACCCCTGAGGAACCAGCCCCTGGCAAATTCACACTTGTGGTTTGAACACAACAGAGGTTATGGAATGCAAAGAAGTACAGTACTGCCAGCTTCCAGCAAAAAGTCCCAATTAATTGGGCCAGAGAGTGAAAAAAGGAAAAAAAAAAAAAAAAGAGAAAGACTTCACATTGTCAGGGAGGATAATTTGTAGCTCAGTCTCTCAGGTTGGATTGCTTGTGCCATGTCTGTGGTACATATTTTCAGCTCAGCCTGAATTACTTTTGCAGAATCGCCCTGGACAATCCATTTGTTTAAAAGTACGGAGTCTTAAGTGTTCTTTAGAAGAATGAACAGACGGTGCAGTTTGAAGGAATGTTATTTAAAAATGCTTTTGGCTGGAACTGGTGCCTCAGTCTTTAGTCACAGCAAGTTGTATTTGTTGCACTGGAATTATGCTAAAATGTCTCTGGCGAAGAGGCATTTGTGTTGCTTAGGGAGAAACCCTGGGCAGAACTGGACTTACAATTTCTCCTTTGGTCTTGCCCTTGGAGAAGAATGCTTTGCTACAGCTCTTTACCAAACCCTGGAGCTGACCTCAAACTTCACTGACCTCCTACTGCCTTCCACTGTCTCCACGTCCTGCAGCCCTGGCAGGAGCTAAGTGTTTTGCCATCCTTTTCCTTAGGCTAAAGAGGTCCATGTCTCAAGAACTGTCTCAAGTCAGCACAGGGTACTGGGAGAGCCCAGCACTGGGGCCACATCAGCCACATCTGCCATCAGCTACGTAGAGCAGGAATCAGGAGTGTGCACCATCCCGTGCTTGCTTGTACTGATTCACTGATCTGTCTCCTCTTTGAAAAATGGCAAAATTCTTTGCCATTTTTCAAGTAGAGCATATTAGAGGTAATGTAACAATAATAATTTATGTAAAATAAACAGTAAATAAAAATTAAAAATTATATGCCATATGTGTAGCTCAACAACAGATGAAATTAATTTTGTATAGCACTTTTAAAAATTGCTTTTCCACATGTCAGAATCACAAAATGTCAGCAGGTAGTGCTATGCACAGATCTGGTGGCACCACTAGTTCAAAGTGAATTGTATCAAAAATAAATAATCACTTAGCAAAGCAATCAGGACAACTGTTACACAGAAAAAATAAAGCCAAGTATCCCAAATCAGTTTTTATAAGCTTTATCAAACCATAAGCCCTAGTGAATCTATAAATGCTACACTTAAATTTGACTTCTGAACAATTATTTTTGACAAGCAAACTATGTCTTCTTCTGAGCATAATTTAAATTTTGAATAGTTTAGGTATTATTAACTATTATTGCAGCAGGAAGGAAAGTGTGAGGGAGATTGTGTAAGAGTCATACATGAGTTAAAAATTTGCAGCTTCGGGATTTTGTTGATTCAGAAAGTCTGCTTTAAAACATTACAAAATAATGTTTTTCATCTTTGAAACATATGAAATACAGTGTAAAACCCTCTTAGGACATCTAGGTGGACAAAACTTAGGATAAAAGTCCCTGAATGGATGATTATTTCCATTAGTATTGCTAGAAGAATCCCCAAATTATGAGAAAGAACTTTTCTAAAATAGGGCAACATCATGATGAGAGAGGACAGAAATTAGAGGGAAATTAAAATAAAGTACCTCCCTCCTACTATTATGCCCCCAGTGAGTTCTTGGAGGCTTGATTTCAGTCCAGCAACTGAAACCATCCTCTTTAATTGCATCAAACTCTTCCCAGTCTCCATGGGTCTCTAGCGCTGGTGTCTCCTTGCAGCACTTCTGAAGCCTGGCTGTGTATCATCTCCCTTCTCAGGCTCTGCTTGTGTTTGATGGTTTGTTTCCCCTTGCTCAGTCTCTTCCCCTGCCAGCCCACCCTGCCTGCTGGATGAACAATGCAGCATTTCTTGACGTAGTGCTGTTTCCAGTCCAGTCCATTGGCTGGGGTAGACCTGTCGGGATTGTGGGACAGACGATTAAGAGATGTCACAGAGAGTTTATTGCTCAATCAGTCTCATTTTTATTTTTAAATGATGGAGCAAGAGGGATGCTGTGACCAGCATCCCAGTCTTAGAGGTAGCAGCAGTTACAATAGCAGCAACAGTGATGGCGACCGCAGCAGGTGCAGAAGCCAGAGCCGAATTAGGCTGTCTACTTCTTGTTACAAGACCTTATATACTTTTTTAAGCCAATAAGCAAATGCCACAAAGCTGGTTAGCACATTTTTACCAATCATCACTTTACATGATTTCTCCGCAATGCGTACTTTACTGACCAATCATCAAGTTGCTGTTAAGGCCTACTGCACAAACTAATATTGTTACATCTTATCTAACAAACTTTACCAGAATATTTATTGCTAACCTCTAAATACTTAACCTTTCTACTTATCAATACTTAATCATGCATAAAACGTGTTTCTACTTATCATAATATATGTTTCTTCTTACTGAAATATATTTCTATTTGTAAAGAGCATATTTCTTCTAAAAAGCATAATTCCTTCAAAACTACAAAGCTGCATTCTTTGCAATAAATTGTGAAGACTTATTGTTCTAACTCAGGCAGCCTTCTCCAAGGTCTCAGATCAAAACGTGTATCCATTTCTATCTGGTCAAGCACGAAGCTCTGTATGTTCTCTGTCAGCATTTGTAAATTGTCTGTAGCTCCATTGTTCATAACTTCATTTCCCACATAGACCATTACCTGTCTCTCCACTGTCTCACATTATTAGAGATTGTTTTTCATCATTACATTAAGCAGTCTCAGTTAATTCAGTCTCTTTTCGAACATTCTGCTTTCTAAGTTGCTGATCATTGATAATTTCTACTGTCTGTTCCCTGGACTTTCCACAGTCTGTCCGAATTCTTAAAGCAAAAGTGTCTTAAGCACAAGAAAAGATTTAGAGCTGAAATATACAAGACAATGGCAAAGCTGAGTTTTTAAATGCCACTTCTCGGTTCTTTCTGGGAGATTCTCTGGGGTTTCCTGTGGATGTAGTTTCCCTGTCCAAGTATATATCGTGACATGCATCACTCTCTCTTCTCTCGGGGTAATGAAACAGCTGTATCTTAGAAGCTTCAGAAAAGAAATGGGATATAGGATAGATGAAGTGCAATTCCCAAGATATATTGAATTGAAATATTTTTATTTTGGCTGCACCATTTTTTTTACACCAAACTACTGCTTTTTCAGATTTGTCACAAGTTTTGCTTCTTAAATTGAAGGTTTAATTGTAAAATTTTATTTTCAGCATAAACGGTTTTTCACAAGAAGTTCACACTTCCTATACTTGAACACATTGCAAAATAGATTTCTGTGGTCATCCTAGCACTGTGGCCTAAAAATCCCTTTCCCAAGCAAAAAACCACGTCTTTGAGAGACAGGAAATTTTACTCTAAATTTAAAGCAGTGCTAATACTTCCCTATACCTTCCAAAGGGTGCTGGACACATTTATATGGGGTGTTAACAGAAGGAGATTACATCTCCTTCTGAAGTCTGTGTGGATAAATTGCGTGGAGTACTGAAATACACCCAAACTTCAAAATATTTACAAGCCCTAATTCTTTGTAACCTGTCTCTGTGGAAGCAATTGTGAGGACTACTAGATGCCCACGTGGCTCTGGCTCTTGAAGCCCACAGAGAATTTGAGTTCTTGGGTGTACATGCCGTAGTATGAAAGCTTACATACAGCCACAGCCTTGCCAACCTTATACTTTAAAAATGGTGAGTCATGGTCGCAAGACTTGAAAGAGCTTTATGTGATGGGATCCCCAGTCAAGCCGGTGCCTTGAGCTGGAACTGCTCCACCACTAAAATGGAGCAGTTCTCTGAAGCTAAGCATGCCAAAGGACACTGAAGGTTTCCAATCCCTAGAGGTATATTTCAATAAAATCCAAAAATAGTAAGGTGGAACACGGCAATTCTTTCCAGAGAGAAAACTCAGGGTTGCTGGGTGAAATTGGCTAAAAACGAATCTTGAAAATGCTTATTGCATTTCTCACTTGCATCCAGGCAGTTCAGGATTATTTTGCTTTCCTTTCAGTCCAGGAACCTTTGGTGGTTTCTCGAGCTGCAGAAAACATACACTGACCCTCCGAGGCCTCCAGGAAAGCCTTCTGTAGGAGTTCTGTGGTGTCTCTTGACTCCTTGGTTGCTCTATGCATGCCTATCCACTGGTCTACTCTCACAGCTGGACAAATCTGGCTGCAGATGTTCCCTTTTTTGTTGAAATAGAAGGAATCTCCCCAATCTCCTGAGAACTTCTACTGATCCAGAGGGCAGCAGCCAAGAAGCAGCATGTGGTCATTGTTGTCCCAGCCTCTTTAGCAGAATGTACAGTATGTGGTGACCTGAAAACAAAGTAATGAAACTACCATACCCATCTGTCATCACTTTTCAAGTGAGATAAGATTTAAGGAAAATTTTTTTCTGAGCAGTGAAATCAATGATGTCTGATTTTCTGAAGATTTATTCCCCTCTTTGCTGTCCCACACATTTCAGTAATCCTATTTTTCCTGTAATAGCCCCAAGGTAAGCATTATGCCTGGTTTGGAGCTGTGCGCCTGTAGATCTGTCCGGCCAGCAAGCACAAGCTGTTTGGCCAACAGGAAGCTGAAAAAAATTCAACGTACAAATATGGAGATTTGCTTTCTTTTCCTGCATACATCAGGAAGCTTTCTCTAAACCAAACTCATTTTCATGACACTTATGGGATTATCTGTTGGGAACTTCAAATAATTTTTTTCGTCTACATAAAACTGGCTGATAGTTTCCAAAATTACTAGAAAGGGAGGGGCAGATAGTTGGACAGAAATATATACTGAGAGACAACAAGACGTGATATGCATATTAAACCAATTTCTAGATGGCACTAAATTAAAATACTTAACTGCTTACAGTATTTTTTATTTGTGTCTTCCTTAATAAGCCTTTACTATTCACTTTGCTGCATCTTAAAAATTGTAATGTCTTTTCTTTTAGTGAGACCTGAGCTTAATCATTGGATTTAAATGCTGAACTGCTGTCTGGAACTTAAAACACACAAATGTAAAACTTGTGACAAGACAATTAGATCTGGCAGGATTTCTTCTTTGAAGCTCTGCTCACAAGGAATACTCTACCAAAGAAGGGATGTCTTGTCTGATCCCTACTTTTCTCTCCTTTCCACTTGAACAGACATATTACTGTATTATCCAGAGCCCAGGAAGTTGCAAAGATTTATTTAGCGTTTGTAACAGGTATTACATTTACTGTTTCTGTAATTCGATTCAAAGACTTTGCAAAAAAAATTCAGAAGTTCCTGGGATTGTATTTTCTGTAGTGTTAGCATTCTCACATTGTGTTTTTGCAATCATTAGAGAAATAAAAAATGGTTTAGTTATGTATTATTGTACTTGCTATTCTGCTAAGAGTTTTGGCACTCTTGCAAAGTAAAAGAGCATATCACTATTCTCCTCTAAATAAAAAAAATTTGTATTTTAAAAATAGAAGGTGAATCTAATGTCCAGCTAGAAAAATTCTCAACAAATAAAGGGGGATTGAATAGGAGAAGGAAGAAAGAAGAATGTAAAAAGGAGGTTTTATATTAAAACGGTTTTTAAAATCTCCTGAAGAAGTCACTGTAAGAGGTTCCACTACATTCTTGTATTTCTGTCCTTGCAGTGCTTCTGCAAATTTGTTTCTTGACTGTTATATTAATTAGTAGTCTGCTTCTCTACTTAAAATTTGCATAATAAAGTAAAGTGAGGCAGAATGCAAATATTGGATCTAAGGCCATTGTAAATTCAAATGTCAAGTATTATTTGAATACTAGATGGAAACTGCCTGAAAAAAGTTTAATCTGAGATGTATTCTCACCCCTGCAGTGCCTACAATACATGAATGCATTTGTATTATAGGGACTTATACAAGAAGTGGCAAACAATATAATATACGAAGCAAAGTCCTATCAGCTCTTCTTGGTTATTCTGAATAACCTTGGCAATACAAAGAAATCTATTACAGTTCCCATCAGTGCCAGTGAGGTCTTAACTGAAGCAAGTTTCTTTCAAATCAATATATTCTTGCTAAAAACCTTATGTATTTTCTTTCAAGATGTTCTTTTAAAGAGGGTCTTTTTAAAGTTCATCACCTTTTTATGGAAGACCTTTTTTTAGTTTGCTTGTTGCAGAGAAGATAAATTGGACAGGAAAATATTACATGAAGAAGTGATATAGTAAAAGTTCCATGCTATGTATTTTGGGTGAAATAATAAAGCTTGGGCCACCCAAGGTTACCCTTTGACAGAGATATGTTTTGTGAGTTTGTATGCTGAGACACTGAAAGGGCATCATAGTTTAGGAATGGTATTCCTTAATTTAGTGGTCCCACTAAAATGAAACACTGGCTGCTCTTCTCCCCCAGCCACCTACAACAGAAACAAAAGGCAGAGATCCCAAGTTGATAAGAACAATTTACTGGAAAAACAATGAGATAAGAAAGTGAACAGTAACAGTAACAATATTAATAACAAAAGTATACAAAAAGAAGGTGATATTTACATGTGAAAATGCTCACTGACTGACCAACTTGGTACCACCTGACCCCCAAGATAATGACAAAACGTTGGCAGACCCTCTGCACATCACCTTTTTCTTCCTGACCTGCTTCTTCTCGGAAGTGAGAATCCCTTACTTTGTCCTCACAGTGGTGACAAAGTGATATAGAACAGTAACCTAGACACCTACAGGGCTCTACACTGTGCCTCCTCATGGCTACTGCAAAAAATTGACTTGGTCCTTATATACTGGGATCACAGACTGAAAAATTGACACTTTTAAGGCATGGAGCTCATGAGGGTGCTAATCTAGATCAAACAGCAGCATCTTATAATTTTAAAGGCACTTAATACAGGTCATATATTGACAGCAAGGCTACCAAGAGCTAACAAAACAAAGAGCTGCTCTGATTTGAAATGCATTCCAGGTTTTTCCCCATATTTTCAATCTTGTCTGTATTTGAATTGATTTTGAATGTTGCCTAGTAATACCTTGTGTGTGCTAGCTCCTTCGCCTGGCCCTCCGTGCTGAAGCGGCTCCCCCAGAGAGGGGACCCTTACGGAAGGCTGCAGCACTGTACCACCGCCGCACGCCGCGGCACTGGTCATGCCCGGCCAGGCCCAGCCCGGCCCCCGCAGGGCCGAGCAGCCCGGCCAGTTACCTGTCCAAAGGCCGGAAGCAAGAGAGAGCTTCCCGGGCTTATTCGTCTTTAAAATGTGCTATTTACAGAGGCGTGTCTAGTTCTTAAGTGGCTTAATAGAGCTGTCAATATTCCAATTAGACAACTGATTGGTTCCATCGGGTCTGGAGGAAGTTACAACAGCCCCTCGCAAAAAACGTCCGAGGCTGGCGGAATTTTTTTCTTAACTAAAACTCCACACTGTTCTAACTCATGACAGGTAGCAACACGATGAGCTCCATGAGGCTGGAGGTCAGGGTGAGAACAGCCAGAGCTCTGGTCCTTCAACCCTGACTCATGGTAGTAGAGGAATGCAGAACTGGAGGCAATCCTGACCTCTTCCATCAAACACTGGGGTCTGCATCATCCTCATGTACTGGGAAACCAGTGTGAGCTTCAATCAATTCCAGTCACAATCCAGGAGGTCTCCAGTCTCTGTGGAAACTTACAGTATTCTGCTTTGGTGTGGTGAGATGGTTCTGTCCCATGAATGCACTGATAGTGGTGCAGCAAGGGCTTGGCTTCTACTGGCCATTGCCATTGCCAGAGTGGATACGTGGCTAGCTAAGCCTTCAGTATGAGCCAATACAGCTGTTCTTATGTTTATGTTGCTAAATGCAACTCTTTATCCATAACTAATATGAAATGTAAGCAGTGTGTTAATACAATAATTAAGGCATATATAGAAACATTGTCAAGATGTATAAACTGGTCCTGCTCCACCCATCCTGTGAATTTACACCTGATTATGATCCACTCAGAGTATTCAATTCTCTGTTGAAAATGGTGCAACACAGATGCACAGTTCTATAAAATATGAATATGAAAGTTAAATTTTTTGAGGTGTCTGGTTTTATGACTTCTCAGTCTTAAACGTGAAATATCTGATTGAAGTAATCAGATTTCATGACAGCAGAGCATGAAATATTTAGGCAAATTTCCAGAAGCATAGAATGATTAATAATTAATTAAATTTCAATTACATATCGTGAGAAAACCTATGTAAAGTGTTTCCAATGAAATATGAATATAGATGAAGTTCAGATGTAGGAATATTTTGTTATGAACATAAGACTTGGCCCATATTTTCTGTGTTTTGTGAATAGAATTCTAGCATAGACAACATAAACCAGTCTGCGGTTCAAATAAGAAAAGAAGTAGAAAGTCACCTGAAAATTTTTCTTCTGATTTCACTGCCCAGAATTACAGTCCTGAGAGATAAGACAGTGTAAACCAGGAATAAAGAAAACTTTGACTAGAAATTGGTGAAACCTGACAATTTGCCTCCAAACCTTTTCCTGCATGAGACTGACTGAGCTGTGCAGGTGTCAAAACCTGCACTTAAAATAATACACACTTACCTGGCTTTTGATTTGGGACAGAGTTATAATGAGAAGGGGGAACTCAAGAAGTGTAAATATAATCAGTATCAGTTTCATGCATGGATTCATGAGTTTTAAAGCAAACAAACAAAAAGTTTCCTATGAGAACAGCTAATCTTATGAGAATTCTACACATTTGCTTTCAAAGTTCTCAAAGAATATGTAAGACTTTGGCATTTTTATACATCCAAATAATCCTGCCTTCCTGAAATGACTGCTGTGCACCACGTAGTACACAAACCAGAACTGTTCCAAGAAATGATGGTACTGTTCTTGGAAGAAAAAGAGTTATGAGCAAGTGTAAATGTGTAAGAAGTTATTGGACGAAAGCCAGTGGAGTGGAGGGCGTGAGGCAGAGAGTCCTCTGAAGGCAGTGGCCCACTCAAGCTGGAACAAACATGGAGGAGGCCAAAAAAGCTAGTCTTTTCCAGAGGCACTACTCAAAGTTCTGAGACTTGCACGTCTCTTCCTTTCAGTCCTTTTTTTAGAATGTTCAAAATCTGATACCCACAAATACCTTTCCTAAACATTGCTGGCAGACCACTGATTCTTTTAGAGGTAAATATATTTTACCTGTGTAATATTTGTTTTCTGACAGATAAATTAGCTGGTATATTGCTTTAATTTAATTCTTTGGATATAAGTAACAAGTTTGGAATGGACAGATAGATGTCTAGTTTGTCTGGAGGGTGGACACCATTCCAGATGGAGGAGGGGAGTAATAGTTAACAAGCCTGGATGAACTCTTTTCCTTCAGTGTACTTTAACAATTTCAGATTTTATCTCCAATACTCTAAAACCTTGTTCTACGTGATATTTATCTAAAACAGACATGAGCAGAAACAGATGTTGTTGGCTTCTTCTCTCTCTGCATGGAAGGCATAGGATTTCTCTAGAATGAAAGATATAGAAACCAAGAGGAAACGTATTTTCCTGGTCCACACGTTTTCTACACTTGACCTACTAAAATGTGATTTTGTGATTGTCAGATGTCCCCGCTTTGAAACAGTAGATAAAGAATAAAATATCCATGGTGGAAAAACACTTGAAGGTGACATCAAATACAATCTGATTTATATTTTGCTGAAATTCCACAAGAAATTGAAATATGCAGGTATTTCCATTGTTTTGGTGTATAAATAGGCTATGTTTTAATGGTACCCATTTAGAAATGTGTAAATAAGTACTCAATAGAAAAAATGTAGAACTCTTTGTAAATAAAATAATAAGAGAATAAACGTCAAGAAATAGGTTAATTGGGATAATAATGATTCACAAGTATTTTATTTTCTCTTCAAGATCAACAATAATTTAAAAAAGGGCCTAGTGGCATAAAACTTGCTGAGCAGAGAAAAGAAATGCAGTAACGTGTTTGTATTTCTTTAAGATTAGGTACTTCTTAGTTGTGTAGAATTCCCTTTGGCTCTATTTGAATTTATTAGTCAGCTATAAGTGAATAGAAGCCAAAAGAATTGGATGTATTATGAGCAGAAGCTTATCATTATAAGCAGAAGAGAGTTCATTCCACTTGGAAGCACACAAGTAAGGTATTTGGTGAAACCAATTCAAAACACGGAACAAGGATAGCCAGTGACTTGCAACACAGAGATGCCAGAACCAAGTGGCAGCATGAAAGGCTGGCTCTTAGGGTTAACTGCCAATGGAATGTGGCAGCAAACAAAACCAGCATCAAAAAAAAAAAAAAAAAAAAAAAAAAAAAAAAAAAAAAAAAAAAAAANNNNAAAAAAAGAAAAAAAAAAAGATGCTATAGTGCAGGAGATGAAACTTCAACTTCATATAGCACTTAGGTAATATCTGGAGTGCTCCACAACTTCCAGCATCTCACTACTGGAAACACACATTTAAAAAATGGATGCAGCTCTGGGAAAGGCCACAAAAATAATATTGTATTCATGAGAAAGGTTTAAAATAGCTAGATGAAACATAACTTTGTTAAAACACAGAAAATTGAGATGGACATGGTAAATGAAAGGTTTTAAAGTTTTAAATGTTTTCTTCAATTATGTGTGGCTATGAACAACAATAGGAAAGTAAAATTTAGGCCATTTGGAGAAAAATTATGTCAAGAATAAAATGTAATTGGTGTATGAAAACCATATGGGAAGAGTCTAGTACACTTAAAACAACAAAACAGTTACTAAATGTAGAAAACAAGTCCTTAATTACAGATGGACTAAGTGGACATAACAATACTTTCTTAACTTCTGACTTTATGACAGTTGTACTTGTCTCTGAAAAGGATATTTTAGCAATTTTTGGAAAGTAAACTGCCTCAGTTATTGTTCCTTCTGTTTTAACCTAGGGCTAGCTACTTAGAAATGTTATTAACTGTTCAGAAAGAGAGATCAGCTGTTCAGAAAGAGACATCAGCTGTTCTTTTCTAAGTTTTTATATTAATGCTTATCTGGATAAGACCTATGTTATGAACATAGAGTAGAGACTGGAGGAAAAAAATCAGCCTTCATAAAAACTGAGCTTGGCTGATGGCCACAAGAAACACATGCAGCAAACATAAGGATGACCTGAAAGCAAACATATAACAATTAAAAAAGGGAAATGTTTTTTTCAAGGTTTATATGACAAAAGATTTGAACCTGTAGGTCTGCAATCTACTGCACGGACTATATTTCTTTTTCTTCTGGGAATTTTACAGGTCTTGGGTGTTCAGAATTATCCAGAATTATCCTTCAGGTAGGTCAGTGACTGCTGGTGCTGTGGTCCATGATAGCACTTTTTTGGACTGTTCTTTCAAAGAACGCTCTTCAGTTTGTATCTGACTCGTAGACTGATAAAAGGAATTCTCAATGAGTGCAAGGTGGAGCCAAGTCCATGATATTCATATTGTGCTATCCATTTTCACTCTTGGACTAAGCTCCCTATGCAGCTCCTTACGGCCCAAGCCTCATTCTTTTGTCATGGCAGAGTGGATGAAATGCACAATAGGGAGTTTGAGTGCAGTTGCAGGCAGGCAGAACAAGGTGTGGTACCTGGGAAAGCATCCTGGGTCCTTTAGTTTAAATAAAATTTAGTTTACGGCAATAAAGTGTGATGTTTTCTTGGATGGAAAAAGTACGGGCTCTCCTCTGGGCCACTTTGTGATCACGTTAAACGGCTTGATTAAGAGGAGTGGTGAAGACATGGTTTGGCTGATATTTATACTGTTTGTTTGCAAGCTCCATCTCTGCCATTTCCAGACTCATCTACAGCTCCAAATGGACTCAGTGATCCAGCTCAGGGTGCTTCTCAATTTGAAAGGACAGAGTTAAAGAATTTTTTTCCCCTGTGATTTCTTCATGCACTTCTTTTCAGAATAAAAATTAATTTTCTTTCCAGTGAAATCCTGACACTCTAATTTAAAATCTTGTATTAAAGTTAACTATATACAACCTGGTTTTGCACATCAGCCGTGGTCTACTTGTATTTGTCATTTGTCATTACAAGAGTCTGAGAAGAATTACTAATATTTTATGGAACAGAATGTCCATATTTTAAAACAATAAATCTGTTTACTCTAAAGCCTTAAATAATTTTAGCTTGGATTTATACCTTGTTGCAATAGTCTGGAAAGAAACTGTGAATTCCTACTCCCACAGAAAGAGGTAGAATAGGTCCACATTTTTATAGCACTCAGATTTATGTCAGAAAATGCAGTCAAGATCTGTGACTCTAAATCAAAAAGATTAGGACTCATGTATGAATGGACTTTGATTTAGATATGGGTTGCAAGGTCAAGTGGGATAACACTGTTTGTACTAATGCATTTTATCTTTTGTTGAATACTGAGGAGTTATGAAGCAATATTTATAGAAAGTATTGCTGGTATGTCTCGGTAGTGCAATATATTTCCTCCTAAATTCCTGGGTCAAAACATTTTTCTAATGTCATACAGAAAAGAAGCAATGACATTTAATATTTGTAGCTCTTGCAGCATAATTAACAGAAGTTTACCTTTTTCAATTTTTCATTTATAATTGTTTGATTTAGAGTTCTCTGGAAATTGTCTGGCATTAATTTACTTCCATGGTCACGTAAAAGTTGTGAGAGTAGTCCAAAGAGGAGATGTCACTTTTCAAATCATTATAATCATTCAACTGAAATGTTATTCCAAGATTCCATGTTTCAAAGTATTACAAATAAACATTTAGTGACAGTATTCATTATGTGTCAGTAAAACAAAATAAAGGTGTAACTTCCATACTTTTTAACATTATTTTCTGAGACAAAATTAATCAATGTCAGGCTTTTACTAGAAGACAATGTAAATGAGGCTTCTTAACACTTGAAGCCTTTTCTGTGCTCTTAGTGCTTTTGGTGCAGGAGCCACCATTTGCTCTCAGCAGTAGTCACTAACCTCTGACCTTTCTGGTCTGATGAATGCATCTAAGTTGTGATAAGAAAGCCTGCTCTTTTTGATGTAACCCTTTTGGAGTGTACTTTGTTATTTGCTTCTTTTTCATGTGAAGAAATCACATCATTAATTTATAAGGCATTTAATCTGGCAGCATTAAATTATTTTGTTTTCTGTAGACCAAATCTATCCAAGTTGTAGAAAGTTTCCTGAAATATCTGTGATCAACTTATTGGGGAAAAAATCAACCCAAACCAAGCCAAGAAACCCTACTAAAACATTATCATCCCTGAAGTAATTTGGTGTCTTTGCATTTACCCAAATATGAATGAGCCCTCATAGAAAGCTTTGGGTACCTATGATTTGTTGGCCTAATTGAGAAAGCAGCTGAACATCACTTGAAAGGCAGCAAAAGCTGTTACTGAAGGCTTGGGGGAGTTCAGCATTTCTGAGGAGGTACAGTTCAAAATCAGATCCAAAATGAACGTCAGCACCTACCTATTGAGTTTTGTCCTGTGTGATGCCTTCGTTAGTGCTCAAATTAACAAGAGTCTGCATGGAGTTGGCTACTACTAATTTTATAGCCAAGTTTGAATGTTGCTTCTGTAGAATTGCTTTTAGGCCAAATAAATCTGGAAAAAAAGGTTAAGAGCCTTAAAAAGAATGAAGGTGAAGAAATATGCTTTGTTGTATTTGATCTTAAACTGATTTCTCATTTATATACATAATCTCTGAATTAATCAGTGCCATCTTTGCCCTGAAGTAAAGCCAAAAGAAAATAAATTTAGGGCATTGTTTTCATTTAGGAACATTGTTACTTCAGTAAAAAGGAAGTTCTATAATGGATATCATGAGTGTTCTGCAAAGGGGGCAAAAATCACTATATAAATTCCCTTGTACTGTATTTTAAGATAAGTGCAATGTTTGCAGCATATTTTCCACACTTGTCATATCTCAGAAAAATTATTTTGATGTTAAGCAAGTTCCCTTTATGTATAAGATAAATCTCACAATGAAAAATGCCAATTTACTGCTAATAATGTAAAATTTTCCACAGAAGCCAGGGCTAAAGCTGGCTACAATCAGTACTATAGTTATTTCACACTTCTGATCAAGGTTAGGTGCCCAAATCAGAAAATACTGCTCTGAATCTGAGGCTTGCCTCCAGTCATTATCAGGTTTCTTTGAAAACTAAAACATACTGGTATTAATTGTGACATTTTTCTTCTCAGAGCACCATTACCTAGGCTGTGGAGGTAATGGCAATGAGCAGTTCTAATGAAAGTGGTTGATAAGGTGGTTGATTTGACTAAGTCATTTTTATCAACGTTAGCTTATTCTGCCAGCCACGGAGCAGATATGAAGGCCTGCTTCATAAGGGAGCTGAACCTCCCCTCCAGTGCCTGGGCTTGCTTAGGCTGAATCCTCCATACAGCTCTGGGATGTGCAAATGAGATGTCGAATGCCCCACAATTCCCTCTTGATTATATGGAGAACACTTGGGGTTAATTACTTCCTCCTCTGGAATCACAAGCAGTTAAGGGCTATCATAAATTTTCAAAGTATGTGTACATCCATTAAAAACAGCTAAATGAAATATCTGAACATCATCTAAATGCAAATCTTTCTCAGAAATGATTTGTGTTCAAATCCGTAATGTCAAATATGGCTTGTTAAAGCTTAAGATCCCTTTACTAAAACAATTGGTACTAAGAGAACACTTTGGATCAAAAGAAATTTTATAAATCAAGCTATTCATGTATTCACTAAATAAGAAACACACATACAAAAAATTATCTAAATAAAGTTATACTTCTAGTATTTTACTATTTTATTTTATGCTCATCTACAGTATTTGACTTCTGAATTGGCTTTAAACTGAGGACTATGAACTATGCCAAACTGTGATTTGGCTTTGATATAGAAATAAATGTACAATAGGCCTGTATAATCTCAATAGTGAAACTCACAAAGAATATTTAGTGTTAGAGCTAAAACCAAAATCGCTGTCAATACTGAAAGTCAAGGAATTCTCTGCTGTTTTTAAGATATACTATTACTTTGATCCTTTTTCTTATAAACCCTCTCCTTACTGATATTGTGCTACCACTTACTACTTCAGCAGTCATTATTCTTTTCGGATATATCCCAACAATATGTCACAAGTTGAATATATTTTGATGAGACAATATGCAGTTTTTCTTTTGGTCTGCATCAGCTCCTTGTGGAGCACAGTCCCTTGTTCTAAGTGGACTGGAGTAAGACAGTGCATGTGGAGGAAGATCCATATTACCAGCTTGTAAGCAATCATAGCATCTGTCTTTAGTGCCTACAGTTTGGAGACTTTGCAAGGAAACTGTTCTGGCTGTCAGTTCTGTAATGAGCCAGTAGACAGGCTATGTGCATGTCCCATGATCTTCTTAGATATCCCATTACGGGCTCATTTCCCGTTTTTTTATGGTGTGTCTTCTTAACTGATTAATGTGGAAGTGTAATCCCTCTCTGATTTCCTCATGGTGATATAACGCTCAGGTGTCCCCCCTTGAGACCTCAAGCCCCTGTTCACAGAGGGAAAAAAGGGACAATGAATGGCACTTAGATACAAGGTAAGCTCCAAAGCCTCCATTAGCCCATATATTATGTGCTGGGAGTTATAATCAGAGTTGAAAGTTCTGTTTGTGTTCTTGAGGAACTTCCTAAAGACTGCCAAAGTACAGATTCATCTAGTGTAATATATCTACTCATTCTTTCCATGTCCTTTGGAGATACTAAGTCATAAAGCATTTCAGTAATCAAATATCTAAGGTAGTAATGGCTGTTCTTTGTGCTGCTACAGTTTGTAGGGGTTTACAGTGAAAGAAAGACAGGGTCTGTTGGAGACAGGGCCATATACGCCAGGACCAAGTGGAAAGGCTCCCTCACTGCCTGGGGACGGGTTGCAGGGCCTCCAGCGCAAGTTCCTCACAGGTGGTATGGATGCAATGGCAAGAAATGGTTCCAGTTGTTTTGAGAACCACAAAGCAGCCTTGTGGCTTCCCAGGGGCCCTGCAATTCCCAGTGTTGGTACAGCAAGTCCTGTGGTTGCAACAGCAGATATTGTACAGAGCTTCCCAAGAAAGAACCTGTGGTTTTCTGTGGCTGCAGGTTTTGCTGCTGGGCACAATTGTAATGCACAAACTTGTTAGAACAAAATCTGGTTTGGATTGTAGCTGGCGTGTCTGTTTGAGAAGATTTCTCCTTCAGCAGATGGTAATAATTTTTTACCAAACATTGCAGAATTAGACATTTACTGAAAGACACATGCTCACTGCGTGGTAACCATGTGCATCACTTGCTTGACTAGCACTGCCAAAACCTTACACTATCCTGGTTTACATTTGCCTCAACTTTGGGCCCAGAATGCAACACAGAGAGGGGCTTGCACAGATTTCTCCTAGTAAACTTGACATTGCACAGATTTAAAAGCCTGGAGGCTCAAATGTAGGCAGCAAATACTGTAAAACCCTTTCCTCTGATCTGCTCACTAAAGACAGCCAGAATTGCTGGTTCTTCAACTGGGAGATGTCGCTGAGTTTAAGAAAGTGCACAAAGTACTGTGAATCTCTTCCTGGAATTTCAAACCTTATGCTTTATACTGCAGGATTTTTGAATCCTTTCCAAGTCCCGTTGTCGAGAGCACTGCTGATGGCAGGCATGCACAAGGAAAAAATGCTAAATGCTTTCTGCATACCATGTATACAATCTCACACACCAGAAACCCAGCCTTAGAAATCAAGCCATAGCCAAACAGAGAAGACAAGAAGAAAATGGCATGGTCTTTAAGAAGCTAACATTTACAGAATTTAAATCCTGATGTAGAGAACTTCTTATGTCAGAGAAAAAAAAGGTACTAAATAAGAGTCTGATTTGAATTCTGTAACAACACTGATAGCAAAATATAAGAATAAACAAACCTTAGGACTTTTAATTTGTTCTTTTACTTTTCTAAATTATTTAGCATGCTACAGTAAATGATGAAAATTTAAAAAAAATGGAGAAGGAAGTTGCCAGATGAAGAAGACAAAAAGAAACCACTTCAGCAGATGGCTGCTATTTAGTTAAAACTTTTCTTCCCTTATATCTAGAAATGAATGTTTGTTTTGCAGAAAACCTATAGGGTATTTAAGATCAAGTTAAATGATAACAGTTGTATTCTGTACACTTTGTACTCCTTTTGCAGAAAAAATGTTAGTACTATTTGTCAGCAATATGATGATGGATGAGGATGAATCCTAAAGAGTAAAAATCACAAGCTGGAGATGAAAATCATCATATAAAACTGATGACCATGTAAATACTTACATGCTAACGGCATAGCTGTTTATACAGAATTTTGGCAGCTGGTTATTAAAGAAATGGACAGGAGTGTCATTGCTTTCTGCTTTAGGACCCATGTTGTGCCTGAATTAAGAGTGTGTGGGGGAAGAAGAGCATTCCAGGGTGGAGCCAGTCATGGGTATGAAGGAAACATGTGCTGGGAAGATCCACATGAGAGCAGCATCAGCAGGGCTAGAGGGAGGAATTAATTGACGCTTGGTGGAATTAAAACCTTCTCCATGTATTACTGTTTTGGACATCCCCCTCCTCTGCTGAATGTGTACATGCTTGTGCCTGTCTCTGCCTTTTCCCTGAACAGACCAAATTTTGTGAGTGAGATTGCGAAAGAAAATGCAACATTAAGATGGAACCACCAAGTAACGCAGCTGTGGAATTCTGTACACAAATGTTCTTGTAGAGTTTTAGTGCAAGAGTAACATCTCTGTATTTTCATAAAGGTTTCATACTTTGCGATAAATATATTGATTGAGCTAAGGCACAAATATGTGCAGGGGAATGACCAAACACTCCAGAAAGAGATTCTACTACAAATGAATGAATGAATGAATGAATGAATAAATGAATGAAAGAATGAATGAATGAAGCAGTGCTTCATAAGCTAAGCACCCTGATTTTGACATACCTTCAAGTATGAAACTGTATTGAAAAAAGGGTGGTGGTGGGGGGGAATAGGCTCCTTTTTCTTTGAAAGGAGGTATTTCACTTCAGTGACTGAGTCTGGTGTATGTGCCTCAGGGTGGGAATTCCTCACATGGAGTACCAGAACCAAGAAAACCCAGATCCAGATGGAAATTTGGGACAGAAAGCGAAGGTAACCTAGCCAGTCACAACTGCCTTGGAGGGACAATTTGTTGCTCAAACAGTGTGGGCTTAAGACTGAATGCTAAATGAATAGGAAAAAATAATAATCATTCAGATATGTCTTACCTTACTTTTTAATAAAAACAAATTTCTACTTTATTTGAAAGGATTTTCTTTATTTGAAGAAATAAGTAAATAAAACTCAGGCAAAATATTAAAATATGTTGGGGGAAACAAACTTTAACAATTCCACATGTTTTTAAGATATTACTAAAAGATGCTGAATCTGCTCAAATACAGTGTAAGATTTTTGTGTGTATTGTGCATTGCTCAACACTTCAGATAATTCAATGTTCAGGCATTCTAATGACAAACAGACTTGATTAAATGAAAAAAGGATATAAATGTCATTGGCAACTACTTATAACATTCCTTTAAAAAGTCATACCAACACACAAAAAGTAAAATTCTTTTGTTTCATTTTATTTTGTGTTGTTTTCTTTAGAAACCATATCCCGTATTGTTTTGAGTGAGCAGACATCTTGAGAAGGGCTCACAACATCAATGTATGTCACTATTTCATTTTTCCTTACTATTATAAAAATTGTAGATACTTAGCATATTTGAAAACCAAGCAATATTTGATGCCTAACTTTAGAATATGATGTTTTGTCATTTTACATGTTGTTTCATTACATGGTAAGTTAAAGAAATAAAAAGGCCACATTGTAAATATAGGATCCAATATACAGCATATACTCTCCATTTTTACAAGTATCTCTCTTACACTCAGTTGGCCTTTCTGTTGGATTTCAGTACTTTGCAATTTAACACCTAACTTATTCTGGGATAGCACAGCAATGACTGGAAAGGGTTGAGACTTTTCTTGTTTATTATAAGCAAAGAGCAAAAAAAAAATTATAAGGCCTGCATAAGCATTTATAAATTGATACACTTAGCTAGGACACATTTTTTTTAGGTCTACCACTTCTCTCAATCAAATGTGTTCCTTCATTAAATTCTGCATAGTCTCATTCAAAAGTCTAGAGAGAAATGTGTTCAGAAGAAAACCATTCCAGCGTAGGAACAACTAACTTGGAGCTACTTGGGGAAACCAAAGAGAGAAAAAAGAAAGATATTTCACATCGTTGCAAAGATCCTAGCACAGTGGTACACGAGTTTTAGCTGCCGCCCTTGGCACGGGAATGCTAAAAAGTGGTGACTGATGAAGACTGTTGTATGGTGAAATGCCTGACTGAAGAGGCACATCTTGCAATGTCCTCATGTCTCACACAGCAGCTCACTAAAGCAATCGGACTCAGCCTGTTCTGTGGTTAGTTGACATTCTGAACTTGTGACCCTTCAGTGCATGCTCTGTCGTAATTAAAAAAAAAGATTTTCAAACGGTTTCTACCACTGCATTCAAGGACTATATTGGCCACACAGTCAGTAGAAATGCTTCTCTCAGCCACCTCCAATCTTATTCCTCATAGGAAAAAGATTTTTTCTACAGTTTAAAAGCAAATTTTCTGGGAGTACAGTATTTACAAAGCACCTTACTTTTAGAGATGGCAGTGAGTACCATTCATTATCAGTCTGTTAAATGTAGTAGTTAAATGTGTCTTCAGGAACAGAAGTGAAACTTGTAATAATTACAGGACTGGTCACCCTTTAAAGATGCACTCTAATCTCAGTTGACTGTTTAATTTGACGTGTGGGTCATATAAAATTGGGGGTTTTTTTAATCCTGGGTTTACAGTCTTTGTATTCTTATATAGGCACTAAAACCATGGTAGTGCAGATGAGGAATTTTTACTGATACAGTGCTAATTATGACTTCCAGTGGGGAACATCTGTACTTCCCATGTTGGTGGATCAGTGTGGAAGGAGATCTGTCTTTTTACAGACATTTATTCACCTTGTCCTCTAGCCGTGATTCTGGGAGGACTTAATATGTTTATATAATCATAGAAGCTCAATCCAACACTTCTTGTCCTGACAGCTTTTGTCGTATAACCAAAAGTATCTATGTCCAGTCAATATATGCAAGAGAACTGCAAGAAACAAGGGTTGAGGTAGAATGCCTCAGTTATGTTGTTTCCTTCCATTATATTATAAAATTGGGTTTGCACCTTTTCACAATTCCTGTGCCAGTGCACCCCACTGGATAATGGGGGTTAAAACCAACTTTTAGAGCATTGCTATTTTGAACATTCAAAGGATCACTGACATTTTCCTTAATATTCTTAAGTGATTATGCACACTGACAGAGAGGTTACTCATCTGAACTGTGAGGAGGTGAGACTAGCAAGATATCTGTGAGGGGAGTTCTGTGCTAAAAAGCACTAGAAGCAGCATTTGTCTGCATCTGAAAATGAGAGATGAGGGGCACATGAAGGCAATAAGAAAATGTCCTAACCCTGCACCAAAAGACAGCAGAACTCAGGCAAACAACATACAGAAAGAGAGAGAGGATACGTAGCTGAAAAGAGGAAGACAGCTTTCATTCCTATTGCTTACCTGCGCTCTGCCCGAAAACTCCACAACCCTTTGGAAAGATTCCTGGTGACTTTTGGTTGCTCTTCTTAATGAGTTTTTTAAACAATTGGGATCTCTTGCTTTTACAGTAAGGTGAATGCTAAGCCAGGCCACAGAGTCTCCATGTACCTTGAAACAAGAGATTGAATCATCTGGCTGGTGCATGCAGTTTATTCCTTGGGACAGTGAGGAGCTCCAGGACATGCTTTATCTGCTGGACAAAGGTTTATGGTGTACTTCTGCATTTATCACTCTTCTTTTTGACTCCACAGTATAGCAGAGGGAATATTAATATCTGACCTTTCATTTTCACCATGTGATTATTGGAAAAAAGGTAAACACTTCTGACTGTTGTCTAAAACCAGAGTGAAAGGGCGATTTTGAGTAATTTGTTGAAGTGCGGCTGCAGCTTGGGAGAGCTTTTCTCTGACAGTGGGCACAGGCTGTCACACAGCACAGGTGGCTTCAGGAGGCACTCCATTATCATTTAAAGCAAGCAGCCATGAATTTTGAAAGCCTGTGCCAATGGGCTAAAAATATATACGTGTCTAAATGGTTTCAAGTGAGAACTGTAATAGAATATTTGTACGGAAATAACTCTAAAGACACCAAAAGACCTAATTGTCAATAATTCCCAGGATCAGGAAATTAAAGCAGACTTTCTGTGATGCAAAAGTGTATTGAGCCATTTAGTTTTCTCTGTTTTCATAAAGCCCTTGAACCCCAAGCCCCATAGGTATAATAACTTTGATTTCACTGAACCTATGCTACCTAACTGTGATGTGCTTTAGGAGTTCCTAAGACAATACTTAGAAGAAAGTTACAGACCATTTATTTAGAAAAAAATTCTTTTTGTCTTGGAACTGCCCATTGCAATTCCATCCTTGCTAGAACTGTCTAACGGTTTATTCAAAGGCCACTCTTTATTAAATACTATTTGTCATTTTTCCACTTGAGACTTTAACTTTCTTCATTCCATCTTTGAATTCTATGGGATTTTGCTTCAAAGAAAGTGTTTTGTCTGTAGTTAGCTCACTGATAAGGCAGGAGGCAGTAAATGTACAAGTGAAAAAAAAGATCTTGGAAGTAAAAAAAATATATTGCTAAGTGGGGATCTGCTGGAGAGCTCTAATATGACCAGGAAAAGCAGTGCTGGAAAAAATTCAGGGAAGGAGAAATAGGGACTGGTGCCAGGTACTGTAAGTGCAAAGACTCGGGATAGATGTGCAGCCAGTGAAGTGTCAGTGCCATTGGTGTGGAAAGCAGCCACTTAAAGCTGTGATGTGGCAGGGGATCAGAGACTACTGGTGCTGCAGCTCCATGCAGGGAAGGAGCTACATCACATAACAGTTGGACTCTGTCACACAGGCTTGAAGACTTCCCGGGGTTGTCAATCAGCCTGGCAAAAAAAGTTCTCTGCTGCTAGATTACTGTACTCTATTCTCTTTAAAATCTGGAGGCATTTTTGAGAGATAACTCTGCCTTTTTTCTCACCACCCTGCCACCCCTCTTCCCTCCCCCCACCAAAAAAAAACCAAAGGAAAACAGGAATGAGATGCCTATTTTAGTTTTCACAAAAATACTAATTTTGTTTTGATTGGATCATCAAAGAAGAGACACTGTTGAAGCCTATTTTAAAATGTGCATAGTTTTGTGTGGATCAGTGGAACCCAGATGATGAACATGTCTATTTGCATAGGCTTCCAAATGGCAGGATGTTTGTCCAGATTTGTTTATGGTAATCATTTCCGCTGACCTGTGGATTTGTATGCTTGAGCTTTTATTTAAAAGCCAAAGGCAGAAGCTGACTTTGTTGTCTTGGACAGCTGACTGAAACCATGAATTTTGTTTTCATAGTCAAACAGCTCCAATGCCTCTCTCATCCTCATTTGGGACTGCATTTCATTCTTCTGTCATTAAATGCCACGGAGAGGGCCAGCAGGGGTGGGGAAATTACTATACCCCTCATTTTATTACTTTGTTTATGAAATTACTCAAGACTGATTCAGATTTTTAAGGTTTTAAGGGCTTGAACATACAATATCATCATTGCTTATTTTCCAGTGAGGTCAATGGGAACTTATGGAAGGTGCCAGGTTTCAGCTTTCACCCTAACCAAGGAAGAAAATATGATTTCGAACCTACGCATCAGCATATGACAAGAGAAAAGAAGTATCTCAAACACATTTGTTACTGATATTGTACAGATATAAACATTTCAGTGTATGCATAAGAGTGACCACAAAATTTGGAGGTAAATTCAGATATTGGTAAGCAAGATGAGGTTTGTGCATCTCTGGAAATAATAAAGAAATTGATTGAAATGCTTTTGTGAAAAAAATCTGTTAAAATTGACAGGATTTAGAAAAGACCTTAAGGTTTTTAAAAGGCTGACTGAAAAGTGACTGACTAGAAGAATTCAACTTATTTAGTTTATCCAGGACAAGGTTGAAAAGTTCAGCAGGAATCTCTTGCAAAATGTAATATATGACTCATAAATCTAAGAGAAAAAGGAAAATAGAATTTAATTAATTCTCACTTACAGAAAAAAGGTTATCAGCACTTTTAAAATTTAGCACTTGCTATTTAACTGGTGTTGATTAAAAGTTGATACTAGATGATGTTTAGACATGATAGATATATATATAAAATATATATAAACATATGAACAGATATACATATATATATAAAGTATATATATTTTTAAGAAGTATACATAAATGTGTTTATACATATCTGTGTACCTAAATATTAAATCTTTAATTGTTAATGCTGCAAACTTGTGGTGTTTAGGTGACACTGTCTCTGGAAAAAAAATACAGGTCTACATTGTCCTTAGCACTCAACATAAGGAGTAGAGGTAAACATATAGGTGAGATACTATTATGATTAGGACAGATAACAGGCAAAATTAATGAGTATATGAACTAGTAGAACATGGGACTGCAGATGCTGTCTACTTAGAAAGATAGCTGAAAAGTTACCACTATCTAAGCAATTTATTTTAGATCTATTTTGCACTATAAGATCAAAATCTGTCTGCAAAAGACAATGTTTGATTATTGTGTTTTGGTTTTTTTCATCTTAATTATTGGCAGTCATCTTCCTTTATCTCATATTTATCAGATTTCAGACCAGTAAGAAAGGGATCACCCAGTGCATATGGCAGAACTCTATTTTCCAATTCAATATAACTGGGGAGAACTTACAGAAGGAAAATATTGATTTCTGAAAATTTTTCCTATATTTTCAGTGCCAGATTATTGCAAAGGGGCTCCATACACTTCTCTTTTTATTATGACATTTGAGTTCAGAGCTGGTTACATACTTGAACGCCAACAGCCAATAAAAACAACTAAATCTGGGATGCATTAGGACTATAAAAGCACATGTACTGGAAAAGCTGCAGCCATTGTGCACAGCCACGATCTACTGTAACCTCAGGTTTGGTTGTAAAATATTATATTTATCATGAAGGGTATTATGTTAGTCACTATAATCCTGATAATTTATCGAATTAATTCAAAGGATATTCATTACTTATCCTAGAGAGAAGAGAATTTATAATGTTTTTTTCATTAGGTCTGAACCAGTTGAGTTATTATTGCAATATTGATGTAGCTTCTGTCTGATGGCAGATTGCTTTACAGTTCTGAATATTTATTTTTCCTATTCTATCTTTCCATATAATTTCAGAAAAATTTTCTTAATTCCTTTAATATCTATCATTGCCAGATGAGTATCTATCAAAGAAGGATTTCATTAAAGTGTTATTTTCTTTTACTACAATACTGGACAAGATTTAATAATTTTTTTGAAATATCTCCTTTGCTTATTGTAAAACGTAGGTATGCATTTGTGTCATGTGTGCATGCCATGAAACTCTTTAAAAACACATTTCTGATTGTGTTAGTAAACCTGCCAAGTAGTTCAGCCTGGACAGCATCAAAAAAACTCAAAAAAAGCTAACGAACAAACGAGACAACCCCCAAAGAAAACCCCCAAAACCAAAACCCCCAAACAAACAAACAAAAACCACAATCCATCCCCCAAATAAAAAAACCCCAACGCTGTAGTTCAGTCTTGTCCTTAACAGAAATTATGCCTATGCAGCATTAACAAAGCAATCAAAACCTGTAGAAAACTGCTCTTACCTCACCAGCAAACTGTCTCTGAGCTCTGAGACTGTGGGATATGTCGTGAAGAGGACAGCAAATGCAAGAGCAGCTTCAGAGAGATTAAATCATCCTATCTGGAAGAAAAACAATCATGTTACAAGCAAAGCTGATAGTATATCATGTAACTCTCATCACTGTTCTTCTGGAGTGCCTTCAGAAATCTATGCAATCAACACACCAAACCTTTTGGTCAATTCCATATGGAAGGTATTCCTGTCTTGTCCTTGACAATGTAGGAATCTGGATAAACTCTAGGGAGATGTCTTAGACCTTTGTCAAATTTTTGGCTATCTAAACAATGCTCTTGCAGGCTTGGTTATGCTGGTCTGGATATATGGTACACATTGGACAATTAGTTGCACAAAGCCACTTTAAACAGGTAATTAAAATATGTTGAGGAGCTGGGAATCAGGACAAGGAAAGGAAGAAGCGTGCAACCAGGAAACGTTGCATAGCATCATGTTATTTATAAGGGGGAGATGATAGCTAGAGTATGTGCTATAACATGGAACATGTACTCTCAGAGTCTATAATCCAAAACCAAATTAACATTATACTGGAAGCTATAGTTTTGTCTATGCACTGCTAAGGTGTTGAGATAATTAAAACCTTATTATCAACATTATTTCATTTCAAGAAAAGAAGATTTTTATGGTCTACTCTTGATTGTGTGCAAAATCACAAAGTTACTCTGGCTTTTCTCTCAGGGTAATTGAGTAGCTTCCCATGCAAAAATATGTGTGTACTATCAATGTTTAAAGAAAAATTTAGAAATTCATATATATATCTATATATCTATATATATGTAAGTGCTTTTTAGAAATACGTTTAAATAAAACATTGCATAATTACTAGATGCAGCAACTGCAATAGGCATTTCTAAGTATAATTCTCACTCAAAAACTATTCACTCAAGTCCCGTTGAATTTTGCACCATACAATATGGACCAAAATCAAGTTTGGTTCTAAGTTTTACAGGAAAACATAAATAAAACATAGTTTTGCATGCCTAAGTCTACTACATAATGAACCATCTAGTTAATTATGTATCTAATGGAAAAACTATTTTGTATACACCAGCAGGATATCTGCTGAAACACCATTGCTTCTGTAGCATTTTCGGTTCCAGCTTTATACATTTCTATATGAAATTTCATCTCTCAATCCAATTAGCTCCACATGCCTGTGATCCCTCCTGCTTCTTTGTCTACTGTTGTACAGTTTGTCTAAGGAACAACTTTCTGGGAGTGCAAGCTCAGTGATGACCTCATGTCAAAGATCCGTACTTCTAAAGCGGTATGGAGTACCTGTGATGGGAATTGCTGTGTGGATCATTATACTGAAACAACAGAGGAATAGTGCACTAGAAACCAAAGCTTTCCACATGTGAGCAATATTCAGAGGGCCAAGCACAAAAAATGTTTTGTGACAAGCTCCTCTTTGTCTGCTCATGTACAAGGGATTTGGCTGTCCGAGCTGTTAGCGCTAGTGTAAACTACTTTAGCTGTAGTTATTTTCTAAACTCAGGTTGTACCTAGAAAAAGATCATTCAAAACCACAGTCGTATACAGAGATATACAATTGATCCTGAATTAATAAATTCTTTGTAGAAAGGTTGGCTGCTGTATCCAGTTCACATAACTCTGCCTTGTTAACTATTGTCAATTATCAAGCAAGCAGTGGGGGAGGAGATCTTGCAGGGCAAAGCTCTTCTGTGAGTTGTGACTTGTTGTTTCTGATCAATCATTCTGCGATGCTGTGTGATATTCCATACTTGCTAGAACTCTGCCATTTCCATGACCTTCACAACCCTGCAGACTTAATGAGCTCTCTGCTTCTCTGAGAACAGCCCAAAGAAACAAAACCCACAAATAAATCCACAAACTTGATTCCTGACTTTTAAAGTAGGAAATAAACCCCCAACCAACCCCCACCAAAATCTCCATCAAAAAGCTATAGGGAGATCAAGCAACATAGAAAAGTAGGTGAATTCCATATTTATCATACAGAGAGCATAACTTGAATAATATATATCCTTTTTATGAATGTCGCAAACTAAGCTACAATTTTTGCAAGCCTTACTACTGACAATCCTTCTGTACAGGCACAGCAAGGATTACAGAATTGTGGTTTGAGGGCATCTCTAGAGGTACTCTTGTTCACCTGCCCTGCTGAAGCAGGGCCACCTAAAGCTGATTGCCCTGGACCATGTCTAGGACATGGACATGGACATGGAGCGTGTCCATATTCAACTGAAGTTCATTGTGATCATGTTCCTTAGTGGGAGATGTCCTTGCCCATGGCAGAAGGGGTTGAGACTAGATGATCTTTAAGGTCCCTTCCAACCTTTAACATTCTATGATTCATTCCATGATTGTGGCACTGCAGTTGTGTAATACTTAGTGAATACTTGGGAACCCCATAAACATTAACTTCATGTTATCATTCATCCAAACCTAGGATTAGTGTGATCCAAAACAGATGAATGAGAAAAACAGCTACTGTTTTAAATAGCTCAATTGTACATTTTCCAGGCAGAAGACAAACTAGTTGTAAATCACAGTTGGTCAGTTTAACGTGGCCTGCATGGTCCCATCAGAGTAGAACCGAACTCTGGAATCATTAGAACATAATAACATTTTCCACGGGTGTGGTGTTAACCCAGCCACAGGAATTGAGAAGCACACTCTATATGCAACTTTAAATATCATTGCAGATGATTCCCATGTTTATTAGAATGTGAAATAGATGATTAGTTAAAAAGCTGATGACTTCTTCATCTTGAAAAGGACTTAATAAAGTAGATTACCCGCACATCATTAAGCAGAGTATTCTAACGTATTCTGTGGCTATTTTGGAAAGGAGGTAGTTGTATTCATGCAGTTGATACCAGAAAACTAATGAAATTCATTCTATTCTCACTGCTGTTGGTTTAATATTATAGTTATTCCACATTACCAAGAGATGAAGACCTTTTCCACACAAAAGCCACTTACCTTTATTTATTAGAAATTCATATATTTGCCTTAAGACCTAAAAGAGTAATGTATTAATTGATTCATGGATTTTCTTTAATACCCACCAATGAAACTCTTCTAGTTTTTTATACATCTTTCTGGGATTGGGGATCAAAGCAAGGTCAGAATGCTAAAAATATCAATTTATATAACGGCATTGTATTTTCAGTACTATCCTCCACTACATCCTTAACATGTACCGGTATTTTAATTGGCTTTGGAGAGGCTTAGGCTAGGTCTCCAGTGATTTTGTAGGAGTATCAAAATTCTGTTTTTATAATTGCTTCACCTTTTTTTTTAGTATTTCATAAAGTTTACTGATCTATGAGTAGGAAATAGCACATAAATCCCCAAACCACTGGGAGAGGCAGAGAAAACTAATGGAAGAGTTGCCTGTTTTAGCTATTAACTAATTTTGTAGTTTGGTGTTTTTTTTAAAAAGAAAAGTAAAAATTGTGCAGATTAATTAGTAAGGAGGTGGACTTTCCAGTGCGAATGACCTTGGAGCTGTTTTTTCTGCATCTGCTTTTTTCCAAGGTAAGTTTATGACCTGAATGCATGTTACACAACTGCATCACATGGCAAAGCTTTCTTTTGCCTTTTTTTTTCCCCCTCCTTTGTTTAGCTGTACTGTCCATTTCCTTCAAAACACTTTCTATCCAGTAAGAGCTTAGCCATTGTCATCAACATTAGCCAAGGAAAAGGCAAAAATGAGAAAAAAAATTTCTTGGTCTCAGTAGTGTTGTAGTAACTCCCATAATTGTTCTAAGATGTGGCTTTTCCTCATAAAACTGCAGATCATAAAGAAAGCTGTTATATCACATAGCCAAAAAAATAATCCAACATAAATACGTGTACTCTATCAACCAAATTTGCTTTTATGCTCACGCTAGGAGTAGTAATGTAAAAAACATTGCTAGAAAACACACTTCTCTTGGAGGTTCCCTATTAAGTCCTACAGCTACTACTGAAAGCTTTGTGTCAGGATGCGTTTTTGTCAGGAAACTGACATCAGCAGCAGATTTTCCCAGACTTTCTAAGAGATAATATTCTTTGCTTTTCTCCATAGTTAACCAGAAAAAGGTGCCTAACTCCACTGTTAATTTTCATAAATTATATTTAGGAACACATCCTTTGTTCATAGGGTCTTCTTTTACAACTCTTGAGAAAACTGTGGGTCTATTAAATTCAATAGGAGTTTGCCACTGGCTTTTATTGAGCCAAGATTCCATTCCCTGCATCAGCCTGTCAGGAAGGTCCTTTCAAATTTCTCTGTGTTTGTAAGGGGGCTAAAAGTGAAGCCTGAGAAGTTTGCACATGGTCAGAGTGCTGTCAAGTGATTCTAACATACAGTGATTAGACCCTTAATAAACAGAGGATAAAGGAGGTAAAAATTTGTGTCTGGATCCTCAGCTGTGATAATTCCTTGTACATGTGTATATTTAACCTCATGAAGACTCCCCCCACCAGCTGAGGATCCAGACAAAATATATTTTGATAGTATTATTTTCTCAAGACTTACTTATTTTTTAAAGCAGATGAATGAATGGTAAGATGTGAATATTATTATTTATTTTAATTTTGAAAAATTAAACCCCAAACCCTTTAAATGTAGTAGTGTAAGTAAGGGAGTAGATTCACAGATAAAACTGGTTTTGCCAGCTTTGTAAAACCTATAGCAAAATGAAGAAGTTTTTTTAGGTTAAAGGTCTGAGGATGTTTTCTTTGCAATACATAAACATGAGTTTTAAATTAATTTAATTCTATACATGGTTTTATTTAGTTTGTTTTGGTTTTTATTCCTAGTGGTAGAACAGTGGAATAATGCAGTTAATGATCTTTGATATGGGTAAATGTTGCCCCATTCTCACATACAATTATATTTATCCATCAAGTGGAGAAAGAAGTCTTTTACTTCCTTTTGGTAAGCATACTGAAGAAGTTAAACAAATGAATCACAAACAAGAATAAACTTGTGTAATTTCCATAATATAAAAATACATAAACAGAAAGGTATCAGTTATTTTTTTTATGTGTAATATCTAAAAAAAGCTTTCATGAGGATCAGTCCTTGGGCAAGTATATATTTTGGGTTGTTATTTTAAAAAAAGTTGATTTTATAAAAATGAAGTACAAAGTGTTGTATGTCTACCAGGTAATGAGAACTTTTTGCAGGATACAAAGTTTAACATTTAAAGAGCATAACTAAACTATAAAGAATTTACTGTATTAAGCTGTTTTTTTAACTGGATTTTTTAAGATCACACAGTTTTATCATTGCATTTATATAGAAATGTTGATGACATTTTTGCCATAGAAGAAAACTAATTTCAGTATTACATGAGGAGAGAATAATCTATGATATTCCATATTTATAAATAAACTAAAACCACAAATTAAAAAAAAACCCTATCATAGTGCAAACAGCTGTAAAATTGATGTGGATGGGTGTTAAAAAAATCTAGGGCTCAATCAGTTCCAGAGTAATTTCCTATGCCCTCAGGAATGCAAGATGCATGCAAGTGAAAAAAGAAGATTAATTTTAACACAGGAATTTTAAAGGAAAAGTAAATAAATATAGCTCATTTAAACAAAATTACAGGCATGTTTCTGACAGATTTAGTGTACTATTACTTTTCTAGAAGTGGAAATTTTAACATGAAGGGGTAGTACACTTTTGGAAAAATATTAGATATAGCTCATACTCTGTATGGGGATAAATGATCCTCTTTTCAAGAAAGAAGAGTTGGAATTATTTTCAGTCTAAGAATTTCATATGTAGTCCTTCAGTATTCCAGAAGGGCACCACTATGAATAATCTTTTACTATGTCTGTTCTGTCTTAAATAAAGTTAAACTTTGACTACTGCAGCTACTTCCTGTTACAGTCTGCACCTGTTATTTAAATACTGTGTCCTTCTGGAGAGACACAGCATTTACTGGCAACATTTGCATTACCCATTAGTTCAGACATTAAGTGTGGGTTTGTAGATGGAAGTTTTCTGGAAGTTTTACTTCAGACTAGTTCCAGTTCAGTCTAGTGGAAAACATGTCCATCAGTGGTGGGAGCTCATTTAATGCTCTCTTGGCCTGCATTTCTCAGTTCAGTTTCAGGAGAAAGGAATCCAGTTTGCATGTTCTGAGACTTCTCAGTTCATTAACCAAGCACTTGAGAGAGATTTTCCTTAAATGTGTAGCCGTGATCATTATCATAGAATCAGAGAATGGCCTGGGTTGGAAGGCATCTTAAAGATCATCAAGTTCCAACCTGCCTACCATGGGCAGGGATGCCACTCACTGGTCTGGGTTACTCAGAGCCCCACTTAATGTGGCCTTGAAGAGTTTCAGGGATGGGACATCCACAACCTCTCTGGACAATCTGCTCCTGTGCCTCACCACCCTTACAGTTAAGAATTTTCCCCTAATGTCTAATGTAAAATTACCTTCTTTCAGTTTGAAGCCATTCCCTCTTGTCCCTTCACTGTAGGCCCGTGTAAAACATCTCTCTCCAGCTTTCTTGTCATCTGACACACATTAAAACTCTGCTAGAGAAACTTTTAGAAATGAAACAAGTATGGATGACTCCATATCGTGTTTGAGTTTATGCCATAACTTTTTCTAAGTTACTAATAAAGGTGTGCCCCTCTATACCCTGACCCCACAGAAATTCCTAAAGATTCTTTGCTTTGCTTAGAATCACTAAAGAGGAAAGAATGATCTATTTACTTATTTATTTATCACAAAGGAAAAGATATTTCAGTTATTTTTTTTTAATCACTAATTTGTCTTTTTTTTCTCAGAAAGATGAGGCTTCAAAACAGCCATTTTCAAATGTGCAAAAGTAATGTTTTTATTAACATAACATTGTCTATGCCTGACCCTTTGGAAAGCCCCATTCTTCAGAGCCTGATGCAGATGCCAGAGTGAGAGTCCTTGGTTCCTAACATCTGTGCTCAGAGAACAGAAGGCAGCATGGGAACTCTTAGGGGGTCACAGCTCAGAATGAGTCACTAGTTTGGGATTTATTTTCTTGTCTTCAAAGATTCATTTAAAAGGTCTTGAGTAGGTTTTGCTTTCTAATAGTCCAAAGAAGCATAGATGTCACTGACATCACACTTAATGAATATCTATTCTGTGAGTTCTTTTCCACAGACTGCATGTAGTTTTGCCTGTACAGGACATTTTCCTGTTACCGAACTGAGTTTTATGGGACAACAACTTGGTTTTGGAAACAGATTGCTGACTGCTATAAGGGTACGTAAGGAAGAAAAGTGAATGATGAACTTCTAATGATGGTATTTTTACACATCCCCAGGATTATATGGTCCTGTGTTTTTTATTACATTATTTCCCACTGAGATCAATTCACACTTTAATTTCCAGCCACATTCCATCATATTTTCCCCTAAATGAACAGTTATTTACTCTGGTGAAATGCTGTGTTAATTCTTTTAAGTGGTATTTTCAAGTTACCACTTTGTACAGAAGTCATCAATTAACACATAATCTTAGTTATTAAGGGTTTATTCAAGGGTTTTGTTCATTCTTCCTTTTAAGCCTTTTTGTTAGTAATACGACATATCCCTGATATATTTATATAAAGGCAGGTTAGGCTAAAGACTACTTCTTAAACGTCCTCAGGGAAAAAAAAACAGTGCAGACCTCTACAATAACAGGCAACATCTACCATTAACCATGTCTGAGTTCTCATCTGAGGTCACTGAATGTGACTCCCTACATAAGATCTTAGTTTGTCTGTGACACATGTTGCATCCACTCTCATTTTTTCACACCATTCCTTTATTATCATTACCTCACGTTACTCATATGCATCCATGCACCTGTGATATTCCAGTGTGTTTTCCATAAGGACCCCTACTCACACCTGCTGCTCAATGTCCATGCTGAATTTACTAGAAAATCATGTTGTTGGAAAAGAGAATTAAAGCCATCACCGGGAGCAGAAGTCACAGACACATTAGCAGCGTCTGCGGTATGTCCTTAATTAATCACCAGAAACTGTGAGACTGGACAGATTTCCAGCCAGTGAGAATCATTACTCAAGGGTGGACTGCTGTTGCCCTTGGCTGTGAACATGGATTCCTCTACTACTAATCCTTATCCTTCATGCCCCTCACCGAGATTTGGCAGCAGGCTTGGCATGTGCTGCATATGGCTGATATTTTCAGTTATCCTTTTCCAAAATCATCCTCGTGCTAATCCTAGCTCTGCCCTCTACTGGACAAGGAATGACCATCACTGACCCCAGCTCTCTCCGTAACTACAATGGTTCAGTGTGAAACTGGTGGAGCTGCACAGCAGTTAAGGACCATTGCCACTTGCCTCATTGCCTCGTAGGTCAGCCACTTGAGGGAATATTTTCAGCCACTCTTTGATTCCCTTGGAAGGTAGAAATTAACTCCCTGCAGTGAGGATGAATAACTATTCAAACGCATCGTGACACTCAGAAAATGGCACAGTGTGCCATATAGGTCAGCAGTTACTGAAAACATCTAAGCAATCTGCAAATTGACAAACCCATGGTTAAGTGACATTTCTGTAGACCTTGTCAATCCAGCAGAGTCCAGGTCCCTCTGCTGTTGCATAGCATTTTTCATGGTTAGGTCAATTTTTTCCTAGCTCTTTTCTTATAAACTTAGTGCTTGAAGTAGTGTTCAGGGACTTCTTACTGTGCCTCCCACTGATACTGTAAAATATGTTTATAGTTTAAGGTGTACTTCAAATTATTTTAAGGAATCTCTGTCTAGAGGACCTTCAGACAAAACCATTTCAAGTCCTAATCTAATTCAGAAGTTTAATTCAAGTATGTCTGCCTGACCTTTCTCTCCACAGTAAGACATTATCATTTATTTCCAAAAGTTACACCTCATCCCAAACTTGGGCTGGCATTGACTGTGATCAGGAATTTGGTTTCTTACTGGAAGAATGGATCCTGTTGCAATCAGAGTTAGGATTAGATTTGGATTAAATACTGGTAATATAAAAGCTTGAAGAAACCAGTTAATTATTTTCTGCCTGCAAGAGTTTGGAATAGAGCTGTCATCAATGTACAAAGTCGTGATGATTGCTTTAAGAAATAGCTAAAATAAAACCAAGAACTTAAAAATGGAATTTAGAAAGGGAAAAAGTCCTTTCAACAGAAGCAGATACAGACAGTGGCATAAGTGCTTAAGACTGCAAGCAATTTCATCTCCCAGTGCAAACTAGTCCATGATCCATGAATTGTACTCAAGATGAATCAAAGTGACCCATGCAGGCAAAGGAGGGCTTTGCTTTATTTTATTGCAAGTTAACAAGGTCTCCATATTAGTAACAAAGGATTTTTTGGAATGGTTTCAAGCATTAAAAACAAAGCAAATCTTGGATCCAAAAGTCTATCTGTGATAAGAGTGGTCAGAATACTAAAGGCAATTTCTTTCTCTGCATTCTGATAAAACTCGTGGTGAGGAGTTGTTTTGGTTTGAAAATAGCAGCTGTTTATCTACAGAACTGCAAATGCAGACTTTCAAAATGTCAGGAGCCAAATGTACTCTTTGGAGAGATTAGTGTGGTATATATGGTGTAACAGGGAAGTTTATTTCGCCACCGCATTTCTTTGATCTTGAAAGTGCTTTCACAACCCCTTTTCTCCTTTTGTTTCTTTCAGTCATGGGGCTGTAAAGCCAGATTTATGATGGTATTAGTGTTTTGCCACAGAATGATTGGTATGTCCCAGATTCAGCCTTGTGGGATAAACATGAGCAACTAAGAAAAAGATTGTCTGAAATGGATGCAATCTTTTTTAGAAGAAAAATATTTTAAATAATATTTAAATGGGAAAAATTCAAATCAAGCCAGGTGGGATGTTTAAAAATACTATTTATATTGAACATTATAAATTTTGTTTTGATAAGGATAAATCTGCAAGATTATTAATTTTCATTGTTATTTCTGAAAGAGTTTATTGAGAATATAGAAAATTTGAGACTGTACTGAGAAATTTATACAAAAGGACAGCAATGAAGCCTCACTTCTATTAACTGTACTGTTATTCATGTACTTTTATGTTCAGTGATCATGTTGTTTGTACATACCTAAATTTGAATCCTCAAGAAAAAAAAGAAATTTTGGAATTACGGAATGTTTGAAAAATTGTGTTCCCATGAACAATATGTAACAACATTTTCAAGTTCAGATTCTGTGAAATGGAAAAGTTGCAGAAAGCTTTTCAGTTAATTTGAGATAGAAAACCAATCTGAAATAAGGTATAGGAATTAAAATGAATTTTAGTATAGGAAAATACTCCACTCTCTTTGAGTGGAGATGACAACATATATATATATATATGATTGATTAATAAGTCCATCTGAATAAATGCTTGAGTGTCTTTCAAAGGTGAGGAAGACTGCTAATAATGTTTCTTGCAGTAAACTTAACCTTGCATTTATATTTACACTTGAATTTATAAATACAGATATTTATGTTTAAAATAAATAAAATTAAATTCATAATGTCTTTTTGTTTCCCAGGATGTCTGAAAAATATATGGCTTGCACTCTGATTCAAAACAGTATTTGTTTTTGAAATATTTTTTTTTACTTTGTTGCAGGAGAGAAATTCCAAATTCAACCCAAGCTATAATAATGTTTTGTCTTTCTCTTAGATATGTTTTCCTTTTGGCTCATCTGTATCCCTTCCAGTATTAATGGAACCAAAGAGAATGTGAATTATTGATGTTTCATATTCTTTGTCTTGTCTTCTTAGCAGTTACACACGTACAAAAAGACTGATGATGGCTGTGAAATCAGGGACGAGACTTCTTTTTTTTTTTCCAAGAGTCATTTGCCAAAGAGAACACTCAAAAATCTCTGCTCTTCTGAACGAGAATGGTACTAGATCAGGAAATGAACAATTATGTTAGAAATTTTTTTAAAGAGAGAATAAATGGATTTCATACACGTTTTGGATTTGTACAAAGTGAAAATGAATGTAGTCACTTGTCCGAATACTGATAAATGCACTACTAACAGTCTGCCAGATTGATCTCTGCCCTTGGAACTTCCCTACGGTTGGCCTGGAGTACACACCTGCAGTCTCTCCAAGGGCTTATCACTTGATGCCTGCTATGAAGATGGCTCATAAAAGCACCTGCTCAGAATTCATAATTTCCATTCACTAGGAAATTGCACAGTTAACAAGAAGATCTCATTTAAAAAAACCCCAAACAAACCTAAACACCTAAATACTTACTTTACACAACCTTAAACTTATATATGAGAAGTATACCATTCCAGAAGGGTGGTAGAACAACCACCCTTTTTTCTTTGACCAAGATGTTTTTTCTGTTTCTCATAAATGAGATGCTATTTTCCTAGCATTATAATTTTAATAAGCAAGCATTTTCCTATGGAAAAATATTTAATCAGCTCCAGTGATGAGAAGCAGGTTCTGAGAAATGTAAAACTCATGACATTTTTTGATTGACAATGGCATTTTAAATAGCAGCTAAAATAAAATTAATTAAAGGTAATTCCAAAATCACAGTGCAATAACCTGCAGGTGAGGGTGAGTGCTGAATAAACAAGTATGTATCTTCCATCATATCATATCATATCATATCATATCATATCATATCAATCATATCATATCATATTAATCTTTTTAAGACACACTTTGATAGGTGAGATGTGTATTGTACCAGCTAATTGTAACTAGGTTTTAAACCCCAAATAAAAATCTTAGCAAGTAAAGAGAATAACAAATAAGCCTAATATTACTATTCTAAAGGAAAACAGATAAATATAACAGGTGAGTATCAAGTAAAATCATCTGTATTAGCCGAAAAGTATCTAAGCCAGAGGAATCTCATCAGTGGTAAGTAAAGTGGAAATCTAAAGAGCAAGATTTGTTAAGGCATTAGAAATACCAGAAATGCTACCCTCAATTCTGAATTTAGGGTGACTTAACCTTAAAGTAACTTAAGTTCACTCTCGAAAATAAAAAGGCCCACATGAACATGCGCACCAACAACCCACTCACGCCTAAAATAATTTGCAGATGTAATTGCACAGAGAAACAAGAGCATTATACAGTTAATTAATAATCCAGAAGATGCTTGTAGAGTACAAAGCATATAAGTTAAAGTAGGCCTCACAGATATTGCTTATGTTGCAGGTTTTAAGTCAGACTAATATTTCAACCAACTAAAATATGTGCCTAGATATATGGTCCTGTGACAATGTCAGTAAGAGAACATTATGAATAAATGAAGGAGTAGCAATACTTCTGCATGAATGCAAAGTAGCATGGTTTGTTCTTTACAAAAAACCAGTTTTTGCAAGGACATTGAAATCCTGTGTACAAAGCTAAACTGAAAAAAGATTGGATTTCAACATCTGAAGACAATCTGATTTCATCCAGATGGATTTTTTTTAAATATTGGACAATGTGAAATATTGCACAGAAGGACAGTATCCACAGATGATGGATCAGAAAATGTAAAACAATAAAGAAACTTCAGCTAATGTTTCGAACTAGCAAATTTCTTATGCTACCCTTTTATTAGAACTCACTTATATAACTAAACTTTAAAAAATGGTATTTCCTATTTATTCCTTTGTAGACCCAAACACTCACATATACTTATGTCTGCTTAGGACTTCAGGAAATTTTCAGCCAATAGAATGTATTTAACAAATGATTTAACTTAAATGAAGCATCAGAAATGCCCCAAGTTCACAAAAGCCTATTCCATTGAAATGTTCACTTTAGAGCCAGCAATGCTTGACTAGAGCCTAGGCATTTCCTCTTTCATTAACATTTTCCTTTCTGTGGCATTCAGTGTAGAATTTCTAACTACTGTTCCTCATATTTTCTTGGCCTGTTTCTTGTATTTAATTTTCATTTGCTGCTAAATCATTCAGCTTTTTACTACTGCTGTATAAATATGTGTTCAACCTTTCTGCTTGCAGTCGGTGGAAATGTATTACTGAAATGCTACCCTCCCAAACACATCATGTTTTTCCCATATGTGCCCTTGCATCCTGCTAGTTTTAGACCTCTGTAGGGCTGAAATTGTCTTCAAAGTTTGGGTTAGGATCTGGGTTTATTTTTAGGTAAAAGAACATTTCAGGCAAACACTGTGGTTGTTTTTGAAACATCTGTTAGTGTCTTCTGTGGATCTTTCTGTCAGACACAGTGCTGTCCCTGCCTGAAGAATATCAGAAGTACATTCCTGAAAGACTAGTACGTGTTAGTGGTGTATGAATAACTTGGAGGCTTTCTGTGACAACAAGGGATTATGCTAACTTGTCTCATGGCTAATTCTTGCTTGCCAGCAGAGCACTAGTGTTTGCCCATATGGGAATAATTTTTCCCTAAAGCCTGTCAGCTACCAGTGCTCAAACTGAGCCTAGAATATTGGTGGGAAAGACACATGACCTTCTGTGAAGTGAGAATTCGTTTCACATCTCAGACACTTAAAGGCCTTGTGTATATACAATAACTTCTTTAAACGTGTTATTTCTGGGGAAACAGAGTACCCTCTCCTTGTAAAACTTGGCAGTTTTGCTTTTAGTAGGCAAAATTAATGGAGAGTTAACAAGCAAAGGCTTAGTTTTCTATTAAAGAACTGGGAAAATGTTACAGAAAAAAACAGGAACAGGATCGTTAACACGACGGGTTAGAATATGCTTGCAACACCTCACCTGTGTCTCACTCGGTGTTTTTCCTAGGTATGGCTTAGTCAGCACAGAGCAGGAATCACTCTGCTCTAGACATATATTCATCTGCATCAAATGCCCTAGCCCTGAAAATCTGCCTCTTTCTTATGTCTAATAGTTATGTCATTACTCTTGAACACACATGAAGATTCAGTGTACTCTGGGAGCTGTATTTTCCCCTTAATTTATGATTTAGGGAAATGAATCATAAGGTTAACTTTGATTATTAATTCATATTATGAGAAGGAACATAAAACTTCTTTTTAGTTTGATTAGTTGACTTCCTGTGATACGCAAGAAGCTGTTTGGAACATTAATTTCTCATCTGTTTTACATACTTGCTTAGGAATTCAATTGAATTAGGGTGTTAGCTGACTCCTCCCTTCCCAAACAATGTGATGTCCACTGTGGAAACTTTTCCACTTGGCTCTGTAAGACCTTGAAAAATGTGCAGAAGGAAAAATATTAATTGTTCTACTACTCGGTTATGTCATAGATTGTGACACATCTTTGTTTTCTCATAGCAATCATTTAAAACAGACAAAGAATACAGATCAACTATTTAACACATGAATTACTTTGTCCAGATTACTCCCTCCCCTCTGCCTTTTTATGGACTTTGTTAATCCCAAAACTGCATCCTGTTAGTTCTTGAAAGGGAGAGGCAAAGCATGGAAATTTTTCACCTTGGCATTAGCATGAGGAGTAGGTACTTCTAAAAGCAAGAAGATTAAGTAACACTCATAATGTTATATAAAAAGTAGAACATTTCACTTACTTACAACTTCAATGAGTAAAAAATCAAAAATCCGACAAAAAGTAGACAGGAAGGAAACAGTTATGTACCTAGGATATTATGAATGTGTTTTAAAATATTTGGCATTGGAGTTTTCTTATTCCATGTCCCTGCTTATTGAATAACATACAAAGAGCTACTAATTCCTCATTAATTCACTAATTCTTCCATATATGGGTGTCTCTTGCCATGTCCCTTGAAGAGGGAGCTTGGTCATCTGATAAATAGAAAAAAAAAAGAGCTTGAAAAGGGCTGCTGGTTATTTGTACTTCATGAACACCTGGAAGATGTAATACTGGATTTGCATAATGCTTTGTGGAAAAGGCAGGTTCATGTGTTCATGGCAAGTACCATGAGAAGATGCCCTGGAATGGAATCATATAGAGAGGTGGTTTATATAGGACCACTGTTTTCTTGCTGTGCTCGTTTAAGTGAATATCCCTTAATGAATTATTTATATAAAGATGAGACAGTTATTTATGTATATTTTCTCCACTTATGTCAGAAATCTGTGATCTCTGATTTTATCAGAAGTCCCTAATGGCTGCCCCAGTCAGCACATTTTCTACCTATTTGTTTCCTGCTGCACTGATTGTAACTACAGGTTTGTACTTGAAAATGAGTAAAATTCTTTACATACCTGTGGGACAAGAGCTCAAGGTAAGCCCTGAATTTTTGCCTGATGGAGTTCATTCAGTCTGACAGCTCATTAACAAAAACTAGTCATTGAACTACAGCTACCATCTGGAACTTCTACTGGGAATGGCAGGCGAAGACTTTGGGAAAAAGAAGTATAAAATGATGTTCTAGTACCAGAGGAATAGTTTTCTGAGTAGTTTGTAGCCTTTAAATGGAAAGAGGAGAGCACATAATAGCTCCACTAGATAGAACAATAGATAGTGTTCACTAGCCCTGACTAGAAAGTCCTATTAATGTTGGCTAGTGCAAATCTGTGAGAGATTATTTGTAGGCAGCAAGTTTTATGAAAGGTTATAGACTGTAACTACAAGGCATTAGATCTGATCACATAATTTCTTAACTTAAAAGGAGCTACCCACCAATTTTTTTTCCACTTTATGTAGCTAATCCTTCCGGAACTTGGCAAGGTTTAACAGAAAGATGAGAATGTTGCAAACATAGCATATTGCATTAAATTTAGGATACCTAGGAATCACAAACAAAAAAAATTTAAGATAAAGTGGAATGTTAAAAGTTATCCAAAATTCTGTAACAATATTGCCAGATGTGCACCAAGGCATTATAGTTCCTTTAAGACACAATTTAATGTAGGTTGAGTCCTATGATGTAGAAAATATTTTTGTATTTTTAAATTCAGTTTTAATGTCTTGGGTTACATTGATCCACTTTTTTTTCTGTCACACAGAATTAGTCAACTTGTCCACTTCAGATCGTTAGCAAGTGGCCTCAGCTGCCTGTCATTTAAGGCTGATCCCAGATGCCCTCCAGAGCCAGGATGGCTTTTCCCAGCGGCTTTTTGCCCTTGCCGGGGAAGGGGCCTGGCCCAGCCTGGCGTGGCCCACCTTGGCCCCGCCACCCCTCCACAGGAAGTCGGGACAAAGAAAGAGGAATTTCCCCTGCTTGCATGGGCTTTAAATGTGAAAATTGCAAAAGTGTAATTGGCCTGGGAACTTGTCAATCAAATCGGGTTCAACTCATTACAATGACAGAGACCATCCAGGGTCAAATTCCATAATCACTGCAGATTACTTCCTACGGCATGCAACTCTTCATGCTGCTTCTAACGAATAATAATTCCCTTTTAAGCCTTATAAAATACACATACTGACACTTGGTAATTCATGTTTATTGCTGTAATTGGGTCATACAAACAACAGAGACTTTAATAAATTTAAAGCAGAATGTGTCAAGCACCAAGGCAATTAGATAGAGCTGGGTATGCTTTTTATTTCTTTAGAATAAATGCATTATGAAATTTTACTGAAAAAAAAGTAAAACCATATTTTATAGATGGCTCAGTGGGGAACACATTCTTGGATTTTACTGAACCCTTACATTGTCCTCAGCTTCTCAGACAGTATGTTTCAGTTACCACCATATTATTCCAAATAACTACTATGAACAGATTCTGGTGAAGACTTATATAACATTTATAGTTCTCAGCAAACCAGTATTCCCAACAGAATTTCTCAGTTTTTCCACATTTAAAATTCCTTTGTGCTTCAATAAATGTTGAGTCAGCTCTACTTAGGCTAAGCAAGAGATTTTATGAGAAAGCATATACATCGAGCTAACAAAATCTCAGCTCTTGATTAGCAGCAGAGATCAAGATCATAATTCAATTTACTCTGATAAATGTTAATGCTATATATTGTAGCCTTTACTAGTTCCTCATATGAGCATATTCTCCCTCATTCTAAAGTACTGTAAGTGATACCATCTCACTTGAATCAGGAATACCTGAGTTTTTTGCAATACTAAGCACCGTGCTTTCTGTACATGCCATTCTAAGTACTGCTAATATGGTATAACGCTTTTCAGAGGACTTTTTTTCTCAGTGTCCCTGCTGATGTGTGCAACAAGGCTGAACAGGTTGGGAAGACATGGTGTTTCAGCTGGCCTTGGGAAATGAGATACAGCTGTTCCCAAGCTTTATGAGTTTCTGAGTTATGCAAGCAATTTGTCATGACACACATAACTTCATAGTTTGCTTTTTTGTATGACCCTGCTGAAACTGAAATAAAATTGTTAGGGACCTGGATGATTTTGGCTGCTGTTGGCAGGCAGAAGGGAGTGACTCTGGAGATAAAGTGGCAACTATCATCAGGAGCATATCATAACCAAATGCCAGGCAAAAGACAGGAACTAGTTCGTAGGTAAAGGTCTGCTCAAAAGCATGTGCAGAACCCAGTCTTCCCTCCTGTTTTGTCTGAGAGCTTTTCCTATGATCCTTGAGGAGGCAAAGCAGAGAGGAGATGAGGATGGTGTTAAATCCTAATATGATAGATACGTTTCTTGTGTCTTGCATTACGTAAGTTTCCCAAATAAACAATTCTGTGAGTCCTTACACAAGCTGAAGTTCTGCTATAAATTCAAATATGTGTGAATAGAGATCTGTGACACTAGACTGCTCTGTGTGTCTCTGTCCTCCTAGTAGGTGCTAGGAGGAACGGTGATTGTGGTGGCCTGTAGGGTACTGTAACATTTTCTTTATGCTTTGTAAATGTACTGTTGTGCTGGCATTGTATTAATGCTCTTCAAAACTCCATGGAGCCTCCTTCTGCAGTCTCTGGTAGGCATTCTGCTGGAACAATTCCTATGGCATCATAAAGGGTAAAAAGTAGACTCAGACTTACTCTTTCTGTAGAAAGAAGGATGTGTAATTTTGACTAATGGAGTTTATCACAGGCATGCAGTGTAACAAGAGAAAGATATCTAACTTCTAATCTAACCCCTTCTATTACATTTTCAAAGCACATGACCTTTTGTACTGAAGCCATTTAAATTCTAGTTAAAGGAATTCCCCTTAGTTCAGCTTGACCTAAGAGATGCTTGTTACTCTTCCTTCACATTATTTTCCATTTCCCAACTGTTCTTCTATGTGAAACATCAAGAGGGTCTTCTGGTTGTTAGGTTGCAGGAGGTGAGGAGGAGGAAAATGAGGCAGAGGCAAGGGAGGAGAGGAAGTCACTTGACTTTGTGGGATAGGGGTGATTTTGATCCAGTAGCTGGTGGAAACTCTTAGCTTCTGAGCCAGTGTCTTGTGCTGAGACAGCCTCACGTGCTTTTTCTTTACCTTGTACATGGTTTGCCAAGGACATGTGGCTACACTTCCAAGACACATTTTCATTCTTTCAGATTACGTTAAATGTTACCAATGAAAAGGGAAGCAAATAGAAGGTATGTATTAAGTCTTTAAGGAGAAAATTATATTTACAAAAAGCCCAAGTAGATTTTATTTTTTTCTCTGTTTATGAGGGAAAACATTAATTAGTTTATTTTAAACACATTTCTAAAGCAACCAAACAGTAGTTTGTCTTTGGAAAGACTTGATAAACAATTAAGGAAAACTTTCGTAAATGAAATTCTTTGACTAATACTGAGATTAAATGGGAGGAAGATGCTGTGCTCCTGACACAGCTTTGTTTGTTCAACAGGCTTCTGTATTGTGTTTGAATATTGAGTTTGTGGGGATTTCATCACCACTATATTCATCAGATAGGGGGACAATTGCAAGAAAATAGAAGTTTTTGCAGAAAAACACATTTTGGCCATGTGATATGAGAATCAGCCTGAATTCTTTCTCCTAAGAAAATACCAGAGAAAAGTTAAGGTCACAGATGAAACCACAGGTATGTGTTTGTGGTGTATTCTAGGCAGATACGAGTTGGCTCAGGAGAACAGCAGCCAGGCATCATTTAAGAATACCAGTTCAGTCCAATCCCAAGGTAATACACCCTGCTTGACAGCAATGGCCTGGCTGGAGCTTCAGAGTTACCAGCCTACTGTGAACTCCACATGCAAATGACTTGCCATATGTCAAAGTGACCTTGGAGAACAGCAGATTGGTGTACTCTTACTGCAGGACACTGTGGATTGAATTAACTGAGATTGTGAACCTGTAACCCATATTCTGCCATCAGCTGGACGTTTAGAAGTTCCTTTCAGATCTAAAAGACTGCTGAGCTCTCTTTCTGCACCATGTGTGTTTGGATAAGACACTGGGCTTCAGTGGACTGTTAAAAGAGAGGTCCCTCTCCTCCTACCCATCCTTTATAATATTCTCCTAGTCTCTGCTGAGTTCCTATTAAAGTTTCAGCCTAAATTTTTTCTATTTCAAATTCACTAAATTTCATTTTTGGAAAATAGCTGTTTGGGAAACACAGTTGTGTTTTCCTTCTCCCAAAAATCATAGCATTATTCTCCATGTGCCTTAATATTGTCTCTCTGTCAGGCTGCAAAAGACAGAAAAGTCTCTGCAGGTATGTAGGACTTCATGCATATATCTGAGGATAGCTGGCATTCCTACATACCACTATCTTAAAAATAAATACCAGACACTCCTACAGGATTTTCTTGACAATATATTGCTTTAGCTGCCCCTCAACTATCTTATTTAAGACATAGTTTACCAGCACATAAAAACTGTTGCTTGGAAACAATTTGTATTCTTGTCTTTGCCCTAATTTTAAATCCCCTTTAGTCATGCTATGCCACGAGCAAAAATATGTTCCACATCCTGTGCAATCATTTTCAGTACAGAACCTCTTTCAGAATTATTGCTCTGGACTTTTGTTGATTTCTGTAGTTCTACTTAGGTTGTTTGTCTTTTCTTACCAACTGATAAAATACATTAAATATGCCATTTCTACTTGAAGACGGAAGTTGGTCTCTTTGTGACACTGTCCTCTTTGCTGCTTAAACAACGAGGCTAATGAATAGTTTAAGCCCCAGGCAACATGGTTATTATCTACATAGTGCTTCAGTTTGAAAAGTCGCATTCTCCACTGTTCACTCTTTGTTTCCATGCCAACTGTGTACATAACTGACAGGAACCTGCATCTCTCTACGGACAGCATATTTTATTTAACCACTCTTCAGTTTCCTCTATTTATCATTTTCCTTTATGCAATAACATTTAGTTTTAACTGGAATATTTAAAATCCTATTCAAATTACCTTTTCCTCTCTCATCAGCTTGAAAACTGAAATATGCCACAGCCCAATAAATTGTTCCATGCAGCTGGGCTTGGAGCAGCTTAAAAAACACCATGTGTTTGTCAGTATCTTCATGTGCATAGTGAGTTGAACCCTCACAATACAGTCTCTATGGCTGGTGCCAGTGTCTCAGGCAGGAAACAAGACAGTTTCAAAAAAGAATAAAAGAGTCTCTTTAATATCAAATTATAAATACTCCTACCGATATGGTAGGGCAGGACTTTGGCTAACACAGGACCTGGACCTGACCTCCCCCTCCAAGCTGACTGTGGCTGCCACTGTCATGAGCCAGACAGAAGCAAGGGCAAAGCCTGGTCTCTCAGGCTTAACTAGCTGTACCTCGGGGGCAGGACCCTGTCATGGCAGGTATCTCTCTCACAACCATTTCCCTGCTTTGGGAGTTGGCACAGTCTGAGGCTGCTCCCAACAGGCAGTTTAGGCACTGTCACAGTGTTTTGGAATCTAAGTGTTTGGCCATGAGGATGTGGCCAACTCACGCCCTATGGCCAAAGGATGGACTCTGGAACTGTTTAGGCTGTATGGTTGTTTTCGTCTTCTTTTTTTGTATTTTTTCCCTAATCTTCTTTTCAGCCCTCAGGTGAAGAAGAAAATGCAAATCAGCTTTCTGTTAATTTTCAGTCCTGTTCCTTTGTCACCAGGCTATTTGTCTTCTGTTTAGATAAAATGATACATGTGGCCTCCATATTTGTTGCATACATGTATAATTTTATGAAAATTTGTAGATGATTTGCTTTCAATGCCTTTGAGTATCCATGCAAATCTGCTGGGTTATTAGAAAGTAATGAATTTTGCAGCTGGAATATTTATTTACAGCATAAAAACCACTGAAATACAGCTATGACATCAGTACTTGGAACAAATGACCCATTAATCAAGAAAACAACCTGGGCTTTTCTATTTGCCTGGTAGTCTTGTCCCCAAAGCTCCTTTATTTCCATTTGCAAGTCCCAGTTGCTGACATTTTAGCCTAAAATTAGCCTGTAGCTATAATTATGGAGAAAAGTAGATGGACTATAAAAAAAAACTTTTAATCCAACATAATTCTTCTTTTTAATAACTGTACTTAAGAAGTTGATGGTTGCATGGCATTCGTATTGTACACGCAGTCACAGTAAATGATAGCTTAAAATATAGACAGCTATGGAGTGCATTAGTAGTAGATGCTCATGACTGGAAAAGATATTTATCATGTTAGATGGTAATCCATAGAAAAAAAAAGGGGCAACAATGTGGGATTCATACATGATAGCTGCTTCCCAGGCACAGAAATCATCGTATTTCAACCCCTGGAGCCAGAATACAAGAAACCTGAACACAAAATGAGAGCAGGAGGAAGTGTGATTTTGCTTCAGGCTTCTGTTTGGTCAGTACTCATTCATGTTCACCTATAGCCTTGCTTACTTCTATTCCTTTTGTCTACCTCTGCTCATTTATTGTAGAACTAGTAGCCCTTTGGGTCAGAAATTTTCATTAACACTGAGACAAGGGGAGTTTCTGTGTGGTGGGGACTTTTGAAAAAATGGTCATTTACACATTGTTTGGTGCTGAAGACCATCTCTATGAACTAAGAGAATATAAATATTGATTCATGTATATGAATGAATGAATGATTGAATGAATGAAGACAAGGGAAATAAAAACAAACAAAAAAGCAGAAAAAGACTAGAATTTACAAAAATATATTAACATAAAATATGCATCACCCATCCTTTCATCAATGCAATTTCCTTACTATTCTTCCTCTGTTCTAAGATCTTAACAAGAGTATCAACAAAACTTTTAGTGCATCAGAATACACAGTATTTTTGTCTGTAAACTCAATTTAGCCTAGATTTCTTCTGTTCCATACAGTTTTTTTTTTTTTTTTAAACTCAAATCTTCACTCAATTCAAAAATAATTCCATCTAAGAGGAGCTATACAAAAATGTACCTGCACTTTATGGAAATATGGATTTTTTAAAGTTAGCTAGTGTGATGACATCGGAGATGAGCTGTAACAGCATTCTTCCAAGGCTTCTAAAACTAAAGTGAAATCTGACAAAGACTTGCTGTGCGACAGAGTTGGACAGCCAAATCTGTAACCTGTCCTTGGCAGAAATTGTGATTCTGTGGCTGATAACTTTTCCTTCCTTCCTTCCTTCCTTCCTTCCTTCCTTCCTTCCTTCCTTCCTTCCTTCCTTCCTTC
>VZRQ01007372.1:857461-887072 GCA_013397975.1 Machaerirhynchus nigripectus | reverse complement strand
AGGTCTGCAAGCCAAGAGTGCATGTAGCTTCCCAGCAGCCTGTACCTAAAGCAGCACAGACCCCTTCCCTTCCCTTCCCTTCCCTTCCCTTCCCTTCCCACAAGCATGATTATTCTAAATGTCTCTTTACAGGAAAGGAAACTTATAATTTACTGAATGGAAAGAATTCTGTCTTCTAGAAGATAAAAAGTAACTTGGAACTTTTAACCTTCCATTACTTTGCCAGCCATCATAACTCTTCCACTACTGTAGCTGAAGCCCTCTTTTGCCCAGGAGAGTGTATTAAATACAGCCTGCAGCTCAAGGGGGAAAGTACTGCTCTTCAGTTTATTATGAGAATGCCAGTGCTCAATCAAGCCTACCTCAATAATTTGTCCCTAAGAGAAGAAATGTATCTTCTCTCTCCAGTTTTAACTTCCCATCTGCAAAATACATTCATTGAATTGCCATTTTTACTCTTATTTAGACAAGGAAGCTCAAATATACCACATTATCTTTGTTGCTTTTAAAAAAAAAATAGGGTAAGGATACAGAAATATGAAAAATAAAGAGTTTTTTCTGGTTCTTATGTTTTTATGTTTAAAATGCTGCTTTATTCTTTGTAGATAATTTGTATGAAATCATTTATGCTTTGAGACACATATCATACAGTCTTCTTACAGAGCTTTATACCATACTTCTTCATGAGCACATCTGTCTCAGCAGCACGGTGTAAAAGCATTGCTGTTTGTGAAATCTGCACCAGAGAATCAAACCTGGGAAGAAGAAAAAAGGAGGAGGGGTTTTCTAAAGTTTTTCTGCTGCTGTAGTGGCTTCATACAATATAATGGGTCACATTAAAAATCCCCTTCATTTATAAAAGGATACAACATAAGATACATAACAGAATGTGTTTCTTTGTTTGGTCAAAAAAATGACGTCATGAAGTAGACATTCATTGGGAGATACAGTTTGAGTTTATTGAGATAACTCATGAATTTAAAAACCACACAAATTAGACCCTTAAATTGAGTGAAACATGTAAAAGAATGCAGGATAGAGAATCAAGCTTTTGAGGAACTATTCCTGTGGCTTTGTAAAAAGACAGCCCATCAAAAAACATCGGTAGGCTGATGTTTTCTATAATAGCCGGTGGAAAACAACCACATGTGCAGGTACAGAAGAAAGAATCATATTAGATGTGGAGGATTACCCCGATAAAATGTATGGCAAGTTTTTCTTTAAGCAGCATAATAATTCATTATTTCTTATAAGTATTTCTTGTTTCTGTTATTTACGTGTTGCTGCTTCTTTTTCTTTGCTTGTTATAGACAAATTAAAACCAGGACATATTGTCTCCCCTTTTTATATTTACTGTTGTTAATAACTTGTACAATGATGGGGAATAGGACTAGAAAAGAAAACACTGATAATCACTTCACCATGATTTAGACAAAGCCTTCATTACCTTGTTGGTTGCTTTGGCTTGTCTTCTCTGTTTGCTTACTAAATCTGTGAACAGGCACTCAGAAAAAACAGTATTCTTCTCAGAGAAGATTTCCACAAAAAAAAAAAGGTCTCTTGGCTTTTGTTTAATGATATTTGAAAAAAATTTCCCAATCCAAAGACATGTCTAGGGAGCTTAAAGAGTTGTTCCTAAAATACATGAGGTTAATACTGGCAAGTGTGGCAAATTTAGAGCTGAGCAGGAGGGTGGAGACAAGGTTTGCAGGACTGGTGGTGAACACACCTGCTTTGTGCCAATGGCTGGGGAAGATATTAACTGGAGGGCTCCTATGCTTCTATCTAAGCACAGAAAAACATTCTAAGACTTTCTGGCATGGTGCCCCTCACACAGGACCTAACCTTTGAGAGTACTTTACTACTTGGTTCACTATCAACAGCTTCCCTCTGGAGCTTACCACTCTGACTGTAGTAGTTTTATTTTCAGCACATGAAAGGCCTTGTAGAACAAAAAAAAGTATTTAAATTGCACTTTTTTCTCATAAAGTAAATTTACCTTGTAGGCTTCATAGAAAATATCTGTAACAAGTGTTTGGCCTCAACAAGGAAAAGAAAAAATGAATTGGATCTAGTTTCATTATGTACACTTCTTCTGGAAACTTCACTTAGTAATAAACTGTATGGGTTTTTTTAAAAAAATTCTTTCCAATTTCTGTTATTCTGATCTGGTCCCAGCTGAAGCCTTTATACCTTCCTGTTGAAGGAGGCTCAAAGTTAACCATGCTCTTCTGGGGAACAACAGTGTCTCCTCTGCGTGTAGTACTACAAAATATCCTCCCCCTATTTTGAGTTCCAAGTCAGGTTTACCCTCAAACCAAAGTCCCATGTGTGTTCAAACACCTGTCCTGGATTCTTGCCCTTTATTGTGATGATTTCAAGAAATTACGTCTAAAAAAAATTAAGTCCAGTGGAATTTTGATGTTATGGATTAGTGCAGTTGGACAGTGGTTCAAAATCACGATCAGTTATTGATCTGCCAGTCAGCACTGAATATATTAATGAATCATGGGTGAGACCCTTATATGGAAAAACACCTGGTGAAGGTCATCAGCAAAGGATTTCAGAACCAGTGGCCCATCAAAAAGGGGAAAAAAAGAATTGTATTAACAGCAATGTCAGATTCCTTCTTCTCAGTAATACTTTTAACAAGATAAACTGTCAATAAATAGATAGCATTACATCATAAAACTCCTCTAAATTTATGGCTACATTACAAGCAGCCAGGATGCATTGCCAAATACAGTATATTAACTTTTTAACTGCAAATCAACTTTATAGTTTGCATGTGTTAAAACAATTTCTTTTACATTGCAAGTAACACTTGAAATGTCCCACTTTGGCAGTAACAAGGGATGATTTTCAACCAAGAGAACACTGGGCCCAGCGAACAAGTTCTGAAGTACATTTTATATTTCTCAAAGGCTCAGCTGAAGAGAAAGTGGTGAAAGTGTCCAAAGACAGGAGACTCATGACTTTGTATGCTTTGTAGTTAATGTACTTGCTTTCCAATGGTTCAGTAGTTTCAGCTCAGAAATTGTTTCAGTCTGAAAGTAATAAGCTTGATAAGCTTAAAAATGAAGATGAAAGGAAGGTGTACATCTCCTCTGGACCCCGCAGACTGAATACTATTTGTTTACTTGTGTGGAAAGATAATTTTTGGCACAATGTATTGAATGGAAAAATATATGTAAAAATTATATGGATATTCAGAACCTGAATGTTAAAGAATGGGCTTTTGTAAAATATTTGTAAGCAAGAGTTTCTGCTCAATATAATTAGATATTTTTCAGTTCATTAGAAATCTGCTATATAGATTTCCAAATTTAAATGTGTGTGCTTAGAATCTAAGTTTCAATATCTTAGTTTCCTAAGGGAAAATTTAAATGAATGGTTGTAATTTACAAAACAATACAAAATGGCAATAAACTAGCTTTTAAATTTAACTTTTCCTGGTATGTAAACATAACAGCTTTGGACAGAGAAATGAAAAAGAAAAGCTGTGTACACATTCTTTGAGGAAGAAAATATAACAGAACTTAATTTTTCTTTGGGGAAGATGGCTTAGCAGTCACATAAAGGACACACTTCAGAGAACTCTGTCTTGTCGTTCTTTATTATGAGTGTGAAAAACAAACAAAAAAAGACCACCAAGAACTGTGTCTTCCTTCATGAAAATGTAACGAACGATGTAAAAATTAGAGAAAATAAGAGCAAGTAATTTCTGAAAAGAAACATTTTCAAAGTCTTCCATTATGTGTGAATGAGTCTTGAAGATGGCTTTTCACTGTGGTTCTCCTTTTGGCAGTAATACATCTGTGCTTGATAATGTGTGAATTAACATTTTTAACTCCTGTTGAAAAACTGTAGAAAGTTTAATAAAACGTTTCTATAATATTCTAAGAGAGCAGTGTTCCAGCAGAAATCCAGAAAAAAATTAGTTAAATGAATAAGACTTTGTACATGTGAGCTAATTCAGGAAGATACAACTGAGAGGTCCTTAAAACAGTATTATTGTATTTTCAGGCATCATTGATAGTAAGGTAATTACAAATACTTAAGGGCTGTTTCTGGATTATTTAATTCTCTAGGAGTGAACTGTTTGTGATTTTGAACTATGACTCCTTCCCCTGCATTTATAGATTTTTCAAACACCTTGAAGTTCTTGAACAAAATTTGCATATTTTTTGTTAAACTCAGTGTGTGGTTCTCAAGACCAGGACAGGTTAAGACTGGTCTTGAGAGCTTTGACAGGTATTTGATGGGTGTCTGAGCTTCTGCAGTTCTTAAGAAATGAAAGAAACATGTAAATTCAGAAATACTTGTATTAGCCAGAACACAGGAAGCAATTGAAATTTAAACTATGGACATCAGTATTTCCAACTTTCACATCTGAACAGGCAGCTGACTGGGAGCCAAACTCAGAGAAGATTCAAATAAAGTTCCGGAGCAAGGTATATCTTCTGTTGCATCACAGTCTTGGGATGTTTATTTTAGTCTTTTGATTTGGGATTCAATTCAGTAGGTTTTCATCATTACAGAAACCCCTCTTGTAAACAGCTATCTAGCAAAATATAGGGTATTAAATATTGTGACTGAAAGAGTCTTACTCCCTTGCCTCTGTGCAAGTTAAAACACTGTGAAACTGTCTATTAAAACATGAGTCATCTCATCATAAATAACTAGTTAGTCAGGCTTGCTTTATCCTAGGTAAATTCATACTCATCTTCCAAATCACTGTTTGGAAAATATGTGTTTGAAAAGATCTTTCCAGAGGACTTTGTCCACAGTCTTCTCAGGGTTAGGCTGAGTATCTTCTTGATTTTGACCCTTACTCTTCTCGAAGATGGATATATTTGCCTTCTTTATGGTTGATAGGAAACTTCTGTGATTGCTATCACCTTTCAAAAATTACTTACAGTGGCTTTCTGATGATACCTGCAGGAACCCACAGGGATGCATCTTCTCTAATCCTGTGGACTTGTTCATGTCCAGATGGCTTAAGCGTTCCTGTTACCTTGTGACTGACCCTGTATTCCCAGAGACTCTGCAGTGCTACCACATCTCATTGTTTCCAGCGATGTCATAGACATTTGACAGTGCATGGACTCTAAATTCCTCCTACTTATTTTTTGTGTGCATTTATTTGGGTACAAACACTTGAGATAGGCTCTAGCTATACCACAACCTGAAGTGGAGTGAAAGAGATGGCCCTGTCCTTTGAGTGTTCTCTATGTTCCCTTCACCCAATTTCCTTTGGGCACCATCCTTCATGCACCTAGTTTGGAATCATAGAGTAGCTTGCGTTGGAAGGGAGCCTAAAGGTCATCTAGATCCAATCTCGCTGCCATGGGCAGGGATGTCACTTAGTAGACCAGGTTGCTCGGTGCCCCATCCAACCAGGCTTTCAACACTTACAGGGATAGGGCATCCAGAACCTCTCTGGGCAACCTGTTTCAGTGCCTCATTACCCTCTGAGTAAAAAATTTCTTCTTAACATCTAATCTAAACCTGTTCTCTTGCAGTTTAAAACCACTACATCTTGTCCTGTCACTATCTGCCCACATTAAAAAATGTCTCTTCCTCCTGCTTATAAACTCCCTTAGGTACTGGAAGACCACAATGAGGTCTCTCTGAAACGTTCTCCTTTCTGTGCTGAACAACTCCAGGTCTCTCAGCCTAACTGCAGGATGGTTGGCAGATCAGTCATGTTTTTCCTTGAAGACTGTCTACTTCCATCATTTTTGCAAGAGGGAAGACTTTCACTCTAGAATGATTTTAACTGCAGGTCCTCTGCTAGCTTTCCTAACAGCAGGCAAATCTCACCTTTTCCTCTTTTGTACACAACAGACATGGACATCTTGCAAGTCTCTTTGATTATGTTATGTTTGATTAGGTTTGGGGTTTTTTTCCCAAAATCTATGTGAAGAAGAAGTATAAATATTTTCTAATTAGAATTTGTTTAGAGTTCTCTATGGCACCTTAAGAAACTAGAGATCCAAAATTCAGTCATATCCATAATTACTGCCTCAAATACTGAAAAAAAATCCATTTCAGGCTTCATGTATTTTGCAAACAAAGGAAAACTAGAAGAATGAGCCAAACAAGAAAACAGCTAGCAGATGCTAGGCTTATGGTGTACAACATGCAAATATTTTCCTTCTGAGGGCACATCTATTATTTACAAAAGAAAGTTTAGAAAATAAGTGGTGGCAAGCTTCTGAGTTGCTAAGAATTCCTAAAGACTGAGCTAAAGATTTTAGTTTAGTTCACATAGCAACTATTTGGAGGGGGCCTTACTTTTCTTGCAGTCATCCTAATTAGGAGTTTACTTCACTAGAGGTAAAAAGTCTAATGTAAAAAATATAAAATGTGTTCCTACTAAGAATGACCTTAAAAATGATAACTGGTTTTGTGCTGTTATGAAGCTTTTTTAATAGGAATATTTTCATGTTTTGTCCCAGGTTTCTACAAACTTACTGTGTCAAAGCCTCTCTAGGATTCACAAAAGACCAAATTCCAACCATGCTGACAAAGAAGCTTCCCCGTGCTTATCTGTGCAAATGATAGCAATTATCTGTGGCTCTGCCACTCTACAGTAATTTCTGGAAGAATAAAAAAGCTGACAGACAAGCACCAAATATTCATCGAATTTGTGTCTTTTTTGACTTTTTAACATATTTGTAAAATAATAATAAAAAAAGAATAGTCCATAATCCTTTGGGATCATCATTGTAAATAACAGGTCAGAAGGCCGGTGTGATGGTTTGACCCTGGGTTGATGGACAGTTGTTTAGACCAATAACGCTTCTCAAAATTCACATATTTAAACCAGGCGGGAGCCCGGGGAATCTCTCTTCCTTCTGGCTTTCGGGCTGGTAACAGGGCTCCAGCCGGCGGGCCAGGCTGGGCCTGGATGGGCCTGGCCAGGCCTGGCCGGGCCTGACCACTCGGCCCTGGCAGGGGCCAGGTCCAGGCCTGCAGCTCCGTGAGGGCCATGATGCCCCCCCCACCTTCTCCGGAGCAGCCAGAGATGGACTTTTTACAGCTACGGCCGAAACCAGCTCCTGGCCGCTGCCCAGCACAGATGATGTGACCAGCAGAGAGATAAGTTGTAGCTGCAAGCCAAGGCTCTGTGTAAGATTAACCCCTTCTGAACTGTAAATTCCCCAGAAGAGATGAGGCCTGCCACATCCATCCTCTCCCAGGTCAGAGGAAAGGGAAAGGCAAAGGCACGTGAAAAGATACCATGATAGTGACACCAAAGTCAGTGAGGAAGAAAGAGCTGAAGCCCAGAGGGAGGAGATAGAGGAGGTGCTTTAAACCTAGAAGGTGAAATTCTTTTGTGAAGCTATGGTGATGGATTATCATACATCAGAACCCCTTGCAATTTTGTGATAAGCACGGGGGGGTGGAGCTGTTAAAATTGGAGCCATGAGCAAAGATGCCTGTGCTGGAATCAGTAAATGTTGAAGTAGCTGTGATTCATTGAGAAGCCTGACCAGAGAGGGATAGCGATGAAGTGAAGACCCCTTGCTCCCAGGGGAAAAGAAGACCTCTGTTCCCGAGATGAAGATGCCCCTAGAGGCAGATGACGAGAACCTTTGCTCTTGAACTGCTCATCCTTAAAATAGCACCCCATTAGCTAAGACTGAACCCTCGAAAACAGCTGTGGGGAAAGCTGTGAGCCGAGGGAAGGGACTTTCACATGCCAGCAGAAAACCACCCCGGGCGGCTGTTGTGCTGTGATATGGAAGCCACGAGAAGATTCCTTCTTGTGGAGAGGCCCCATAGCATGGGCAAAAGAGACTCCTCTCCCTAAATGAACTGATGAAAGACTATTACAGAGTTGGTAAACTGACTGAAATAATCTCAAATTTGTGCCTTTATGTTGTAACTGGGAAGAGGGGGTGGATGGAGGGAAGAAAAGTGTTTGGAAGGTGTATTTTGACTTTTATTAATCCTTTTTCTTTTAGTTTAGTTAATAAACTTCTTCATATTCTCTAAGTTTGGAGCCTGCTTTGCGTTCCTCTTAATTCTTATTTCACAAAAGGTAAAAGATGCGAACAAACCCACTACAGCCGGATACTGAGCTGCAAAACCTAGGATGTGTAGCAGTCTGTTCCAGGACTTTTAGTCTGTTGAACCTGCATATACGTAGAGCCTTTTGGACAATTAACAAATTTGTGTGAATTCAGGAAAACAAATCTGTGTGGATTCAGGAACATGAGAGCATGGCCAAAAACACAGGCAGAACAGCTATATGGCAATTGGAGGAAAGGTCTTTGGAAGCTGTTTGGGAAATGCATTTCCATGCATGCAGCTGAATATTGATAAACATACACATCCCATTTACATCCTTGAAAATAGTGCACGGGGGAGAAGGCCAGTGATACAATCCTGGAACAAACAGTATTGTGTTTTGGCTGTGGAGGAACAGTTACAGGCATGGAAAAGAGTCTGCTCTAACACCAATGATGTGAAAATGAATCCAGGAACATGTTAGCTGGAGGATTTTCCACAAGTCTGAAACATCCCACAGCTGCAGCATTTGTTTAAATAAACACTTGTTTTCTGAGTGAAATTACTTAGTAAAAATGCTGTGAAAACAACAAAGGCAAGTAAGTTTATTCCAGAGATTTGTAGCCAGGGTTCTTTACATAGCTGAGCATCCACAAATGTGACAGCAATCAAGTGCACAAGATTTTCTTTTCCTGTGTTAATTGTTGTGATGAAATTGTTCCTAAAGTTTGGAGAAGTCAGTAGAAAGCAACTGGGAATCACGAAAATGGTCAGATCCCTGGCAATTAATAAAACAGAGCTGAAATGTAAACAGCATGGTGTAGGTAGAAGAATTTCTTGCTAATCTTTCTGTTATTCATTAGTAAAATAGCCTTTTTCCCGGGGTAATGGGCTGAGGTAATGAGTTTAGAAGTGTGTTTCCAAGTCCTAATGCATCAGACTGGAGACACATGGTCTTGTATCATAGCGCAGAGGCAACTGACACACTGGTGATGGCCATGCTGGATGGCTGAAACATCAGTGCATGAGCTCACCATGAAGCAGGTAGGAGAAAGAGTGATGAGAGTCCTGAAATATACTTTATTCTAAAGATAACTAGCTTTTTTTTTGCCTGAATGCTAGTATAAATCTGATGGCTCATGCAAGTAGGAAGAAGGACCAAAGAATGTTATCAGTGAAATAACTAGAAGGGTCATAGGGAATTACAAAAAAAATGCTTTTGAAGTAATTATCTTTATTTTTTTTGCTATCCTCAGTGTTTCTCTGTATTTTTAACCTTTTTTTTCTTGTTCAGTAGTCCTAGTGCTGGTCCTAATGTAAACACATTTTATTGCATAAAGGTGTATTATGTGCTCCATGATGACAGAAACTGTGGTAGAAATAAACCCATTTCCTCAAATATCCAGTGCTTTCCAACAGGAATTTTCTGTTTTCCCATACCTGTGTGGTACCAGAGCACACCATATGTCCTCTCTCAGATGGCAAGGACTGCAGATAAGCACAGACCAGTTCAACTTCCTTTCCTCAGTCTCCTGCAGCCTGAGACACATCTGTGGCCTCTTATTAGCTGCCATGTTTCTAGGAGCTTGGGCAATCTGACTCTTAACACAGATAGAGACTACTTAATTTTGTGTTGGCTTTGCCAATTAATTTCTTTAATTCTTTCAGTTGTTCTTAGTCTTTAAAAACTTGTTTTCACAAATCCACCCACATCTATTATTACAATTTTTCATATGATCACAATTTATTTCCTTGTAACTTTCCGTATCTCTGGAATACTTCGCTTCTATACTGGCATTTTCTGAGAATGTCTTGCTATTTATGTGTCTCCCTTACCTTTCTTTTTTTCCCAAACTGTTTCTGACTGTTTCCTAACATCATTTCTAAAACACTATCTATGCCTGATGTGTCACCTACTCTACTTTTCTTTCCACCAGTCCTAATGTTATTGCCACAGCTTATCAGCAATGATTTAATAGGAGAATTATCTTTAATTGTGGAAATGCTGTATGTAATTTATTTTATGAAATGCTCTAGGGTCTTGGGTTTAGTACTAGTCCCTATGATGCCATAGTAGAAATTCACTGATTCATTTGAAATATATTTATGATTAATTTTGTTACACTTTTAATAATAACGGCTATATTTGGGAGTGTTGTAATTTGAGCAAAATAATTTTTTCCTTAACCAAGTTTCATGTCTGTAACTAAGATGAGAGACATAAAAAGGCACTTGGGATCCTCTGTCTGTAAATTCTCAGTGTGCAAAGCCAGTTCATTTTTGCATCATTAAGCAAGAAAGATGAGGTGTTGATTTCCCAGGTCAGCTGCACTGCCCTTGTCCTTTTATTCCAGTATCTCTAAAAAATTTTCAGCCAGCTGTAAAGGAGGGAAGAGATTGAGGTGTTTCCAAGTGTAAAGGAATCCCAAGCTAGAGGAAACTCATTTTTATGCCAGTGATCCTTTGCTGCTATTGCAGAAGGTGTTTTGGGCAAGGCAAAAAAGGAGCACACTGCATTCCTCCAGCCTTCAGCCAAAGAGAAATGCCTGTGTGATATTCCCAACAGAAAACTTTTAGCAACCTTTACAATCAAAAGTGAATCAAGCTGGTGCTGAGTCTTCTCTCTCACATTGCTTTTTCCATTGTCAATATCCAGGGAAGAACTTGATCATTATGCTTGTTTTTAAAGGGGCCAAGTTCAGCACTAGTTATTAGCATTTAAAATATATAAATATTACTAATAAAGTTGTGTAGTGGACTGAACATTATTCTGGTTAATTGTCTTTGAGATATTTAGTTATTTTCTTGATATTTTCATCTGATAAATTTTATACTTATCTTGTTTGATGTTTGCATCAGAATTTCCTCCTGTATTACTTTGGAAATGAAAAAGACATAGGTATTAAGCTCCACGAAAATTAAGAAATTCATCTAAGTAAATGTGACCTTACAGAACAATGGAAAATCCTGATTCTAGGGAGTCTGCTTCAGTAAAATATATGATGGTGTTTTATATTGCATATACTAACTCTTTTTCTCAAAACACAGCACTGTAACAGCTACTGCAAAGAAATTAACTTACGCTGGCTGAAACCAGGACAATAGTGTTGAAGCCTGGGATAGCATCAGAACCTACATAGCTCTCTGCATCTGGCCTCTGAATTACTGTAAGTATAGGCTTTGTTATATTGTAGAGTATGAGACTGCAATATAGACTATAAATGTTCAAAAACATATATATATTTATGTTAAAAGAGTGTTTTCCAAATGTTTTCAGTTTTACTGGCGTCACTTGTAAAACCTTCCCTCCCACAGTGCATGATCAGTATTATAGATCAGTCATAAAGGGTGGGGATTGTGCAAAAATCAGATGCAGACAGAGTTCGCTTCTAGATCTGAGCACCTGAAACTGTTTATTGGTAGTTACATTTATTTTTAATGGTTTTAAATGGATAAGCAGCCAATTCAAAGCTTGCAGGAGTCAGAAAAGCTACTCTGAAGCAGTACAGAAATACTGAAAAGAGAAGCTTTTTACACAGCTCTTATTTCTTTGAAATGTTACACTAATATCTTAGCAAAAATTGACAGCAAGGTAAAAAGAGAATATAAATAGATTAAACCTATCACAAATGAAAAACTGAAATCCTCAAACAAAAGTGTGGATTCAGGCAAATCCAGTTTTAAATTCCAGTTCAGTTCTGCCTTCAGATTCTTTTCAGAAACGTTTCCTCTCAAGACTGCAAATAATTTTGTAATTATATTGTCTTTCTTGTGAAATGTTGAAATCGCCTTAAGTGAACTCAGCTCAGCACCAGCACGGTATTGTCGGGCCCAGTTAGGAACTCTTACAGGGAGGGAGGGAAGCTCTACCCACCTCTTCACCCTTGAGAATTCTGCTTCATGTCTCGAGGGCTACATGCAAGCTGATACTTCCTTAGTGCACAGTTGATGAAACAGATATTTTCGGGAGCTTATGCTACTCTCTAAAATACTCTCAGTAGGGCTGCTCTGTTATGAGTTTGGCCAAAACAACCAGTGGCTTTAGAAGGAAAGCTTTGTTAGGAAAAAACCCTTGGAACTTCTTCCATGAACTCTGCTAGTAAATTTTGGTTTTTTTTTTTAAAAATCTGTATAGTTACAATTCTCCTCAAAATAATGGGTAGAGTCTACAGCAGCTAAGTCATCACGTCTTTTCCTACAGACAGAAAATTTGAGTGCATTAGGCCTTATAGAAAGCAAATATGGTCATCCAAATACACACCCAGTAAGTTTTATATTCTTTATTCCATTGCTACTAATAATTGTGTTCCTACCAAGGCCATCTGGGAAGACAAATGATTGTAGCAAGTAGGGTTTCTACAGAAAAGGGATACTGAGATGAAGAATTTCTGTTAATACAATTTATGGAGAGATAGGTTTTGCAGGTGTTCCATGTTATACATTTAGATTTCCAAATCTTCACCTAATATTTTTTCTTTCCATAGTGGCTATGGTAGATTAATCTTTATCCAAATATCCTTAAAAAGAACATTATGATTCACCTTGCCAAAACTGCATATGAATTTTGAAACAGAGAAAATGTTCATGTTTGCTGTAAGAATTGGCACCCATTCTATATCACTTCAAGAATGGCTCCTACTAGCACTACTAGGCTGAGAAAAGGATGAAGCTTAGTTTTAAAGGAAAATCCATTTATAAAAGGTGACATTTATTTATTTTTTAATGCTTATTAAGCAGAAGTGGCTCTCTCCTTCTATACTGAAATTAATTTTTTCATTCATAGTTGTCTACTAGTGCCAAAAAAAATATACTGATTTTGGCACTCTTTATCCTCGCTTTGTAGCTTGTGGAGGAGAGCATAAACCAAACTCAAGCATGGTATGTATGATACAAGCAGCTCCCTGAAATCCAGTGTATTTTCCTGAGTGTAACACGATGGGCTGTACATGCAAAAGCTACAGAATATCAGGCTGATTGCAAGGAAAAAAGGTCAAGAAAAGGTTTCTATTAATTTTATAGCAAGTCCTTCTGGCTTTTGAGGTACTGAATAATCTTGCCCCTTCAGCAGTGTTTAGCTGTATACTGGCTCACATTGCTCATGGTATGGTCTGCTTGTTCCCCCGGGAGCAAGGGCTCCCAGCCATGGGAGTGATGGTGAGTTCAGCCAGAAGGAAGAGTGAGGACCATGCCTCCTGTCAGTAGGGTGTGCACCATCCAGAACTGGCACAAGAGGCTGTGGGTTTGTCTCACGATAAAAGGAAATGAACTTGATGAGAGCCATGGACTGTCTGAGAGATGTATTTTTATGGCAGATCTTCTTTATATTACTTCACATCAGCAGTGGGATTAATAGGATCAAATACAGCATTTCTAATGTGTTTTACATAGTAAAGGCACACTACGGTTGAGCAAATAACACTAGGAAGCTGTGTAGCTGATACTTGCTACCTATTATTACTATTATTACTGTTATTATATACTAATTTTATAGTATCCCCTAGAAAGTGACAAAATAGAACTAGCAAATTGGTGTTCTGTTTCTTCTTTTTTTCCCTCTTTTTTTTTTTTTTTTTAATGTCATTAAATAAAGCAGTCAAATCAAAGAATCAAAGAATCAAAAAAAGCATTCCTAAAAAAACAACTCTGGGAAATTAAGTCATCTTTGTGGAAGCTTCCTGTTTACTCTTCAACATTCATTCTCCTGACTTTGACTGAAAATTCATGGTACATTTTGGATGTTTACTATACTTAACATCACTCATAGTATTACTGGTATTATGGACTTCACTCAGTTCCACTGTTCCACCAGATTCTTTTTTTGTTGTTGTTTTTCTCTAGGTCCTTTTCACTTGTGAAAAATATATAACTTTGTATTCATGTATAAGCACATTATATGGGCCACTATATTGTATGATTTTTTTAAGTATGTGCATGGTGAAGAATGATTTCTCCCTCTCAACGTGTTTATTTCTGAAAAGACAAATTTACTAAAGAAAGCAGTAATGTTTGGGGAAAGTGATACTAGCTGAAAATAATTTTATGCTAGTGAAAGCAAAATAAAGCTGAGTCCCTAATTAAGTTTAGGTACTACTTCAATTTAGGGTTAAGTATGAACTATCAATAATAGGATCCTCTTAAAATTTCCTTGAAACAATATTGAATTGTGCAAAGATATAAAGATCTTCATTTAGATTGTAAAATCCTGAGGTTATGACTCCTCTCTTATGCTTTTGTCACTTAGGACATCTTCAGTAAAATCAGAAACACAGCCTACTCTGAGTATTCTAAGTTCATATTCCTTCAGCCAAGATACATTGTACGAGTAATTGGCTACTTGTGTTAAATGCACCATGTCCGTTTTAGACCAGACATTTCTCAACCCCATATTAACTGTCAAAATAGTTTGGAAAGCCAGTTACCAGTAATGGTGTGTTTGGCAGCTAACAACAATTGCATAATCAGCTTTCATTTTCCATTGTCCAGTGTTCTAATAGAAAAAGGATTACATACCGTAGGATGTGGGATTTTTTTCCTTATAACTATTTTCAAATTGTTATTTAGTGCCCTAGAACAAATGTAATAAATAACAATGTTCTCAGGTATTCGCTTGAATGCAGTCAGTAAAAACACATGTTTATAAACTATTCCCCAATTTGTGTCAGAATCCTAATTTTTTACAAGTTGCACTACAGACAGGGATAAACAGTTTTATGGAATAAGAGGACTTCTCTGGCAGCTTTGTGCCCAGCCTGTGTTTCAGACAAGAGGTATGGGGTTTTTCCCAAGATTGTTATTAGTGTTCATAAACATAGCCAATATAAACATGGTAGATGGGAATATTCAAGGACTCGGAAATCTAACTGACATTCACAGTACAACCAACTGTCAGAGGAACCTGCAGAGGAAGGAAAGCATGGATGAGTTTTTGCATGTGGTTTGCAGGTACTTTATCATATATTCTTTGTGAAATTTCTGTTTTACTTTAGTAGTCACCCATGCCTTTTATATTTCTGCTAATTCTTTTGCTTTCCATGGCACTATTATTTCGTGTTTCATGTTTTCCCTTCAAACAACTTTTCTTTTTGGTCACCAATCTCTAAATTAATTTAGACACTTTCAGCTGGGTTTCACGTTCCATATTTTCACACTGATATCTGTCTCTCCTGAGGAAACAACAAACCTGTGTTAACCCTGAAACAACTACAAAGGCTAAATATATTTTTAAAATGTTTACAAGCAAGCCCAAACTTGTACATACTTCAACCTCTAAGACATAATATACAGCAGAAATGCTCTTGTTAGTTTAAAAGTTAATATAAAGAAAGATATAATACACTCACACAAATAAATAATGATTTGTTTTAATGTGGACAAGAAACTGGGAGACAGTCGTTTTGAGAATAAGGTATACTATTCTGGAGGAAGGTTGTGAATGGATTTTAATTTAACATTGTCATTCACGACCTTAGGGAAAAAAAAGTTGATTCTATGTATCTAACTGTAGATACTATCAGTAAGAAAGTGACTATCATAAATGCAGGAGGAACTGAATAGTTTTGAGAACAAGTATGTGATGTAAGGATAAAAAAAGCAAGTTAATTTATATAAAAAAATGAATAATTCTGACCTCACACATTAAGAAAACACATTCAGCTTAGAAAATGAGTATTTGTAGAATGGATTCTTAGACAATTTAACAAATACAGGGTACAGACCAGGTGGAGAAAAATAATTTGGGTTTTTTTAACAGGTCAAAATAAAGATGGAGAAGAGATGTTACTTTTCATAAACATCATTAGAGCAAACACTGAGGAATGGAGAAGGTAAAGGGTTTTTGGTAGGTTTTTCAGTGTAATTAACATAGGCAGTATTCCAGAAATACTGAAATGTTTTGGTTACTGCAAGCTGGAATCAAAGTCGTGTGAACAACGAAAATTTACATTAAAACAGGTTCACATCACTCGCACTCCAATTTGCTGTTCAATTTCTCTTCACTCTGTAACATCAAACATCAAACGTCCATTTGGTTCTTTTGCAACAGGGAGCTGTCAAAATGTCAACTTCCAAACTGGAGAGCTTTTCAAGGATTATGAATATATATATAAGTATACATATATATATACACACACTCATATAAGTATATGTGAATATATATAAGTAAGGACTAGTAAATCTTATATGAAAAAAGCTTTCTGCACAACCACCAAGGAGCACAGAAAGGCTGTGGCAGGAACAGGAGTCCAAATATTTCATTGGTGTGGTGCTCCCAGGCTCATAACAGGATATATATACCAGAGTTAGAGGAAAGACCAAAATTAGAACTCAGAGGAGAGGACTCTCTGTCTGGAGAGACCCTCCAGAGTTGTCTCGGGATAACCTCAGCCCCATTGTCCAGGTGGGACATGGGTCAGCTCCCACGGGTTAGCAGCAAAGCACCTTTTGGACAGAACACTCACTTTGGTGTGGGACCCATCACCTGGTGCAGGGGAAGAGAGCTCAAGGTAGCACAGGGCCGTGGGATGTTTAGGGGAGGAAAGACGTGGATTAAGGTGATCTGTATATGCAGATACATTTATTTGCCTCTTCACAGTGTAGCAAGTATGGTTCACAATAATAAAATAATGAAATCTATAAGAATGAAAGCAAGCCAGACTATTTTGAAAGAAACACAGATTCAGACACAGATTAGTTTTTGGGGAAAAATGAGCGTAATGTGTGAAGTGAAGATGGGTCAAAAAAGCCTGCTCACAGATGTGAGAGATGTCAACACTGGGGATGATAGGCTGGGAAAACATCCATTTGGTGCAAGTTACTAGTGAAAACAAAAAGTCAGTGGAATTAGGTCCAAGTCATTTTAGTAAGAAACAAACTGCTATTCATGATAATGTTTTGCTCTGGATATTACCTTTTTTTTTTTGTCCCAAAAGGTATAGTAAGAAATAATTCCTGATCCTGGAAATAATTGTCTTGAAACCAAATTCTTGTCTTATACTGACATAAATGTCCACCATGTGGAGTACAAACTTGAAATCAATTTTCTTTAAATATCATAGTAGTTCAGTTGAAAATTGAAAAATAGTAAAACTTTGGCTAGTGGTACTGAGCAGTAGGTGTTACAAAATTATGTCTATCTCCTGATTTATCCACTTTCTAAATTTTCTTTAAGTGTGTCTTGATTTTACTGCCTTTAGCAAAGGGTAAGATTTACAATTGGTTTATATGTAAACTTGTTGGATCAGAATGCATATGTTGTAAACTTGATGAGAAAACATCTCATTTATGAAAAGAAAAAACTCAAATCGTTAATAGGGCTATTTTGCCTTGATGTATCAGAGTTGTATGGAAGTTACTAAGAAAATATTACAACCTATTTCTCTTATGCATGGTGCTGTTCTTTGGTGGTTGACAAAAGCAAAACGTGATCCTTTGAAAGTGCAATGACACGTACAGAAGGAAAATTAGGGTTCATTTTGTGCTGTGTTATGGAGCATTTAATGAAACTTTATTTCAGAAGCTTTTAATGTTGAATGATTCTTTTAAGAAAAGAAAAAAAAAAGAATAAAACCACATGAGAAACAAAGCAGTGGGCTGTTTTTACTTAAAGATCCTTTTGTAAGAAGCTTGGAATCAGTGAAATACAATCAGTATTATAATTCTTCCTTTCCTTTCCATTTATATTGATCTCCATTTTCCCTAACTGTTGATATGTACTGTGATTTTTCTGTAAAATTACATCAACTGGAACCTGGTGATTATTTTGGTGGGATAGCATGAGCTATAAATGAAGGACAAGCACAAAAATTAATCTAAAATCTTTACTGTTTTCAGTATTCATCTATAGATATCATCAGTCTTTACATAAAAGCTTCAACATAATTTAGCTCTTCACTGCTCTTAAACATCAGGTAAGTCTTTGTGGAAGCAGATGCATTCTGCTTCTTGCTTTTCTTTATTCCAGCAATGTCCATTTGGTTAACTCTTTCATTCCCCTACCTTTCCAGTAGATCATGCAGTCTAACGATTTGGCAATAGCACTATGCTCACCTTGTTGCTGTAGTTTACATTTTCATCTGTTGCAACATTCTTGAAGGTTTTAAATGTAAATTTTGCTGCTGCTGTAAACCTATTCCTGATACAAACATGACCATGGTATGTTTCTTCTTGGAGATTAAATAATGTTAGGACACATAACCCTTAAACTATGAGGCCTTTCAAATTAAAGCTATTTTGGATTATATTTAAAAAAAAAAAGCTCTGGCTATTGAGGCCATAATTTTCAGATTTCTTTGTAATCATAGGCTTAGAAGTGCAATGACCTCATCATGACAGAGAGACTCGTTTGCAATCACTGCACTCAAGTCTTCAGGGATCATAAATGCCATGAAAGTCAGGATTAAATTGCCAGTGCTTATGATACTGTAGCTGCCTGTAATAAACAGTATCTAAGCACAGTAATATACATTTCAGTGTACATAAAACTCTTGGCATTGTACAGGATAAGAGCAGTGAAAGAAGAAAGGGCTTAGCAGAACTGCAGCAGATTGTCAGGGCTCCCAGAGCTTTGGGGAGCCATCCAAATGTGGGCAGTATGTGGTAAAATGTTAAATTCAGGAGGATGCATTGCAGCATGCTGCTGGGTTACAGACAGTCGGCAGGAATGAATGACTCTAGGGAAGGAGATATTGATGAAACATCAAAGGGAGAGAGCAAGCAACTTCCACAAGGTTACTTAATTGAGAAAATATTTGCATAATTTAGCCACTGAATTTTGGTATTTATCCAAACTAAATTACAGAGCGGAATTTTCTGTAGTCAGCCCATTACAAGCTCTATTCCTATGCCATTATAGATGTCTCCATGTCATCAAAGTGTGGTGTTAAAAACAAACTGATGGCTTCAGATGAAAATAAAGAGAATTCATACTTTTAAGGCAACAATCTTTAATGATAACTGATGTAGGTAAGCATAGACTTTGAAACACAGCCTCTCAAAAGAATTTTTCTCAAAATTAATTTTTCAGGAAACATCTTTCAATAGCTTAAATAGAAACTAGACTTTATGTACAAGGCTTTCTTGTTCTAAAAGGTGGTGACTAAAAATAGATCTCAAATTGCCTACCTTTTCCTAAGTGCATAATGGACTTTTGTCTGTATATTTTCCCCCATACCTCGTTCCATGTAAGGAATAGCTGAAACCCTAACACCCAAAACTTTATTTTCTTGCTTTACTATTGGACATTTCTTTTTGCTGCTGAGACACAGCTGGAATAATGCTTAAGCCTCTATCACTGTGGAAACTTAGATAATTTTTTTACTGACAAAAGTCTCTTTTCTTCCTCACAAATTATTATGGGACACTTTCAGTTTCATGTTGACTGCTCTCTATTTCTTTACCTGTCCTTCAGTTTCTTTTATACCCCGCTGTTTTTTGCAAGAGAAGTCTTTCCTCTGATGTTCTCTCTCAGAACAAATATTCTGTCTTCTGGTTGTTTTCCTAGGCCTGATGGATGGAGCATTAAGATGGATGCATTTAGAAAATGTTGAAGGTCACTGAAGAGAACTGACTGCAGCTCTGGAGCGTTCATTGTTTAGATGAGGAAGCAAGCACTTGGATGCTTCACTTCAGCTCCTGCTGCACACAGGTGCCTTCCCGGATGTCCTAAGGGTGTCTGGCTCCTAGGATGAGCTGTATAAAGCGAGAATGCCAACTCATGCCTGGGACAGTGAAGAGACATTCAGAATTAGAGCCTTTGAGCAAAGGGTATGAAAGACCAGCCAAATGATAGAAGCCCTGAAAGTGCAATGATCTGAAGGATTCTTGCTCCACTTGCCCCCCGACATAGTCTTTCAATGGATCTTTTGAGGCACACAACAAAAATGGCATATATAGTCATATAACCATTGAATTATGGCACAGTTTCTGTACTTTCCTCTTTCCTACCTTTTTTTCACCTTTTCAGCTAAACACCTCCTTCTACTGCTCCAAGCCACAACTCAATTTCTGGGTTTCTGTGTCCCGTGCAAACAAATCTATCAGAAATGCATAAAGTATATGCTTGATTCCTGAATATACTCTTATATTTGAACCTTGTGTTTTGCATGAAAATGTATCTGTCCTATGCAAGAATGATTTTTTGTGTATTGCACATTATGTATAGCAACAAGCATTGATATGTGTATGGTTCCTTCAATTTTTATTTTTTTTTCTGTGAAAGCAGCAAAAGATACACTTTAGGAGAACAGTAAATCTCTGTGGCAGTCCTGAGCCCTGAGTGTATTTATTTTGCCTACAGGGAACAGTAATAGCAACATTCAAGCCACTAGAAATTGGAGCTGAATATAAATACATTAAACAGCCATGACACTTTCATAATGTAATTTAAACTCTCTGAGGAATGCAAATATGTCCTTTTTTTTTGCAAATTTCAACAAAGGAAGGCTGTGTATATGAGAGAGTTATTTTCATTTGAGGATAAAAGAAAGTCTTGTCCTGGTAAAAGGAACATAAAAGTTATGAGATAATATAAAAGTAAGAATAAAAATATCACCTCATTTAAATCTCCCTTAGAACATATTACTTATTTCTCCAAAATACAATGACAATTTCTATTAAAAAATAATTAGTATTCTACATTAAACATCTCTAGAGGCTCAAGACTTCATTTTGTATTATATTATTCTACAATAAAAGTCATAATTTTGGAGTTACTTGTTTTGGGACACACCTTATGGAAAGAGTCTACCTGCCTTCTAAATTTGCAGCATATGCAGCTTTAGTGAAACGGCTTTGGATCCTGGTTGAGGTGAGTCTCTTGACTAAAAAAGACAAAAAGAAAGTTTTCAACCCCAGATTTTCAAATACTACAGCCACAAATTGATTATTCACCCAGAAATGATTACTGAGGAGCCAACACAAGAGAAGTACCAAAAAATATATATAATAGACATTCATACTCCTCCCTGGAAGCTCTACTTTGTATTTTGCAGGCGTTTTACATTTTTTATGTTTTTAATGGAAGCCAGTGGAAATAGGTAATGGAAATTCATTATAGTGACAGTAGAGATGTTAGAACAAGTTCACAGGGTTTGTATATTTCTACCTTTTCACCATGATGCAAAAAAAGAGGATCGCTGTCTAGATATCCAGAATCAATGTCTAGAATCTTGCTGTTTGCTTATCTGCTCAAAGCAGTTATTTCCCCCTATCTTCAAATCCAGGCAAGTTTCTGCTGGTCTTACTGTTAAATACATAATTAACAGTGATAGAAATAATAGTTTGAAACAATGAGTATTGTCCTGGGACTTTCAATGTGGTGCTGATATTTAGCCATCAAAGTATACTTAACACAGATGGTGCAGAAATTAAGCTAATCAGGACAAATCACAAAGAAAGATGTTCTTGTGAAGTTTCTAGAAATCAAGGTAATGAGGGGAAATGCAGAAACCATTTAAGCAGTCCAATATTTCCTGAAACTGAAATTCAAGAACAATGGCAGAAATAATCCAGACTGCAATTTTGTAATCTTGAGTCTGATATTTTTAGTTTAATTTGTTTTATTTTCCCTGGTTTTCATTTCCTTTTGTTGCTTGCTTTTTCTTTCCCTTTGACATCAACTCTTTTTCTTCACTCATTTCAGAAGACACTTATTTTTGTTAACACAAATTTTCTTTTTTCTTTCTAACCATTTTCAGATAAATCTGTTAAAGTGTCAAACCATAAATCATTGGATTTATGTCTATAGGTTAGAAGAACCGCATGTGTTGTGTTTGGGATCTCATTGGCTGTTTATTTAACTATATCAGGACTTAAAGAACAAATGTCTCCAAATGTAAGATAGAAGAAAAATAGAGGCAGCAGGCATAGATTTTTTTCCCTCCTGCATGGTCTGTGCTTTTGCAGAAATAATAAAAATTAAAAATAAACAGATTTCACTGCGAGGACAATCTAAAGGGTGGGGTTTATGGACTGAGCCTGTAACCACTGAAGTTCCCTAACTATTTTGCCTCACAGGGAGAGAAGATCTACAGATTGCCTACACCAGACGTTAAGAACCAGTTCTGCAATCCACTATATTCACTATCCTTGGGCCAGTAAGCTCTTCTGTAATAGTTTGAAAGCAAACCAGTGAGAGGTTCCAAGTCAAAACTACAATTTCATAGGAAAATTAAAATAAATGCAGTAGTACAGAAACACTGACAGAGTCAGAGTACTAGCTGACACCCTGTTGGTCAGGGTGGCGGTAGCAGTCCGATTAAATGGTGGCTGCAGTCCTCCTGAAGTGATAGATGTGGTTCTGTTGAAACAGTGATCCTGCAGAAGGGTCTGGTCCTTCTCTGAACGTCTAGTGGTGGTTATGCAGCTCTTGTCCTCTGGGAATCCAGTAGGTAAAGCCAGCTGTGGTTTTTCAAACCTCAGATTATATCCAGGTAGGAATGCTTGGTCCCTCCCCCCAGGCGGAGCATCTCGCAATGGGATGATATAATTTTATGAGTCATGCAGTAAGGCCTTGATGGCCCATTTGGTGGAGATAGCCCCCAGAGGGAGTTATCAGGGATGAGTCATAGAGAGGATAGAGAACACTGCCTCACTTATCTTAACAGTTTACACAGATGGTAATAGAATACATACCTTTCGGTTGCATCTTACATTGTAACCTAAGACATCTTCTGTGTGACGTACAGCAGCAGTAGAAGTTAGATCAGTTTTTTTCTTCTCCAATACTGGAATGTTACAAACTGAGCCTTAATTTTTTGTACTACAGCTCAATATTAGGCTGGTGATTCATATCAAACCTAGCATCCACCACTCCTTCTACAACATTTTTTATGGTTTTCATTAGTGCACTGATGAAAATCTAAACTAATTGTAGCAACAATAGTGGAGTTTTGCATATTGTATTGTGCAACTGTGTGGGCTGGTGGGCTGAAGCTGGAGCAAGAAGGGCTCTTGCTCCCCAGAGACTTGAAAATGGTCTTCCCACAGGTGCTGAGGGAAATCGCAAAAAACAGAGCATGCAAGAGGTGTCTGAAGTGGGGGGATACGCAGGCAGAAACAAGACCAAATTTCACACCGCTTGGCAATGACATATGACCCTTCCATTAAAAACACTTCTGTTTGAAGTTGAGGGAGTAATGTGATGACATTAATAATCAGGTTGTGAAAACATGATTTGCAGAGAGCCTGGGGTGAGGGTTTGCAGTATGATAGACAGATTCAGCCTGGTCTGAAGGAAAACTGCATAAAGAATTCTGAGAATAATTTTTTTGGAAAAAAGAGAAAATTCTCCATACTGAACACGTCAGCTGTGGCATGGATGCTGAATGGATTGTGTCTATTCATGCCTGCTTTCTTGGGAGCTGAAATACTGCCAGAGGCTTCTGTGTAAGGAATGGCTCAGCAAGCCAGGGTAGCAGCAGAGCAGGAGTCCAGCCAACAGAGTGGATGTTAAAACAATGTGTTGAATCTGGCTAATTTAAATGACTCTAAAAGGCTATGGCCAGTGAGGATGATTAGTAGTAAAGATGATTTGCAGGAATACCAGAAAACTCAGATTGAGATAACTGGTGGGACTGATGAAGGGGACCAACGACCTGCAGCAACTTTGAGCAGGAATAGCAAATGGGTTATCAGCCATATAGTGAGGCTCTCCCCTTTCTGAAACCTCAAATGGGGCAGGCTGCTGATGTCTTCCAAAACTTGGCCTCTTGGCTTCCTTGGGACAGCCAGTGAGGGAGCTGGAAGGGGGAAAGTGCAAACAGCTGCCCAGTCATGGAGATTTCAGAGAGGCACTTGCCTTTAAACAGCTACCAAATATCTTTGTTGAGGTTAGTGGTAATTTGCCACTTGTGAATTGTTACTTTATGTGTTTCATTCCTTTCTGCCCTCTATAGACCAAATGAATTCTTACTTAAGTCCATCTGTTGAACTCTCTGCCTCACTGAGCGTCTAGATGATTTAATTTCCTAGGTCTTTGGCTGAAAGGTCAAGCCAATGACATTTTTAGCAAGGACTTCTTGAGATATGAAGACTAACAAAGGTGAATGGGAAAGAGAATATCATATTTATGTGGTATTTTTAAGAATGTGAAGTTTATTTCTTCTTGGTTTTGCTGTTCAAGGATACCCTATTTCAGAAAGCAACTTTTATCACACTTGTATGACATATAGAAAGATGATCCTAATTAAATCAGAAGTTCTTACTAGCTGTTTTTATCTTACCACCTGTAAGGAGACCTATGTTAAATTGTTAATCACTGAGTCTTTATAACACATTATTTCCAATAACAAATGTCATGCTTTTTTTTTTGATTCAGATTCAACAAGAACTCTTTCCGCAAGCTAAACCCTGAATTGTCGTTATGGTTGCTGATACATTTGTTCATACAGAAGGATGCTTTTGTTATGGCTGCACAGGATGTTTCTTTTGTGTTTCAAACAGCAAACTGCTGCTGCATTCCCTTTCATATGGAGCTGAATTCCAGCGCCAGTGAAAAAATAAAAATGCAAATACTATCTAGGTCTGCAGCATACACAACACCCCTTCTCTATCCTGACTGAGTCTATTTCTACAACATCCAGTGCCTCAAAAGTGCTCTGGGGCCAGAGAAATAGCAACATAGGAGTATATGCCATCATCACCTTGAGGACAAATTTCTAAACTAGTGTGAGAGAATATAGATTCAAATAAATTTTTTTTTCATACTGAGTAGAGAAGGAATTTAAGCCTGACTAAAAAAAGACAGAGATTCGTTTATGGTTTCAAGAATATCGGCCTTTCAAAAAGATTGGCTACCTTAAATGCCTCAGTATGAAACCAATTATTAAAAATAGATGAATTGAGAAGACTGATTGACCTTGTGTGCTTTTATGGCAGCTCACAGACACATGAAGTATTTCTTTTCACTCATGTTACAAGCGCACAATTTGGTAATCATTATATGCAAGCTTCAGAGCCTGATTATCAGGTTTCCATCGAAGTTAATGTCTTCTGCAGAAGGCAAACTGTTAAAGTCAATTACACAGTGTCCTTAGAAACTCTATGTTCTTTTGAAGATCTTGGGGCAAAGTTTGACACTCCTTACCACTAAACTAATCTGAGCAGCAAAGAAATCTTTCCACTGTTGAGAAAATGATGACAGCATAGTGTTACTCTTTAGTCTATACACTATAGTATTACACTGTTGTCACAAGTCGTCGAAATAGACTTGAAAGAGCATTTTATGCCACTGCTGGAGTTGAACACAAATTCTCAAATGAAACTTTACATCTCAGAAAACACAAATTGAGAGAAACCAGAACTTTTTCTGTGCTGCACCTTTTTAGATGGCAAAACCAGATGCAGCTGCAATACTTGTCTGCAGACAGAACAGCTGGTCAAAAGATCCATCTGAAAAAAACATGGCATAGGAGACTGAAGGGCTAGGTACAAGTTCTTTGGTCATTTAATACAGTAGAAAGATATAACCATGAAAAGAAACACCAAAAAAAACCAAACAAAAAACCTTGTCCCAAAGCAGACAAAGCAGAGCCTTGTCATGAGCTGTGTATGGCTTTAGGTAGGGCCCCACCCCTGTGTAATCAGGTCATGAATGATGTGTGTCCTTTCATCTTGTAAATTCAGTTTCCTTCAGACAGGAAAGAAAAAAACAACAGACATGGAATATTTTCACCAAATGAAATCCTTATTTTCTGAATACTTCTGGTGCTTCGCTGAATAATCTAATCATACATTGGGAGATCATGGAGGTCAGAAAATCACAGAACTGTTGGCTGAAAAATCACCCCATCTACTTACTGCCTCTGACAGAGTTAGTTTTTGTCTTTGCTAGTCCTGTCAGGTGTTGGAAATGTTCCTAAACATTCCTGATACTGCAGAGCCCACAGCATGCCCAGGTTTTTTCTACACTTTTAACTCCTTTTTTCCTGTTGTTGCTGAAGACCATTACTTCTTAAACTGTTAGTAACGAAGAAGCACTTTTAGAGAAAATATGTTGTTTATTTCACATTAGTATTCATGTCATAAAAAGCTGAAGAATTAAACTTTCTCTGCCAATTAAATCCTGGTGTGGGTTATACATTAGGACTTTCTACTGAAATTTAGTCCCTGTGTCTCTTGCACTGGAATAAAGGCATTTCTGGTTTGTGGCTGATGCACCATCACAGTTTTTCTTTTGATCCTTTTGTACAAAACGTTGTCCCACTGCCTTTTAAGTGTCTCTCCTATTTGTCCTTACCTGGAAGAATTTGTTCCTTATCCCCTCAATCCCAATTTAAAACATAATTCATTGCATTTCCAACTGTGCAAAGATACCCTTTTTCTTTTTTCCAGGGGAGCCCATCCTCCCTCAGTAGCTAAAGAATATCATCCTGTGATCAAGGAAAGCAAAACCCTGCTGCTGACATTACGGACATGGCCATATTTACCCTCAGGCTTTGCTTGTCCCTGTATGAACCCTGTTTTTTCTCCTGGGAGGGATGATGAGAGTAACATTTGCCACTGCTAGAGCACTGTAGGCACTTGTGGTCTGCTTAGGTTCAATCTGGCCTGTGTGTTGATCTGTGCATGAAGGAGAATGCGTACCAGGCGCCCAGATGTATCCCCTCTGGCTGTCAATAACATTTTGGATAGCTGTTACCAGAGCTGGGAGGCAGGTGGGTCTCTCCATTGCCAGCAGGGGGAGGTCACCAACTACTTTTATGTTTTGGCATTCTTGAGAATGAGGGTAGTGAGTCTCCCAGTGTTTCAGGTTTCTGACTTCTCTTTCTCTGCCATTGGCATTCCATCTGCCTGTGCTACCCTGGCTGCATATTTATTTCTGGAAGAATTAGAAAGGAATAGAAGCCTTCCTCTGAAGAGACAAAGTAGTCATTTCTAGGTGGTGTCACAGCAGTTTTGCCTAAATTTTGCTTATGTGGTTGACTTTTAGGCAGTGTTCTAGCTCAGAATGGAGACTTAAAAGGTCTGTAGTATCTCCTTGCAAGTAATCCCGACTCCTGTTTTTGGTTTCTGCTTTGGGCAAAGCATGAATGAAGTACTTGGTTCTTACCCTGTATTCACAGACCATGTACTACTTCCGTGTTCCTGTGTTCTGCTGGGGAAATAGAAATACCTCTTGGTGATCATACATAATGTAAAATGTTATTAATGAAACATTGCCACTTCAAATTTAAGTGGAAGCAAAATAAAGAAGCATAAGAGCTAACTTGTGTAGATTTTTAATTATTTTTTTCTTACTGATTTTTTTATGTTGATTGTTGATTTACTGCAATAGTGCTAAGCAGGAGATCAAGCTATTTAAATAGCACTGACAATGAAAGGGGGATATTTATGTGAGTATACATGAAAATATTGCTGCATATTTGCAATAGTCCATTATTTGTTCATAGGTGTGCACGTAATTATGAAGTTATTCATAAGAATATGGCTTTTTCATTTATAATTATAAATCGCCTGATTTTTTTTTAGAAATAATTTTTACAATTTCCTTTTTTCCTTACCCATTAACTCAGAAAGCAGAAGGGGCAGTTAATGATTGATTAGTCTTACTTCACTAGAAATCAATCACATGCAACTGAATTGATTTTATGAATCAAGAAACCTGAAAGCTGAAATGAGTTTGCAGCAAGCATAATTTTAAATTAAGCACTCAAAATATATGATAAATGATCACCAGCAAGAAAGGATTTGCTGAAATAAAAAAAAACAGAGCTGATTTCTTTTTGCCTGATGTGGCCATTATTAATAATAATTGTATTTTGTTTTTTCCATGTTGCATTTTTGCTGTTGAGAAGGGATTTGAGATTAGTACTTCTAATCTCTTTAAATTTTTCTTCTTTAGAATGTTTTTTTGGCATTGATATAAGAATGTTTGTAAGATAAACACTCAGTAAAAAAAACCTCAAACAATTTTGTGACTATATATTTTAAATCTTAATTGAGTGAAACCAGACAGCTGAAGGGAGAAATGAATTTTTTCTTAGAGTCCTGAGAATGCTTCTTGAGAATACACAACACTGGTAAATCTACTTAACTGCTGTGGCAGTATGTTATACTGGAAGATTATAGTTTTGTTTATTGAAAGAATATACTTTTCAGAACAGTACAGAAAGGGTAAAAGGAAATGCAGAAAGCATTTTTTTCATTATATTCAGAGTTCTCTGTTGTCTTGGAGATCCAGGCTCGTATCAAAAGTTCATGGAAAAGTAGGTGGGGGGTCACCCTTTTCAGCTGTTTGCCTTGTGTGGAAAAAGCTGTTGCTATGCCATGCAGCAAGGATTCTCTGGGTCATTTATATAAACCACGTGCTGGGATTTCTCAAACACTAAAGGCTGGCATGCAAAATATTAAAGCTCTGGAGGCAATCAGATAGGATTCAGGGACTCTGTTATTACAATGCCTATACAGCTAATGTTTCTAAATCCATATCTTTGGAGCAAGCTTTTGGGAGAATACTTAACTGCACCTCTACACATAAGTTAGTTTGAAGCTATGGAGCCTGAATATTTGCTTAAATATAAGTACCTTTTTGAGTGTTTTCCTGTTACTGAATAGTGACTTATTCAGCTCAAGAATTAAAACTCAAGGTGTTTGGACTGATGGGCTCCCCATGCTAAGCCACCCTCCTGGACACGTCCCTGCCACCAGGTTCAACAGGGACGCAAGTCACGCCACAGCCTGGCAGCCCAGGCTCGCACAGCATGAAAAATAAAGATGGGCCTTGTTCTGTCTGCACCGATCGGAAGGGTCTACTCAGAAAACAGAGACAAGCACACCTATATGGGAGCTGGTTTGGAAATTTCATGCACTTGGCACTATTATTTGACTTTCCTGGGAATGTTTTGCAGTAAACCATAGATGTGAGTTCCTTCTCAGTGTTAAAATCTGTCACAGCCCTTAACTATAATATCTTGTTTCAGAATTAACTCAGTTTCTGATTCAGAGGAAATAAAAAAAGAACAAGCAGGTATTTAATGTTCTATATGACTGTGACATCCAGGACAAATGATGGTGTAAGGCAGATGATCAATATGTGATCATCTCAATTTGATCAATTTCAAGGTGATCAATATTTGTTATCAATCAATTTCCCTTCAATTTAATTTCTTGTTGAGTACTGACCAAAAAAACCCAGCCAGTACAGCCAGTCTCAAATGTTAGTTTAAATGAGTCACTCATATTGTTTGCATAGGAGGTCAGCTAATTGTTCAGTTTATCAGAATCTTATTTCTTTGAAGCAGCAATTATAAATATAAATAATAATATAAAGCAGCAAATATAATATAATGTGAAGCAGTAAATATAAATATAAATAATTTTTGAGGCAATACAAGCAGATAATCTCTAGGGTCAATGTTGTGTGCTTCATAGAGCTTTTAGGGATCTTGCTTTGCTTTCTGCCACTGACTAAATCCATGTGTTTCAGATGGACTGCTATTTTCAATGATTTTGACAATTGGGAATAAATACCAGGAGCAAATAATTTTTTGGCACCATACAGTTGTGATTTAAGCAAAGATTGTCATGATTTTCTTACATTCTTGTGGTTTTCATCCTTTGAGTTCAACATGATCTGAGCTTCCCTGCCAAAAAA
>VZRQ01007372.1:604601-850354 GCA_013397975.1 Machaerirhynchus nigripectus | reverse complement strand
TTTTAAGAAATAAGAACTCTTCCTTGGCATTCTTCAAGCTGTTCAATAGTCTTTACAGACCACAGTCCATCTGACACTGTGTTACATAAACTGCAGACCACGGAGGGAAGAGGCACAAAAAGGGAATACAAATTTCTCTGCAATACTTTTCAGCGCTTGTTTGCAGTTGTCAGAGCTTTACCTTCTTTTTATTCCTTCTTCCCTGGAAAAACCCTTTTAAGAGTTGAGGCATTTATCAAAAAACAAGAAAGGCAATATATTACCCAGACAGTCTGATATATCACAGCCCATCAGTTCAGGTTGTATGTAAATGAAGTAGTTACACAGTGAATAACCTTTTCAAATGACTGATCATAACACAAATTCTTGGAACAACCCTGTTGTCTGAAGAGAAGTAAATCAAACTGCAAAACAAGGCAACCAGCATGACAAATAGTGTCCAGTTGATCACAGTTATTTCCTCATGAAAATGCTTTCAGAAATGCAAATGGAAGTATAATTTAATATTGAAAACTTCCAGAAGGGTAAAAAGTAAATAAAGGACAAACTGTACCAGGAAAATATGACTGGCTGATTTGACATTACAGAAATACTCAGATTAAGAGAACATTCCATTCGAAGAACCATTACTAAGAAGTGATCTGATTCATACTTTGTTTTTGTTTTGTTTTTCTTTCATAACAATTAGGTGAAAAGGGATCACTGGAAAATCCAGCTCATCGTCTTGTTTGCAAAGAGATTTTACATTTCACTCAAAAGCTTACATGCAAAATCCCTTGTATTTTCTTCTTTTTTTGTTGTTGCATCTCCTGTGTTTGACTGATGTGTATTCAGAATTAAATTCAGTCTTGGGCTCAAGAACCCCGGGAGGGTTATTCCACAATCCCCCTTGAGAGTTCCTCTCAATGGCTTGTCATTCTCTTTCAAAAATATCTACATCAGTTTCTTGACTTTGACTTTCACTAGTGTCATAATTAGATTTTTCTGAAGTATTTAATACTGGAATAATTTTTAGAGAATCTGGATTAGAGTTCTTGATAAACTCTGATATTTTGATGTTTGTTAGGAAAGACTTTCTGCCTTTTGAGCAATTTTTCCTTTCCAAACAAATTTTCTCCAGTCTTGTGCAACATCTCCTTTTATTTTCACATGATGTTCTGAATCTTAAACTCAGGTTACGTTTCATCAGGTCTCACGAGCCATTTTCAAATTGCAAGTTCAAGGCAATACCTGTGCTCTATGCTCTCATTGGCTAAGAATTTTTAAAAAAAGGTGAGATGCTATATCCAAATTGTTAAGCGGTCTCCTGGCATCTGAGAGATTAAATCCATGTTGTACCTTACTCAGCTGAGAAACTGAGAGTCGGACATCTTGTAGTTCAAACTTGCCTGTTCTAATGATTTGATTTTTATAAACCAGCTGCCTTGTTTCTGTCTTTTGGAGTGGTTTCAGTTTCCAAACATGATTTTAAGTAAGCCCTGATGTCAAGACTGGATCCTAGCTCTCACACATGGCAGAGAAGTGCACCAGCTGAAGTGCACCAGCTGTCAGCACCTTGTTACTCCTTTTTTATAGGAAAAAATAATCTTGGAGTACAGATGTTTCATCACATGCAATTAAATTATTTCACCTTAGCGAGTTATCCTCTTGCCAGAATGTGGTGTTGGAGTGTCCCAGCTGTGAGTGAAAATGCGGTAGTTTAAATGACAGTGGAAACGAGATAGACTCATAAATTTCACCTCACACCTAAGATAAGCAAACAAGGCAGCCCTGAAACTACCTTGCAGTCAACTAGGACAAGGTAACCTCTCAAACTATTGGAACTGGACCGGATTTGATCACATATCTATGCACCAGGTTTCAGTCCTACTAGGGAAAATAAGATTTTATGGAAGTTAAAAGGTTTCATAGGACAGTGAAATTGCTTTCACATAGTCTTACCATACAATTTTTTCTCTACTTAATTACATTTTTCTCAAAGTTCTATTCACACAAAATGACTGGCAAATATCAGATGTAAAAACAATTTAAAGCCTTGTTTTAAAGCTTTTGTACTTGATTTCTTACTTTCTAATGAAGGCATAGCCTTGGAAATAGCTTGGCCCCTGTTGTGGAACTGTTAGCTACAAGCACCTGGTTCAAATTTAGATTGAATAAGAGTTAATCAGTAATTGAATAATTCTTTGTAGCAGCAAATAATTTTGTATTCATTGCTTATTGACAGGACTGCCAGGTGCTATACTGAACAATGAGCAACTTATTCTCTCTAACCATCCCATCCCCAGGTACAGTCTGAATCCAAATATTGCCTCCAAATACTGCCACATTCCTTCAGGAGGGGGAAAAAATCTAATTTTGGATTGAATCATTATTGTCAAAGCCAATCCCATGAGCAGTCCAATATTCTTACTAAAAGAGATGTTCTAGCTCATGTCAGAGTTTCCGTGTGCTCACACATTGTGACAGACGATGTAAAGCTTTCGTGTGTGCTCGGTTTGCTGTATGCACACCATATGTTCTGGTGTACTAAAGACATGTTGTTGGGCAAGGCCTTATCCCATCTGCCCTGTTCTGGGTCAGGTAGAAACATGTGGCAGGAGGGGAGAAACATCTACTCCTTGCTGGGGATCAGCCCAGCATTGGCATGCAGAGAGAAGTCGCACTCTCAGCAAAGAGGTAGGTGGCAATGTTCATCAGGGCTGGGAGGCTCCTGGGTCACAGGCAGGATGCAGGCCAACAACCAGGCTTTGGAGATGCTTGGAAAAAATCACCCTATGGCTCAGGTGAACACTGACATTCAACATGAATACTGCCACAGCTCAGGAAGGTGCTGAAAGTCTAGGGTGAAGAGCAGGTCCTGAGTACATCCCACAGAGGGGAGACTGGTTTTCTAACCTTGTTGCTTGCCCAGACAATATGCGGTTTCTCTGTTTCAAGTTCTGAGTTGGAGGGTTGTAGGGCTTTAATGTCATTTGTGTGCATTTGTCATTATGAAAATAACATGTGCAGGGTCTGCCTTAAAGCTCTGTCAGACGTGTACATAGTCTGTACTTCATGTAGCCCACAGACCATTAAAAGAATTTTTAAAAAATAATTTCCTCAGATAGTCCTCACTGACTATGACCTGAAGTAGGAGGGAGCAGCATCAAACAAAGCTTTGAGATTAAGAGATTAAGTTCTCATTGTACTTCAGCATGCCTAACTAGTTCAATTAAGTTATATCATGCCTTTGGTTTTTTTCCTCCCACAGTTAAGCTCCAAGTAGTAGGTCTGAATAAATAATCAGGAAAGACCCATCGCTTGTGTTACACATACGGTGGGACTAAGTGATGGCAGTGATCCTCTTTCAGCTACTGAGTCTGCTATCATGGAGTTTTGCAGCTGTCCAAGATGGGAACTTGTCTGAAACCTCCATTTAGAACAAGGAGAACGTAAAAAAGGAAGTAGCCTGGAAATATTTTGTTGTCCTTTTTTTTTTCCATGATTCCTTTCCTATTTCTATCTAATAACAGAAGGTATTAAGGAGTTGTGTGGCTTGATCCAACATTGAAGTTACATTTTATTGAACAGGGCTAGAGAAGAGACCTGCAAATTTCCTGTACAATCTAAATTATTTTCTGATTCTATAACTCATATTGTCCTCTCACCCAGTGAATCTACTAGTTCTTACTTATTTCATTCAGAGAATGAAAAAAAACAACAAAAGAAAAGCCTCAGTTGATCCAAAACAAGAAAGTATTTCTTAAAGGCTGTAGAGTGCTGTGTCACTTCAAAAAATTGTGATAATGGTTTTTCTTTATTATAATTCTAGCAAACATCTGTTGCTGAAAAGAATCAAAGATGAAAGAAATCTTTAAAGTCTTTGGATTGATAATATATTTATTTTGATGCCGGTTGTTTTACTGATGTAGATCCACCACAAAATGAAGTGCACATTCTCATATTGTCACTGCTCAGAATCCAGCAACACATCTATGCTTTTGTATGTTAATTACAGAAGGAGAAGCCCATGAGATTACCTGATCTATACTGTTTCAGCCAACCAGTTTGAAGGTTTTATGTTATTCTGTGGCAAATATTATTTCCAGCATTTGGCAATTAAGATGCATAATATGTGTTATATCTTTTATATACCAAAGAAGTTTCTTCTGCCAATTCGTTTTTGCTACCTAGGTTGCCAAATCTCTCATTTGATTGACAAATCTCTAGATTTTAATATGCACCAATAGAAAATATTCTATATAAAATGCTGAACAAAAACCTTTCATTTTCAGTACGTTCCAGTTTTTTAATTTATGTAAAGAAAAAAATTATTACATGTGAAGGATAATAATACAATCAATACTTGCAATTGCACTATTTGCTTCACCTGTGACTCATGCCAGACTGTTTTCTCACCTTCTTTTTTTTCATCTGGTCCATTTTTGCCATAAAAAAGTTTGTAAAACTTCTTGTTGGTTTTTTTAGAGGTTTTTTTTGTATGTTTCTTTAAACTCCTTCGCCTAAGTTGCAGAAATTTTATTGTCCAGGGATTTTCTCTAAACTCTCTTTAAATCTTCCCTCTGCATCTGTATTAATTCTCCTCATTTTGTATTATAACAAAAGGTGCACTAGGGTTACAATCAGCAGCAACAGAAGCATCATCCCTGTTGAGGGTGATATCCCCAAGGTTTCCATTCCAAACTAAATTCTGGGCTTTCTTTACCATTTAAAAAAGGCTCTTTGAGCATCAAATACATTCTTCTGGAACAAGAACAAGAGAGCACAGTCATTGTTTTCTTTGAAAAACAGAACCAAGTTACTTTTAAAAAGCTGATTTTAAAAGGGAACATTACAGCTGCTGTAATCCATTTTTTCCACATCCTACCTACAAAGCCATTTGCTAGCTACACTTCAAAGGAAGCCTGTCTGAAAGATTATGGCAAGGTAAAATGTTTGAGATTAAATGGATAACATTGGAGTGAACGTTAAAGACCAAGTTAGGAATGACTGAAAAGCACCATTTTCATAAAGGTCATGGTTTCAGTAATGAGATTTACAAAACTGCTGAGATTAATAAAATTTGCCAGACCTCCAGCTAGACTCCTGCTTTCTAAACTACCTCCAAAATGCCCACACTTTACTGGAGAGCAGCACCTTGGAATAATTCCACTTGTGTCTCTGGGTAGCAGCTTGGACTTCATAAAGTGCCCTTTTTTCAGCTGTTTTAGCACTCCTCCTGAAGACCTTAGCTGATCCAGAGGAATATGCAAATTTGCTAACCTAAGCACATGACATTACAGCACTGAAAGGATCCCAAATTTGTCCTCCTACAAGAAACTATCTCTCCAGTTCATGGCAGGGCTGACCTGGACACCTGTTTTGTGGCCTTATATCGGAAAGAGTAGGAAAAGCAAAACATGAGTCTCGCTCCTTAAGTACTGCAGCCTACACTCTGCCCTGGCTCAGGATGCAGGGCTCCCCATCCCATCTAATGGCCAGATTGTGGACTCCCATGCTGGTCCATTTCAGTGAACAATTTCTATCTTTTAGCATATAAATAATCATAGAATCATAGAATGGCCTGGGTTGTAAGGGACATTTAAAGGCCTTCTAGTCTAACCCCCCTGCAATGGGCAGGTAAATTTTCAACTAGATCAGGATGCTCAGAGCTCTGTCCAAACTGACCTTGAATTTTTCCAGGGATTGGACAGCCACCACCCCTCTGGGAAACCTGTAATATGTTGTGCTCTGCAGCTGGAACTGTAAATTTACCCTATAGTGTGGTAAACATTTTTTCACAGTAATTTCCCTCGATATCCATATGAACGATATGATGCCCCTAAAACCATTTTATTAGTATAGAAGTTCTCTAGGTATTTTAAATTCTTCAATTTTTTTGTGGCATTAGTAATATGTGAAATTGTAGCCTTATATGCACTTTCCTCTTAATTCTGAGTACACAGCCAAGTAATCAAAATTCCCATCAAAAGGTCCAGATGTAATTGCATGCATTGCTCCTGGTGCTGCTTTGATCAAGCATCTGATCAGTGTGCTAGCATTTAAATAATTTGATTACAGTTTCTAGAAGTAAGTAATTGAAATGGAAACAACTAAAAATACCCCAACCCTCAACCAAAGACAAAAATCAACATTAACTTCATTGCCTGAACATTTTATATGTATGAATATCTATTAATCACTGCATATGCTCATCACCTTGTGGAATAAATAACACTATTATTCTCACTGTCATGGTGAAATTTATCTTTGTGAGGGCTGTTATTCAGGTAGATATAAACCATAATGAATCATAAATGAACTTTTTAAATTAACTGATGAATCTGTGACTAAAATATTATATATTAATATAAAGAACATCCTCTACAATTTCATTCTGCCCTTTATGACATACAGGGCTCCTGTTCCAATTAGCACACAAGCATATCTTGTAATGACTTAAGGCAGAAGGAAAAGGCAGTGCAGAAAGATAACACTGATTTTACTAAATATGAAAGACTTTGAAGGAAATGTTTAAACTGTACTAAGAGTTTTTCTCAATTTTCAAATCTAAAAAAGCAGTTGTAAATCATTTAAGGTATTTCCAAGTAGCAGTCGATTGTATGTTAGGTTAAGTCAAATTCTTTATATTTTTATTCCCGAAGACAAAATTACTCTGCAAAAAAATAGAATTAACTTATTCTGCAGGATATAAGTTAATTAATGCTAGGTAAAGTAATAAAACAACCAATTCAATGCAAGTTCTTTTAAAATAAAGAAAAAGTTAATTTAAAATCTCCATTTAGTCAACATTTGAGCAAATTAATATATGTGTGTGATAATGGGGTACAATACTTCAGGAAAATCAGTGATAATGGATGCACGTATAGAGAGGAAAATTAACTAAATATATCCTAAATACCTAAACTAGCTACCTACATACACTCACACACACATACATACACACATACCTGGATAATTAATGACGTGCTGTGAATTAGAGATTGTTACTTTGGAAAAGTGTCACAGATTTATAATTCATATTTCTATGAATAATTCAATAACAGCCATGGAAACAGTCTGAGTAGCAAGAGCTAAAGGGAAAGGCAATGAAAGAGTGAAAAAAAGAAACACTTCTGCTGTGTGACTGAGTCCACAGTGCAGCCCCATCTTGACTACAGGGTACTGTCATCTTCAAATCTCAGCAATGGTACGATAGAATTGGAAAGGATTCAGAGGAAGGATACAAGGGTGACAAAGACTGGAAAGCTGCCATGGAATGACTGATCAGGCACAGCATTGCCAGCCTGTCAAAGGAGGGGATTGTCCCTCTCTCTGCACAGGGTCCACTCTGCTCTGCACAGGGGTGGCCTCACCTTCAGTTCTCTGGGCAGTTTTTGGGCACCGCAATGTAAGAAAGGTATAAAGCTTTTGGAGTGTCCAAAGGAGGGCAACAAAGATGGTGAAGGGCCTTGAGGTGAAGCCGTGTGAGGACCCACTGAGGGCACTTGGCCTGTTCAGCCTGGAGGAGACTGAGGGGAGACCTCATTGCAGTTACAACTTCCTCGTGAGGCAAAGAGGAGGGGCAGGCACTGATCTCTTCTCTGTTGTGACCAGTGACAGGATCGAGGGAATGGGCTGAAGTTGTGTCAGGGTAGGTTTAGGCTAGATATCAGGAAAAGGTTCTTCACCCAGACGTTGGTTCAACACTGGAAAAGTCTCCCCTAGGAAGTGGTCACAGGACCAAGACTGACAGAGTTCAAGAAACATTTGGACAATGTTCTCAGGAACATGGTGTGATTCTTGGGGATGGATCTGTGCAGGGCCAAGAGTTGGACTGGATGATCCTTTTGGGTTCCTTCCAGTTCAGCATATTCTATGATTCTGTGATTCTGCAAAGTATTTCACGCAACAATAGAAGATGAAATACTTTTGTGTGGGAATGAAATTTCAGAAAATAGGTAGATGGATCAGTTGATCAATCTGAATTGTATAGACTATGAGGAATCAAAAATCCCCAAATCTATACTAAAAATCTGTAGCCTTGTGGCCCAGTAAATAGTGGTTGCCATTGCTTGCAACACACCACAGATTTTAGCAAATCGCTTAATGACATAGGCATATATTACTCTTATCTAGTTTAATCCTCAGCTTCATAGAAACTGCTTTTGAGTACATTTTTCATTTTTCATTTTAAGACTGTCGTTATTTTTCCTATCCTGTCAAAGATGTCCCGCCATTTGCAAAGAGATGATATTGCAACAAAATAACAGACCAAACTATTTTAAGTATTCATACTTTCCCTATTCTCTTTAATATTTCTGCTATATTTATAATTATCTATAATCACCCTTTCTGATTTGATACACCTTTATGAAGACCTTGAAATAGGAATTTACTTTTGGCACTTTGATAGATTTTGTAGAAGAAAGTGTTGTCTTGTCATCCTTTTTCAAATATATGTACGTATGCTAGGTAGGATAAAAATTATCCATTTTGTATTGTTTGTTTCATTTACGTGTTATTATTAAGAGAGCAAAATTTGGCAGCAGAATGAGGAGATCTTTCTTTTCGTATAGCGTAATGAGAGAAATAAAACCCTGGTGAAAGGGTAAGATGTTTTAATGCTTTTGAAACTAAGAACCCTTCACTCATGCCAATATTTCCTGAGCCCAGAAGATGTATACAAGTTTGGATAATGAAACCACTACAAAATAGCTCAGAATGGATTGAATCAGTCTCAAACTCAGCCAAAACAAACTGCCTGCATTTAATGATTTTTACCAAATAATGGTCAGAAGTATTCTTGGGAGAGTCCTTCAGGCAGAGAGGGCAAGTGTTAGCATTAGGGTCCCACACTAGCTTAAAAAACTTCCTATGCCATATGTCTGTGCCTGTGGAAGAAGGGGCTACAACTGGGGGAATCTGTTTGTTTTTCCATTTAAGTAGAATATTTTCTCAGAACTGTAAATTTGGAGAGCAGCAACAGAACTTGGCTTGGAAACTTCACGCTTGCTTGAATTTCTCTGGAAGCACTTACTCTAGGCTTCTGAAAGAAAACCACGTACTTGGCCTACTGATAGCCTTGGGCTAAGTCTGGAAGCTCCAGTGAGGTTGATTTTTGGGCTGCACAGTGGAGCTACTGCCCTCTCTTTCGTTTGCTTCTGATGTTCTAATAAATCCATCTCTCCCAATATCTGATGCTGCTTAGAAGCTGCAGAATGATGGTATTATAGAACATGCTCTAGGATGCTGAATTTTTAAACACGTTTTCACTACTTAGGACACTAAAAGAACAAAAGAAATTGAGAGCTCTTCAGAAACATTCCCCATATCCTGAAGAGTTATTTTGGGGAAAAAAAGCCCCTGAAAACAACAGTCTCTTTCCTACCAATTGACACTGCATTTCAAATTATTTTTAAGAGATGCAGCAGTACTATCAATCTGTGATGTTAGAAGCTGAAAAATTACTTTATTCTTTCTGCAAATTGTGTATTAGAATTCTGAAAGGGTTCCACATGAATCTAACACCTAGTTAAGTTTAAGGAACAATATTTCACAATTGCTCTTTATTCTGGCAGTTCTAAGATGTTTTGGAGGGTGGTTGAAAATTTCTGTCACAGTAACCAGAATATGCCTGATTTGTAAGATTAAACTGTTAGTTGGTTATCTCAGAACATTATAATGATACTTATAAAAATGATCTCACAGAGAATTATTAGTGTGGCTGTTGATTATTAATCACTTGTTCCATAAAAGTGACCTTAAAAATGTGCTTTTTATGCTCATTTAAACAAGATTTAAAGTTTCTTAATAGGGTAATGTTGTCATTTTAGAGAAATTCTTTATGTTGCTAAAGATTCAGTCCTTGTTACTTGTACCACTTTTAGGAGAAAAAAGACTATGAGGATGCATTATAAGCTTAAATAATGACTGTAATTCAAATGCTCTGAAGACAAATGTTAATGTCACACTAGAGGAAAGTAATGTAATTAAAATATTACTTGAATATTACATATTGAAATATCTAGCTAATTCTTAGTCCTCATTCTAGCTGGTCTTCCTTTTACATGAGTCACAAATTGCAATGCTACTCAAAGATACTTCTCAGAATGTAAAGTGACAAAAGAAGGGAAATAAAAAGTGTCTGTCATTAACAGATTATAACTGCTGGACACAGAATGCCTGTGCTTTCTGAAAGAATCACACTTACACACTGTCTCACCTGTTACTTATATGGAAAGATGAGACTGCCCTCCATTTCCACAACAAAATGTCCTTAAAGCTTGGCCTATGCTTTATATTAGAATTATGGGATGCTGTTACTGATACTGGTATTCCCTATTCAGAATTAAGAAGACAATACCTGGATAAGCATGTTAAGTGTTAATAACTCTTAATGCACACTGTTTATGAAGGAGAAGTTTATTTTTATTATTCTAAACCATTTCTCGTTAAAATCTCTACCCACATTGAAATTTCAGCAGTAAAAGCTGCACTCATTTTCTAGGCAAGAGAAAAGAGACCATTCCCTAGCAAAATATGACATTTTAAAGCCCCATTTAAATAAAGCTACATATGTTGCAAACCTATCCCAGTAGGATTAAGGGGGAAATTTTCAGAGTTTGTTACATGAGCTGTAAGCAAATAACTCTTAAGGAAAAGTGATACATACATGTACTTAGTCCAACATAAATTAAACACTGCAGTTACTCAGTTTTTCCTAGGAGTAATCTGTAGGATAAATTGCTTGACTTCAGAGATTTATAACTGCATTACAGGTGACAGACCATGCCACACAGAACAATCCAACAGAACTATGCAAGCAGTTTGCAATACGTGTAGGATGTGTAATAGTACAAGGATTTTGACATTGATTATTCTATGTCATTTAGAAACCATAAAGGAATGAAAAGAAAACCCTACATTTTTGCTGTGCTGCTTTCAGTGATAAGGACAAAGCACTTCCTTCATGTAGAGAGATAATCAAAGGCAGATTTTTAGAAAATGAAAATAAAAACCTGTGCAAAAATGGAAACAATGTTATGCATAAGCTAGAAACTATTTCTTCAGTGGATAAAACTTCAAAATAAAAATTGACTAGCTGCTTACTTTCTACCCATTGATGTTTATCTGTGTACATCAGTCTTTTGGTGCACTTGGAATTTAAGAACAGCTCGCTTGTACCAACATTCTTCCAAGCAATGCATTTGAAGAGGCATATAATCCCCTCCACATTAAGATCAAATGCTCTCTATGTCTCATGCTTAGAACAAATACTTGTTTTCAAACAAACTTACTACCTCTGTTACTACCAGAGGTATGAGTAGAAATCTCTTCTCCATGCATTCACAGGACATGAATTCACATACTTTTTTATGCTGTTGGAAAACATTAACGTTGATGCAAGTGTAGTCAGAATAGAGGATTTTCTCTAGGTTCACTGCCAGTCTAAATGGATTTTTATTTAAAGCTATCAAAACAATATGAAGATTTTTAGATTTAGTGTCCTCAATGCTTGCAACCTGTTATTTAACCTCCATGGCATGTCGAGTTTGATAAATGTGGACCTAACAACTCCAGACAATGACATCACCACTATGCCTTCCACTGTTGTTCCTGGCTGGGCTTCAGCAGGAAGAACAGTAGTAAGCTTTTATTCTATACACAACTTAGTGAGGATCACTGAAGTTTTAGCCTGTCAGGCCGAAGCAAAGGCCTTTTGCTCTGGCCAGTCACACAAACAGTCCAGATTTAGCTACTTAGCTAACATACACAGCTATTTGAAGCACTGCATTTGCATAATAATAAAAACTTTGTGAAAGTTCAGTTGTAGACTGTTGTGCTATTCATTAGAGACTCTACATTGATGCCTAGGCACCCATTAAAATATTTTTCTCATCACACAACCACTGGGTTTACACTTTATTTATAAGTGTTTGAAAACAATTGTCAACAGCTTCAGAAGTCCCTTCATGATTCTAATGGAATTAACTTGTTCTATTTTCTCTGGGCCAAGTGCATGTTGGCTGAACATGCTCTCATATACTCTTTCAATATTATTCTGAATTGCAAGCTGCCTTCTTTTGCCTCCTGTATGCAATTCACCCAGACAAAGGAATAGGGATTTTTGATCTAGATACTGGATTTGATCATTCTGATGCCATCACTGTGAGACTGAAAAAATTCCACAGCTTTCAACACCCAAGCTGGAGGTAATGCTTGCTTCAAAGAACATTTTAAGAGTAATTGAGCGTGAATTTATATCCTATAAACTGGGTCCTTCTGAAAGGTCTCACTTCTCTCTAGCTTAGTCTGCCCTAATCACTTTCCCTTCTATCATCTCCTTCTATTATCTGCCTTCTATCATCACCTTCAGGAAGGAAAAGAATGTTTTCCATGCAAGTTTACCAGGAAACCTATCACCCTACATGGCAGCTTCAGAAACTGTGTAACTCAAGCTCTGATGCTTCCCAAAGCTACTGAAGGATGGTGAAAATATCTAACGTGCCCAGACTCTCCACAAACATATCCATCAATCAGAATAAAAAGCTGCCTGCCTCCTGATCCCAGTCACTTTACCTTTCCAGTTGCTCTCAGGAACATTGTGGCTCCCTATGCCCTCATACTTTTAACACTAGAAAAACAACTAGACTAAGGCTGTGGGAGTCCCTTGAAGGGTGACAATACCATCTTAAAAAAATATTAGGAGGGTGCAAGGACATAGAAGAGGAAGTCAAGACCACAGCCTGGCTTGCTCATCCATGTTACAAAAAATGAGCATTAATAGAAAGGGATGAATTCATCAAAGCTGTTGCAGCATCTTTACAAAATGGTAAAATCTCAAACCCACTTAGATTTGTGAAGGTTTGGTGTTTATAGCAGACCCTGCATGTTGTGTGAATAACATGAGGTCTTTATAGGCAGCATAGGTTCTTACACTGAGATACAATGCAAAACCCACAGCTCACACTCATATCACTCAAATACTGCTGTTGTAGTTATTTTCAACCTCAAAAAGGCAAATCTTCTGCCAAAAGTGATGGCAAGAACAAGAAGTACTGTTATTACAAGCACTCATGAAAGGGCATAGCATGCTGTTGCCCACAACATCCCTTGCAGATCTCTGTTTGGACCAGTGCTTTGAAAAGTATCACTTTTCCATAGTCTAAGTAAAACTGTTCACTTCTTCTTAAGGAATAGTAGGGGAGCGTTGAGTTTTGCACACAGCATTGTAAATAGGCCATAATTAACATCAGTTAAACTCTGCTTTCAGTTCATGAGGCATATTATTTTATTCACCACCAATTCTTGCCGTAGACTGCTGGGGCTGAAATAGAAAAGGGAGACAGTGTGGGAAATGCTCTTTTAAGTCTTTAACAAAAACGATTTCATAGATGAGCTAGAATTTCAGCATACCCTTTATCCTCTGCAATCTATGTCTAGATTATTTTTAGAAGTCATCAGGGCAATTTAAATGTACGGGCCAAATCCTGATCTCAGCTTCATGAAAAAATAACTATAGAGGCATCTGGCCATATTGTAGGCCTGATGTTTTACTACCAAATAGCCAACTGCTGAAAACATTACAGATTGCTCATTTACTGTTAGATGAACAAAATTAACATTCACAGGATATTTCTTCATGGTAATGATATTTGCACTGACTGTTTCCTTATGGTGATTCATCTTCATAATATCTGTATGTGGTAAAAACAGGCAACTGAGGTTTGCAGCATCTTGATAATATTGTCCCTTATTTGGGGAAAAAGGAGGGAAAGAAACTGAGTAACATGCCATTTGTACCATAAGGTGTCTGTGACAGAATTGGGAAATGTGTTCACTGTATACCACTCCACAGCATTAATGACAAAACTGCTCCTTTTACTCGAAGTGTAGTCCAAGTCACAGGCCAATTAACAACACACAGAAGCTAAAGGAACTTGTTAGCAGATCAGCTTCATGGCACAGCGAGTCAGTGTGCTTTGTTAGGGACTAAGCTCTAACATCTCACTCCTTTAGGACTTAGAGATGACCATTTACAGCCCTTGTTTTTTAATTCAATTTTTCCATTTAAGCTCAGTTTCTTACAGGGCCTGAGCCAGTCCTATGTAAAAACTTACTGGTTCTGCTGACCACCACTTTCTGCTGGCTGCAGGGAGCAGACAGGGAGAGCCAGGCACTAAAGGTGTATACTGAATCCTAGGATTTGGAGAAAGCCCCGTTCCAGTTAGCCCCAAGATGAATGAGAACAACTGAACTTCTCCTGAAGTATACAGGATTCAGAAAACCATTGCATTACCTCAGGGCTGGAGGGTGATAGGGAGGAACATTTTGTGTTGTATTTTCTGGTTTACATTATTCAGGCATGGAAAGCACACATAGTCTTCTGGATCCACACATTCCTGAATAATTCACACATTTCTGAATGCACAATATCTGAAGAATGCAGAGATGTTTGCCTCCTCAGAACTGATTTGGAAATCCTACAGAAAAGAACATTTAGTTAAACATAAATCAACTCTCAGGCTGGCTAAGAAGAAAAGTGTCCTAAAATGTACTAGTATGTGTTTTGATTAGGAATGAAGGAACATTCTATTACTATGCATATACAGACAATTCAAAACATATGCTCTGTACGCAGTGTTTTGGGGCAAAGTTTCATCAGTAAAGCAAACTTACTCAATACTTAGTGACTTACTAAGGTGACTGACCAAAGGTGACCCATATGGTTTTCGTGTCGTGTATAAGGAATACCTGGATATGGAAACCTTTTTTTCTGGCAAATAAGAATCATTGGTTGGTCAAGTTACAGGATTAAGTTGCTTACATAAAAATTTTCACTCATGGATAAAACAAGATTTGGAAGTTATTTTCTGAGCACCCATGGATCCATTGAGGAATCATGCAGGATGGAAGGGACCATGCTTCATAATATGATTGCTCATTCGTATGATATAAAAAATTTCTGTCCATAGAAATCAACCTAAAGTATCAGACCAACTTTGGTTTTGAAGAAGCATATAACTGAATAGGCCACGTGAGATATATAGATTTTTAGAACTCTGACTAGAAACTGAGACTCATTTTTAAACTATCAGTATGGTTCATTTGCTTGCAATACAGAAGAAATAAAAGTACTCTTTCTAAGTAAGTGGGGATTGTTAGAAAGTTCTTAAAATTTATTTTTAGCATTCTTTAAATGCTTAAAGCCAATTTTATAGAATCATTTTTACAGCTTAAACCAGTTTATATATGTGAAAACTTGGCAAAGCAGAGAAGTCAAAAGGTCTGTAAGTCTCAGTTAAATGTGTAATAACTAGGCATAGTGTACAAGTAAGTGACATCCTGGAGACACAGCTTACTAATTCACTTCTTCAGCTTCAGTGGAGGCTGTTATAGTCCAAACTTCTTGAATTAAGAGAAATCAGAATTTTTTATGGCATGAATATTGCAACCATTTCCACTGAAATCATGGGGCGAGAAGTCTGGGTGAATATTCTGATAGCTATCTCTGTGTCTGTCTGAAATTTCCATGTAGGAAGCTGGGTTTGCTTCTTTACTCACTCTGTTGCTATTTATCTTAGTCCTGGAGGGATGTTAAGGTAAAAAGGGCAAGATATGTGCCTGACCTCATTTCAGACACTGATAGTATAAACCAAAATGATGCTACTTTTCACCTAGCTACCAGTTATTAACAACTCTGTTAGAAATCACTACCATGACTCAAACATTATCACATTCACATTCACAGTAAATAAAGACCTTGAGTAAAACCCTTTCCTCTGCCTTTAGTTAACCAATGTTTAAAACCATTTTCTCATCTGAAGCAAATAAGAGGTATGGTTCTGATGTCAGACTGACATGAGAGCCAAATCACACCTGAATGTTTTACAGTAAAATGTTGGTAAACATTAATAAGACCGAAGCAGCAGCAATATTTGAAACTGTCAGCTTAGAAACAACAGCAGAGAACTGCTGTGTGTGATAAGAATCTTTGATCTGTTAAGCTACTCCCTGCAGAGGAGAATCTCTTAGAAGATATTGTCCCTGATAGTTAATTACATTATCATATCGTTCTAGTGTAGCTATTTAAATAGTAAAAAAAAAAAAAATAAAAAAATTGGAGTCCTATTTTGACAGATTTCAATGGACTTGGAAAGAAGTTAGAACAGTGCTCTCTCACATCATTTTTGCTATAATAAAGAAGTATTATGAATTCTTTCCTGAAGTCTTAAAATTCCAATAAAATTTTTATTTGATGGGAGTGACTTTTTTTGTTTTTGTTTTATTGGAGAAGGTTAATTTTGATTTATGCTTCACAGCAGCCTTATTTTGATTAATTGTTTTGGAGGATAAATGTAAGGAGCTTGGTAGATTGGTGAGCTTTATATTGTACATGTGTAGCAACCCTGGTCCATGGGGATTCTTATTGCATCTGCTGCATTAAATTCAAATACAATCACTAACACACTGAGAATATCGTTCTGGCACATGCCAATTAGCTGTCACACTCTTGCAGAACCTATTGTTAACCCAATGTAAATATAGACCAGTATTATCATTATTTAATATCACCCCAAGTATTTCTTTTGTCTTTGCTCTAAATAAGTTAGGGAAGCTACTCATTAATTTTAAACAGAACCTGCGGATGTTATTAATATTTTTATTTAATATAAACAATAGACCATGAGAAATACACAAGGCACTTAGACTCAAGCTAGCCAGTCAGGTCCTTCTAAATGTTTACTAACTCTCAACATCTAATTTTCTACCATTTGCTTTAACATGAAAACTGGAGAAAGAGGAGCTCAGTTTTCACCATCTCACCTACACCAGTACTCAGCAGATTTTTCTCACCAGCTAGCAAAACACATAGCTTTAAAAATAAAAGAAATGTCTAACAGGAAACCTGACAGAGCTGCTGCCATGTAGGGGTGGCAGACTATTCTGTGTCGTAAGGCACATCTGCAGGTTATACTACAATATGAGCTGTCAAATAATACAAGTGTAGTCAAATCATAACAAAATTGCTCAAATGTAATTTTCAAATATTACCATACATTGCGGAATAGTTTACTGGCCCTTCCAGCTTCTGTGCTGGCCTTCATGACTCTGAGTCTAAGCAGGGAGGAACGGGTGGTATGTGTGGAGCGCACTGGGGCTAACCTATTCAACCCAAATTAGCAGGGGGTGAGTGGTTCACATCTATGCCAGGCTTGGGCAGCATATATGATTCGTAAACTACCTGTGACATTCCCTAGTGAAACTGGCCACCACAAATAATTAAAACCTTTTCCAGCAGGTCTTTTTCTGGTCTGATCTGAGAAAGAACAGTACTTTCTGAATCTCCTGTAAGCTAGGAATCTGTGTGATATTACAGTTCACAGCTTTTCTCGAGTGCACATTTTTGCTGAGCTTTTCACTGCTTAGCTCTGCCTTCAGACCTTCCAAGTTCCTGAGCTTAATAGCAGAGCCTGTGGGAGTGAAGCATTACTCACAGCAGAGAAAATCAAGTCTTAGAACAGTAAGCCTACTGTAAAAACGCAAACCCATGCAGCAAGATGCGTCCAGTGGTGCTACGGAAGCCAGACTAGGAACTAGACTGGATTCTATGGCAATGCTGAATTGCGGTGTGAGATGAATGTGATGTGAAACAGGATATTGTAAGAATGTAAAATTCATTAGTTTAGGTGGAAAGTCAACGGGAGGTTGCTTAACATGTTTGCATGTTAAGGACTGGGGAATGTCTAAGCTGCTTGTGTTTCTCTTCAGTGAAAAGGAACTCACCTTCCCAGTTTGGTGCCTTGACTCACAGGCCAAGAAAGCTAGAAATTACTTTGGCCATGTTTTTTAAGAATGGGCTTCTTTTAGTTGGATACTTTGCCTCAAGAGAGAGTCCTGGGCTCTGTCTCAAGGGAATAACATGAGACCATGAGTTATCAAGTAAGACTCAAAGGAGGAGAGAATTCAAATACAAAAACATAACCAGCTTTTCCCAACGTCTGACGCTGGACGTCTCCTCAATGAACATATGAGAAAACAGAATCATTCAGTGGAGTCTTCTAATCCAGCCTGCTGTTTTAGAATTTAAATTCTTCTCCATGTGTTGCTGCAATATGATGCTGATGCCTATGCTTTGCAGGTGGTCAGTGCAGAAGATCTGGCAGTCCTTCAGCAATTCATAGTATACGATCTATGTTCTGTATCCCATTGCAAACTTTTTCTCTCCATAAGCTATCCATAAATCAATCAAGATGCTTATTAATTTTCTTGCTATGTGTGATTGCTAAAGAGATTGTATTTATAACCGTTCTTTGGACTTCAAGGATTTGGCAGCTACTGCTTTAAGAGCTCATTTGATTATCAGCATTAAGGATTTGATTGGTAGAAATGATTGCTTAATTCCCACAGAGAAGCTTTTATTGCAACTGAATGAGAGAAATGGCTTAATGCTTATGTTGAATGAAATATTGATAGGGATTCCTCTCTTGGAGACAAGGGTGGGCCTGCAATATGCAGGCCAAGGATTTTGGGGATCAATCACAATAAATTATCCTTAATAGTTGACTACACTTACGGCTGTTCTTAATCAAAAACAGAAAAAAGCTAAGTGCATGACTCCAACATCAACGCTGTTGCCAGCATATCCGTTTATGTAGAGTTTGGTATACATATAAGTTTAAGCAGATGGAGGTAATTCCCTTTGAAATGTATATACTGAGGGTGGAGTCATCTGTCTTAGCTTAGACATATTAGTTTCTCTTTTTGGACACTGGAGAAAAATAGGCAGCTCAGTAAAGTGAGTCCTCCTAAGAGACACTTCTTAAGACAGGTCATATAAACATGTTTTTGTATTTTCATTTTATCTTAGGTTGACTTAAAGGGTTAGGTGGTGCTAAAGCTTGCTCACACAAGCACACAATGGCAAATCAAACAGCTGATCAAGTTAAGTGACCAGCTTTCCACCACACTACCAGTTTGAACTTCTCCATTCAAGCTGAACATTCCAATCTGTCTCTTGGCATTTCACAAATCAAGTGAGGAGGAAATGTAGTCCAGGGAGCAGGGGTAGCCAGGAAATGTGGCAATTTCTGATATGTTATGAGGTCATGGGATCCATGCCAGAAGCCCAAGTGCACTTCAGGTATTTGTCACAGTGAGGCAAAGAGATATTTCTGTATCTTGCTTTTTATAAAGACATGATGTTAGCAAATATTTGGGGTCTGGTTGAAGACAAGGGTTTTAGATGTATCAGAGGGACATTGAAGTAAGCTTCTGCAGTAGTACAAACCAAAACAGTAACAGAGGGAGATAAGCAAATAATTCAGATGACCTTTCCATCACTGGCTTTCCCAGTCTTAGTCTGCAAAACTTACCCAGTAAGACCGCATTTTCATGGCTCTGAAAGTAAATAATATTAAAAAGGAGCAGCTCATAAAAACTTCTTTGAAAGGACACATTTCAGCACTAATCTTTTACTTGACCAGCTAGCATCAACAGGATATTCTCTTCAGGGTTCCTGTCTTGTACTCATTTCTGAAATAGAAACAGGAACCTTAGCAACCAAATAGAACCCAAAAGCAATGCTAACAGTTTAATTTGTTGTTTATCAGGTTATGTCTGTAAGAAAACATTACTAAAATCTTTCCAGTAAAAGAAATATAAGTGAAGGGGTGGAGAAGAGAGAAATGTTATTTTCTGGGGAGAAGAGAGATGCTTCTTGTTTGCAACTTAGAGAACACAGCAGTGGATGGATCAAAGTTTATGTGTTTCACAATGCAGTAACTTTGAGGATTTTTTCCCCCACATTTTATCTGCCCCACGTTTTATTCCCACACATTTATGTGCTCAGAACCCAGAATGATCACCATATCCTGGGATGGATAAAATGCAGTGTGGCCAGTAGGTCAAGGGAAGCATTCTACCCCTCTGTCCTGATCTAGTAAAACACCACCTGGATTACTGCATCCAGATCTGAAGCCTCCACCAGAAGGACAGGTCCACAGGAGGCTCATGAAGATGACCTGAGGGATGGAGCACCTTTCCTGTGAAGACAGGGGGGAGAATTGTGACCGTTCAGCCTGGGGAAGAGAAGGCTTTGGGAAGATCTTATTGTGGCCTTTGATTACTTTAAGGGGGCTTGAAAGAAAGATGGGGACTGACATTTTACTAGCACCTATAGCAACAGGACAAGGGGAAGTGTTTTTAAAATAAAAGTGCGCAAATTTAGACTAGACAGAAGGAAGAAATTTTTTATTATTAGGATATTGAAAAACTGGAACAGTTTGCTTAGAGAGCTGGTAGATGCCCCATCCCTAGAAACATTCAAGGTAAGGCTGGACATGAATTTGAGCAACCTGATTTAGTTGATGTTGGCCCTGCTCGTTGGAGGGAGGTTGGACTAGAAGGCCTTTAAAGGTGCCTTTCAACACAATCTATTATATGATTGTATGATTTTTTTTGTTTTAGAAGGTGTTTTCTACTGTCCTTTAAGGGCCAAATGTGAGACATCTGTGATGGAGTAGTGGAAATGGTTCCCTTGCCGATAGCTGAGTTGCTTTGTCTTTTGTCAGTTCTTTCTGAAAAATCATTCTGCTGTATTGTGTTTCATTTTCATCATAACTGTGAGGGGGTTTAGTGCATAATAAAAAGACAGTGCAGTTGTAAGATCCAGAGATAGTTTTGTTGTATTTCTTACGTGCTTAAGCATAAGCTGAACTGTATGTTTTAGCTATCCACCTTTTCCACTACATTATTTTGAGTTTTGTAATCAGCTCAGCATGTCAGTAAGTCAAGAGAATCAGAATGTGAGCTTCAGCAGTAGATCTAAAGCAAAAATTGCAAGTAATAACTGAAAACCTGTAATGGAAATCTTTCTGGGCTAGAATTTTAATATCTTGCTGACGTGGCAAACTTTGCTGTAAAAAAAATCAAGCAACTACTTTGTTATGCGGGATTAAAATATATCTTTCAACACATTTTCTTAAGGCCCTAGATAGAGAGTCTGTCTTGACACTTAAAGTGTGTCACCTTTTCATATTTTGTGTATTTCAAAATGTCTTTACTTTTTAAATTATTCATACCACTGAAATCCAAAGTAAAGTGTTTTCAATGGCTTCTCTGAATTGCAGTATTGGATATGCAGAGAGGGATTTTATGTAAAACTGATACATTTCATACTTTTTAACCAAATAGAAAATCTGTTACTAAAACATCCCTATGAGCAGTGTAAACTTGTCTGCATGTCTTTTTTACACAGACAGTAGGGCAAACACACCCAGGTTACCAAGGATTAATGTCAAGGAGTGACAAAAAACTTTAAAATTATAAACTAGGCAATTCTCAAGACAGTGCATAATTTAACCTAAATCAGAACTGATTAAGGTCATTATACTGCTTACACATCCTAAATGGAAAACACAAATCAGATGGAAAGTATTTTTCTTAGAGAGGGTTCATTCCAATTTTAAGGAAGACTTGGATGATCTGAAATTTCCAGTGGATGAGTTGCTGACATTGATAGAACAGCTGATGAAAATGTTAATTTTATACCAGACTTCTGAGAATATTTGAGACCTATTATTTTGTAGCTTTATGGTGACATCAGCTAGTGCTCAGAACATAAGCCTGCTCTTTCCCTGGCTATTTTTTAAAAGCATATATTTAAATTAAATCAAGAATTTCCACTGATTTCAGGGGTACAGGATGAGACAGCTAGGCTGAAAAAAATCAATTGCCATTAAAAAAAAGTCAGTAAAGCAAGATAGGGATCATAGGCAAATGATCTGTCTTAGCAAGATTCCTTTATATAAATTTGCCTAAAATAGTACAGTTCATACATCTGAAAAATAATTAGAGATAATCTCCTTGTAAATAACAAGGACTGAGTTAGAAGACTATCATAGTCCAGAACTGAATGATGTATAAACATCCTACCCCTTATTTAATGCTGAGAAATGCTGCAGCACAGGGGTGGGAAGATGAAGACAATGACCATCTAATCCATGTTTTCCCAGTTATTAAGTGCTTGATCCCTACCAACAGACTGGTGTGGACAAGAAAAGTAAGGTAAATCTTTCACTTCTCAGTGTCCAGAAGCCTCAGGCACTGGCAGTGCAGAGCCGTCTGAGGGCTGAGGGTAACTCCTTTCCACTGCCTCTGTCTGCCAGCTGTTTGCTATCCTTGCTGGAAGCTATCATTCCCACAGCAGGGTCAGTGGAAGGAATTGCCTCATTTGCTTCAGCCAGATACAGAGTCAACTACTTTATTTTACAGGGCCTTCAGAAGCAAGTTCAACTTAGGAAATGAGTTTTTCACTGACGTGGATGGGAATCGCTCATAATGTCATCTCTGGGTTCATCTGCAAAGGGGCTTGTTTCCAACAGAAATGTGATTTAAAAGAAATGCTTAGGGTTCAGAACACGGGCATAACATAATGCGGCTTTTTCTGCAGTGACATTTGAGAGTGCTCTTACTAACATCATCAGTCTCAGAAGGCATGCGCTGTGAAAACCAGTGTAAAATGGCAATAAAAAAAAATCCTAAAAGTCAGAGCCTTTTTTTGGTGGCTTTTCCAAATCTTTCCAAATCTTATTTCTTTTGGCTTTATTCCCATTAGGAAAGGACAAATAATCTTTCAGAATATGTGAACTAAAAGGCACATAATGTAATAAAACCACCACTTCACCTGAATAATATACAATCAGGCATCAAATAGTGCAGTGCTTTCACTAAGTTTATTACTTTCATGATTGTTTCTAGGAACATACTAGAACAATTATGAATTGTAACCTGTTATTTAGGATTTATTAACCAGTGCAAGTTTCATGATATTGTGCTACCATTGTTCTGATAATAAATAGATATAGCATAATAAATTCCTGATCTTTAAAATGATCATTAAAGAGAAGACTCACCTCTAGAGTATTAGTATTTGCACAAGGAGTAATTCAAATTTATACCTACAAAGACTAGACAGGAGAAAAAAAAGCAAAGGAGCTGCTATCAAAAACCCATTGTGTGTAAGAACCATGGGAGTGATGGGGCTCACAGTTCCTCACCCCAATATTTCCATGTTTTGACAGGACATTCGTTTATGCTTTTTTGAGTAGGTTTGACCGATGTTATTGCAACTGTTTGGCAGAAAAACATTCCCAGTCTTGGGGGAATTTTAATTTTTATTTCTCTTTTCTGTTTTTAGAAATCAAGTAATTTTTCTCTTTTGCTGATCTGTAAAATAAGTATTATAATCTATAAATTCCAGACACTTTTAAACATTATTTAAAGTGTACAGCATGTTGAAAACATGGACATTTTCTAGGCTGTGCTCACTTTATTTCCAGAAAATCCCAGAATTCAAACCCCTCAGTTATCAGGGTCCTGCTGCTAAAAAGACATAAAAGGGGGTACTTGAAACATGGCATATTTAAAGGGGTAGGAGAGGAGTTCAAGTGTGCAGTCTCTAATAGAAATTTAGATTTGCTGGGTGTTCCTTGACGATTGCTGCAAAGTAATGGTCTTAATTCGTGGAGTAACCTGCATGGGACCTAGAGATCTGCAATAACAGGTGCTGTTATTGTATTTTAAAATTTCATGATAATATCTTTATTAAACAGGAAGATTTTCTCCTTCAGTTTAGGACTGGAAGCTTTTAAAACTACTGAATTTGCCATGTAATGAAATAATTTCTCCAAACTTTATAAATGTAGCAACAAAAATATACATGTAATAGGAAGTACCAAACCCTAATTTTCAGTGTCCTCTTAAGTTTTGCTATCTTTAAAAGTTCACATCAGTGGAAAATGTGAGCGACTAAGTGAAATTAGCATCAGAGTATGCCTAATTCATAATTACCTACTTTGTGCACAGCAACAATTTACAAGCCCTCCATTCACTGGCAGTTTGAAAAGAACTTTCAGATGGGATATTTGGTAAATTTCAATTACACTAGAAATGCCTTGGAGGGCCAGTTACATATTGTGGTATTTACGCAGACATCAAAGATTTAGTTGTTTAGACAAGGAAAACTAAGGCCATCTGACTATTCAGAGTATTTAGGAAGAGTTCTGTTTATTTCAACCTAGAATTTTGCCTAAAATAGATGTCCCAGTTACAAAAAGTGTTACCCCTTCTGATAATCCAAACTTCTACATTTATTGTGTCCAAAAATTGAAGTCTTAAAATCTTTTTTCTTTTTCTTTTTTTTTTTTTTTTGGTGACACACACTACATTATAGATACAATAATATTGAAGAAAATACTGCACTGTTGTTTTTTCTGTATTTTACATGAACAGATATTCACATGTATCAATGGAGTTCAGAACAAGTTCAGGTAGTGTAAACCTTCGAAAATAAATAGGTTTTGATTTTTTCTGAACTGTTTTCATAATCATCTGAGTAATCAATTTTCTAAACTACGTGGATAAGTTGCATTTGAACTTCAGAAGAGTCAGCAGACTGACTTGGGTTTGCCACTAAATAAACTGCTAAGTTAATAAGCAGTTAAATCAAGGACTTCTGGTCAAAAAAAAAAAAAAAGAATGAAAAAAATGAAAGAGAGCTGAGTAAAAAGTTAGTCAGCCAGGTGTTAATTAATAATATACAAATGTTGCATCAAAAATAGAGCATTTTTGCAACTTTCCATTGTAAAGTTTTCTGGTAGAAAACCATGTTTTGCCTTTATTAGAGGCCACATGCTTTCATCATCAGTGTGGCTCAGTAAAGTGAAAGATGGGTCATTACTGCTTTTATAGTGGCAGTCTGATCCTAAATCCTTAAAAATAGAGGGAAATATAATCTGAACAGTGAAATAATCAAACTTTAGGCTTTCACAGCCATCTGTTCTGTCCTTGTGATTGTATGTTAGATGCCTCTGTGTGCCTGCTTTTCTAAGGAAAGCCTTCTTTCATAACTAATGTGAGCATGTGTGACTTCAGCTGCATTGTCATAAAAATACTGATACAGAAATAAATAGGCCATATCCTATTGTAGGTTAAGGAAAGGGTGCTATGAATCACATGATCTGTGATATCCAGGCATTTTGGGCTGTATAAATGCTGAGTGAATGTATTTCTCGATTCTTGGTAACACATATATTTACCCACGTGTTCTTTTCCGTGTAGTGAAGCAGACCAAGAACTACAATTATCCACATGTCACACAGTACAGATTTTCTTCTTCTGCTGAAAGAATGTCACTTACGTTGATAAGTATATTTTTTTTCTCAGAAGTCACATCAGGAAGATACTTAAAATAATTATTTGAAATGTGCTGTTTCCATTAATATTGCTTTCAGAGTAAATGCTTGCTAATATCAGGGATTACACATGGAAAAGAATATAGAGGAATCTGGTTCCCTGTGTTCCAGGAACCTGTACTCCTCTGTGAGGTTTTCTTATCTTTGGCTGGTGCAGTGGGAGCTCCCTCTTCATAAATATAAAATTTCCCAGAAAATGAGTGAGAAAGAGGAAGAAATAGAGCCAAAATGAACTAATTTTATTTTAGCTAAGTATATTCAGAAAATATTTTGTGCTATTTGCTTGGCCCTATTAAATCATCCAATACATTTTATTGACACTGAATGTTATCCATAAGATCAGTATAGCTTCACTTTCAACAGAAATACTCTCAATTATTGCAGCTGAGGATGAAGATCAGGGAATTTGCGTGCTAATTAGCATATTAACAGATGCTCTCAGTAGTACTGCATTAGGGGTACATAACAAATTAAAAGGATATGTAGATTGATAGATGGTCTATATTGTCCCTTTGTTTCTGTTACTCCGACTGGTGTTTGCCTATAGTCGTGATGCCACCTGTAGAGCCTGCTGTCTTTGGTATTCATTCATGTAATTGTCATGTTCTTATTTACCTAGTGTGACTATTCTGTTGTTTTGCTCTTCCATTTTAAATTCACTATATCTTCATTCACTTTCCTCTGAACTGTTTTCCAGTATATTCTTCTTGATCAGCAATGAAAACACGCCACACGAAAACACAAGGACAATGATTTCATGCTTTTGAAATGCACTCCACTTAGGAGTTTGCAACGCTCTACCCTTTAGGTTTGCAACACTGGCAAAGATTTGATTTTTTGTAGACCAGTGAACAGAGAAATGTGTTCCTGGGAACTGCATAACACCAACCAGATTCTTGGATGGACAAAGACCATGACAATTTACCAGAAATAAATAGCTTATAGTTCCCTCTTCCATCAGTGATATTTCTGGCAAGTCATTTCGCCATTCTGGACCGTGGTTTCTTCACAAATTCAATGAAATAAAGGCTTTGTCTTTGAAAAACTTTGGTCAAGGGAGTTGGCAAATTAAATCTTCAGAAAGATTTAATATCAATTTAATAAAAAATTTCTGAGATAACATTAGCACTACGTTTTCATGTTAATATTCAGAAATATTGGTATTTGAAGTCAAAAGGCAAATTCTATAGCACTAGCTCCAAATGAGGAAACAGCTGGTCATGAGGAGTTCCAGACTGCCTCAATATTCCTTCAGTTCATCATTTTCCCACCTATCCTATAGAGGAATGAAGAAAGCAGATTTCAGAATCATGGAATCATAAAGGTTAGAAAAGACCTCCAAGATCACGGAGACCAAACACTGCCATATCAACTAAACTATAGCACTAAGTGCAACATCCAGTTGTTTCTTGAACATCTCCAGAGATAGTAACTCCACCACTTCCATGGTCAGTTCATTCCAATGCTTAACCACCTTTTCAGTGAAGAAATTCCTCTTGATGTCCGACCTAAACCTCCCCTCAGTGCAGCTTGAGGCCATTTCCTCTCATTCTGTTACTTCTCACCTGACAGAAGAGGCTGACCCTCAGGTGCTACAGCCTTCTTTCAGGGAGTTGTAGAGAGACATAAGGTCCCCCTTGAGCCTCCTTTTCTCCAGCATAAACCCCCCCAGTTCCCTCAGCTGCTCCCCACAGGACNTCTCCAGCATAAACACCCCCAGTTCCCTCAGCTGCTCCTCACAGGACTTGTGCTCCAGAACCTTCAGCAACTCTGTTGCCCTTCTCTGGACTTGCTAAAGCACCTCAATGTCCTTCTTGTAGTGAGGGGCCCAGAACTGGACACAGGATTCAAGGTGTGGCCTCACCAGTGCTGATTAAAGAGGGACAATCACTGCCCTGGTCCTGCTGGCCACACTACTGCTGATACAGGCCTGGATGCCATTGGCCACCTTGTCCACCTGGGCGTGCATTGGCTCATGTTCAGCTGCTGTCAACCAGCACCCCCAGGTGCTTTTTTTCCTGGCAGTTTTCCAGCCGTTCTGTCCCCAGCCTGTAGCACTCCATTGGCATGTTGTGACCAAAGTGCAGGACCTGGCACCTGGCCTTGTTGAACTTCATACAAATGGCCTCGGCCCATTGATCCAGCCTGTCCAGATCCCTCTGCAGAGCCTTCCTGCCCTCCAGCAGATCAACATTCCCTCCCAACTTGGTGTTGTCTGTGAACCTTCTGAGGGTGCACTTGGTCCCCTCATCCAGATCATCAATAAAGAAATTAAACAGGACTGGCCCCAGTGCTGAGCCCTGGGAAACCATGCAAGTGACCGGCTGCCAGCTGGATGCAGCACCATTCATGACCATGAATTTTGTATGCATCTGTTCCTAAACTTATCCTAGGATCTGTAGATCTTAACCCTAAGATAAAAAAAGATGGTCTCTTTTAGATTCATAGATTTTCAAGGCAATAAAACAGATGAAAGAATTCTTCCTAGTGTTTTTGTATTAAGACCATAAATTCTGTTTGAACTAAAAGTGCAGCTTACAGTTACTCTTGTAACTCTGTCTTTATTTAAACATCATATATAATAAAGCAATGCCTACATCCTGAAATAAATCTCACAAGTCAGAGTCCCAGAGTGACAAGGACTCAGTAAGGAGTAAGAAACTTAAGAAATAAATATATGGGTAAGATCAAATTGCAAAAGTATTACAGCAACAAAGAGATCAAATTTGTCTTCTGAGAGAGGAGCAGAGTTGAATTCATCTGTTAATATTAACTGACCCAAAAAACCATGATATTCTTCATGTCATGAATTTGTAAGGGTCTACACAATTTCGTTATCTCACCCACTTTTGGTCAATCTATGTGCACTCTTTCTGATTTTCCTATTACACATCTTGTAAACTTTTCAGAACTTAAGATAAACAGTTAAGAATCTAGAGGATTTAATACAGGGTCACTGATAAATAGGATGAAATTCCAGCTTTCAGCATAATTCAATTCTAGTGAAACTGCTCTGAGATTTTCAAAGTGTCTCATTGTTCTGCTGTGTCATTTTTGTTGTTTTTCCTCTTCTGAGCTTTGGCCAGGTCCTGAAGCAGAACAAGCTTTTGTGGAACATAGCTTATGTTTATGACATATTTTATAAGGTGTAGTGAAGTGCATTATAATTATATGGTTTGTCAAGTGAAGACTTTCAAATCATGTTATTCTTGATTGTTCTTTCAATTTCTGCAATTTAGACCATATGTAACCTAATAACAGGGATTTGAGCATAAATATCCACTTACTGTAGTGTATTTCTAATTAGTTTTGAGATGTGTTGAAAGGTTAAAGAACATTGCCATACCCTTTAGAGATACTTATAAAAGAGGAAACATTGGTTGCAAAGGAAAACAACCAGCTTGCCAAAAAGAAAAAAAAAAAAAAATGGAGATTCCACTTCTACCAACAACAGCTCTCCTTTTAATATATAAATATGGTGAAGAATTTTCCAAAGGATGAATCTTCCATGTCTGTAGGAATGGCATTAAAACCTAAAGGAAAAGAATTCTCTAAAAATAATGTTCATCAACAGCGCACAAAGAGTGCCAGAAAATTATTTTTAGACCCATGGGTTTGCATAACTAGAGACATACTAAAGATGCCAATACCCTGACCACAGATGAATATATGCTCTGAAAGAGAAGCCTTGCTCTTCAGTAAGAGTTTTCTATTCTACTTCAGGGTTGGACTGCTCTGTATTAAGCAGATCTCTAGGTTATACTTAAAGCGTTTGGGTTTTTTCAGCTGAATTTGGGATAGAATACTAATTCTTAGATTGGCTTGAGCTTCTTATTAGGCTGTAGCAGTAGCATGTTTCCTGGGAATCTTCTTGGATGACTCTGCACATCTATGAACATTTCAATATTTATTTTGTTTCTTTTCATCCTTTGAGATGAATATGCTTCCTGTTAAAAACCTGAAGAACTAAAGATAAAGCAAAATGGAAGTGTCACAGTTTTGCAATAAACCATTGGTGGGTTTTGCTGTTGGAGGGAAATGGCAAATAGATATGAGAAGTTGTGTCTCTCAGAGGTCTCTGCTGACCTAATTCTATAGTGGTGCACTTGTTTGTTTGGGATTTGTTTTTCTCAGAGCTCCTGAAATCTTGGGGGTTTCTAGGCAAGCCAAATTTGTTGCAATATTCCCCTCCCAAAGGCAAGATTAAAATGGCTTCTCTGAGACTGCTACAAGGCTTGAAGAAAAACCAAACCATAAATATCATATTCATGGATAGGCAGCCCAGTTCCTAGGGAATTACGGAAGAAAGATAATCTGACTGGTAACATGACGGTTTTAATTATAAAAGTGAGACTCACAAATTAGATAAATTCACAGACGATAATTAGGGGATCCGAGTACCAGAAAGTCCAGTGTAACACTGAATCAGATGGATATGCTGTGCCAAAGAGCAGAATTCCAGAGGTTCCTCTGTGCTCAGTATTTCTTACCATGCAGCTCTAGGCACCTTGCAGTTCACAGTGAATTTGTCTTTTTGAGGAAATTTTGTGGGATGGAGATGTCCCACTTTGGAGCCTTCCCTAGTGTTCTTTGGTCTGAGTTTCTGAAGTGAACTTGTGAAAAAGGTATTGAAGTGATCACAAGTATTAGTGATATAGATTATGCTATTAGTGTTGCTTCATCTATCTGTTGAGATGCTATCCAAAATTTTTAAAACTAATATGTAGGATAAGTAGGTCAAAAGATGAAGTGAGAATATTTCCATTAAGTTTTTCTGAAACAATGGATTCAAGCAGGTTTTCTCAGTAGGGGACATTTGTTTTTCTTTTATGTAATACTCTATCTTAACATTTTATAAAGTACAGGTTCTATAAATGCAGTAGGAACAGGAAAACAAGAAGCAGCATCTTTTCTTACAATTTTTTAATGCAATTCAACACTTGACTCAGAATATTTCTCATTGAGCTTTTTTTAATAACTAATTTTTCAGTATTCATTTCAGTGCTCCTTTGCATTTTTTACACCTACCATTTTTTCTTTCCCACCTTTCTCAAAACCACATGGAACAGGAGAGGAGCAATTACATGCTACTGTAGTAGTTTAGGTGACATATATTCTTTTACCAAGCTACAGCAATCATAATGGATTTACTCTGCTACTGCTATTCGAATACATTTTATGTTACTAACCCAACAATCAAAGCCAGCTTTGTGTCTTAAGGTTAATAAGAATGACCATGCAAGAATGCAGCTCATGGCAGTCTGTGTAATGTCTTATGACAGTATGTACTTTTTCTTCCTGGTTTCCTGTCATTTACCCCTGCAAAGATGGCAGCAAATGTGGTGGAATTACAGTGCAACATGAAACTAGTGGTGGAGAGTGAAGCAACAGTTTTTCACATAAAAAAATTCTAGTTAAATTGGTAGAATTGTCACTGAAAAATTTACTTTTTTTATCTTGATTTTTCAGTCAACTTTTTTGAGGTAAAAATAATTACATTGCATGACAATATACAAAAGAGTTAATGCAGTAAACAACACAGCAAAACAAGCCTTTCCAAAAACTCTTAACAGGGTCTTTTACTGGGCTATGGGTAGTAATAACTTTACTGTGGAAACAGCTGACTTAGCAGTTGCAAAATACATTCACACGTTCTTTTGCTTGAAATGAGCTAGGTGGCCAGAAGGCTTTTTGTATGTTTCTCTTAAGCTTGCCCAGTGTCTGGCCTCAGCCTCATAAAACAGGCAAAAACAATAGTGAAAACAGGAATGAAACATGGGGTAATTGAATTAACAGATGGAGAGTGTCAGAACTTCCTCTCTGTAGCATGAAGTAGGGAAATAAAAAGTTAAACGCAAAATGGAAACAAAAGAGGACTGGAAAAAATTCTGCCTGTTTAATGAAGGAATGAAGACTTTCCTTAAAAACATTGCACAAGACTTTTGAGCAGATGATTTGCTTTTGCTCTCTGGAGACTATTCTGAAATGGAATCTCATGAAATTTTAATTGGATGCATCATTTTCTAAAAGTGCAAAGAGTTTTTTGTTTTTAATTTCTAAGCATTAAACAAAGCTATCATCACAGCCCATAAGGCAATGGTCCTATACTTTAAAAATGCTATGTTAAAATACTGAAGTGCTACTCTGGCTATTATTTTTAATTGTGTAGGCCACTGAAATATTTTGTAACAAAATTACGATGGTTATATCTGTTCAGTTAAATAAAGAGTGCCAGGAAACACTCACAGTTACTGAAACTGGATTGTCTATATAACTAAATTATGAGAAAGTTTCATGGCGCATTTTTGATCCACAACAGCTAGTTCACTTTCTGACAGCTCCTGGTGAGGCTCAGGGTCTAGACAGACCAGAGATCATTCCAAACAGGTTGTTTGTGTCCAGCTGCATAATTTCTCATAGGCAGTTTTGGACATGGGCTATTGGATGCCAACTGGCTTCATTGCCAAAAGAACAATCCCAAGCATCTTTAATTTACTGCTATTGACATAGTAATTCTGTCTATCCAATACTTTTTGCCTATGACATGAGTCCAAGGCTAACTATTACCACAGGGATGATAGAAAGCGACACTTTTACAGATTTGCCTTCTTGACTTCATCCAGCTCCCACTAAGAAGTGGAGTTTTCTGCCCCTACTCACAGCAGTCTTGGGATTTCACAGCTTTCCCACTTCAGGACTGAAGTTTGATTAAAAATTGTTTAAAATTGCTTATTTTGCCTAGCAGTCAGTACTATGCAATGCCATAACAATTTCCTTCTTGGAGAACGTTGGAATTGCACCAGCAATCTCCTTCAAAAAAAAACTCAGTTAAGAAATGGACAAAATATTCAAACATAATATACCCTTACAAAGCAACAGTCTACATATTTGTTGACAGTCAGTCAGTTTTGTGTGTTCAGACACAAACTGAATGAAAAAACCCACATCATCTCTTCTGAGTTGCAGTAACAGCAGAGTTATGGGTGTCTTCTTTTAGCTAGCAGCACTGGGGACAATTTTGTTTCTAGTTTTCCCTCCATGGAATCCTTCCTCCAGTCTGCAGTTCCTCGCTCAAGGAAAACTGCCTTTTTCATAACTCTGAGGCTTCTGAGTTTCCTTAGCACGAACCTTCTACAAGCAGGGGTAGGTGTTCAGCAGTTACCTAGCCAGGACAGAATTACTTATTTGTGCAGCCTTTGTGGGTTGTAATCATGAGCTTTGTGTCTATAGAAGAATGCTCTGAGACCTTCTCTCCCTGCTCCCAGCTAACCATGGAGAAAACACGTTTGGGCGTATGGACGGATATTTGTCACCCAATATCCTCTGTTTCATGGCCATCAGGATTTGTGCTGAGTTCAGTCCAAATATCTCCACAGGCAGAACTTCTCAAAACAAAGAAAAACCCAAACATACTCAAATAACATCGGTAATGCTTCCCTAAAGTATTTTGTAAATGCTTCACAAAGGCAAAGATTGGAGACTTTTATATCATTTTCAGCAGTCAGTTGCCCAAAGGAAGAGGTGAAAACTATTACTCAGCATTTTTAAACCAGAATGGATAAAGTGCTAAGAGATTAAGTGTAGAGAACAATTTAACTTTGAGAGGAGGATGAAATACACGAGCTTCTCCATTTCAAATATCTACAATTTTTGACATAATTATTACCAGAACTGGTTTTGTAGTAGAATATTAAAATATTATTTTAAAAGATTCATTACAGCTTAGAGATTCCTGGAAAGATGGGTAATCAGATAGGAGTTTTGAGAAACATCTGAAAAATAAAATTTTGTTTGGAGCAAAAAAGAAAATCAATATATCTTACAGAAAGTTTAAAGTTGTTTTTTGTGCCCTTAGAAGTATTCATATCTGCTAAGAACTGTACTTCTTTCAAATAAGTTTTGAGGCTATAGGATGAGAAGGATGAAGGAAGGATAATTTCTCAGATGTTTTGTTGCTTAGAATTCATTCTAGGCTAAAATAACCTATTTTTGTGATTTATGTGCAGGTTTTGTTATGAAAAAGACCAAAACATATACCTACTTGTTTATCTAAAAGGAATCTGGCTTGTGGCAGAAACCTTATATGGTGGTAGAAAGAAGTTAATTTACACCTCAAGATAGCAACTATGCCTAGGAAAAGATATACACTTAAAACTAAACAGACATGCTGAAAGATCTGCAGCTATCAACAAGGAATACATTAAAAAAACCCCAAACACCTCACAAAAATTTAGTTCTAGAAGGGATATAATGCATTAATGTAGGATATCTGGTAAATTATGAAGTCACTAAAAGGGAAGTTGTATTTTTACTTAAAAAAACCCTTGGAATAAAGGCTATCTGGTTAGACTAGAGATTTCAAACAGCACCTTGTATATATCATAGTTATAATTTCAGGCACTGAGGCTGCTTTTGTCTGTAAATAGGATAATAAAGTCCAGTAGGAAAAATTATAATACTAACTGTCACCAGGTCCCTGAAACGCCTTGACTTGTATAGCGATGATTGTGTTAACTCTGAATGTCAAAGATTATTTTAGCTAGGGTTTTTGCTGCTATTTCATTATCATATTTGTGTGTGTGAGTATGCCCAGCTGTTTTCTTGACAGAACACTTGCACAGCTGAAGTAAACGGGTGATCCAGCTCAAGGGAACAACGCCTTAGCAACGGTCCTTCTTTATATATTTCTGTTTGTACACATGAGCGTAGTTCCTCACTCTGCCCATCACAAGTCAACATAAACAATCAAAGACTGAAGTATCTTTTGTATAAGGTACACTGAATCTAGTGTGAGGGCCTCTCTTGCTCCCAGTCTTCTCATTTTGCTTGCAAAGCGAAGTTGAACACAATTTGAAGCATCTGTTTCTCTTCCTGCAAGCTGTGATGCATTATTTTTGCAGGGCAAATTAATGGTGGTAGTAAAACTACCTGTTCTATACCTTCTTAATGAAATATAGAGGAATGAACTATGTCACCTGAAGGCCAGCAGATGTGACACAGAGTATTTACTAATAATTTTGTAAATTATGAAAGGATACAACATGAGATGAATGAGGATGTCACCAAACTAAATAAGTAATATGAAGTGATACTGATTAGATTAAAAACTTTAAATATATCTGCATATAGTTGCTCATGAGAAGTAGGTTCATTTAATATATTTTGTGGATATAGTCTACTGGGACTTCAGCAGAACCTGTGACACTGTCTCCCATAGCATACTCCTGGAAAAGCTGGCAGCCCATGGCTTGGACAGGTGCACTCTTCTCTGGGTTAAGAAATGACTGGATGTCTGGGCCCAGCGACTGGTGTTGCAGCCAGGTGGCCAGTCACTAGAGGTGTCCCCCACAGGTCTGTGTTGAGCCCGGTCCTGTTTAATGTCTTTATTGATCATCTGGATGAGGGGATTTAGTCTACCATTAGCAAATTTGCAGATGACACCAAGTTGGGGGAGAGTGCTGATCTGCTGGAGCGTAGGAGGGCTCTGCAGAGGGAGCTGGACAGGCTGCATGGATGGGCCCAATCCAACAATATGAGGTTTAATAAAAACAACTGCTGGGTTCTGCATTTTGGCCACAAAACCCCCCTGCATCACTACAGTTGGGGACAGAGTGGCTGGTAAACAGGCAAGCAGAAAGTGACCTGGGGATCATGGTTGACAGCAGCTGAACATGAACCAGCACGCACCCACATGGCCAAGAAGGCCAATGGCATCCTGGCCTGTGTCAGCAGTAGTGTGGCCAGCAATAGTGTGACTGGGGTGGGGATTGTCCCTCTGTACTCAGCACTGGTGAGCATGCACCTCAAATCCTGTGTCCAGTTCTGGGCCCCTCAATTCAGGAAGGATATGGAGATGTTAGAGTGTGTCCAGAGAAACGTAAAAAGGTTGGTAAGGGTCTGGAATACAAGTCCTGTGAGGAGCAGCTGAGGTAGCTGGGAGTGTTTATTCTGGAGAAAAGGAGGCTCAGGGGAGACCTTATTACTCTCTACAACCCCCTGAAAGAAGGCTGTAGTCAGGTGGGGGTCAGTCTCTTCTCCCAGACAACGAGCAATAGGACAAGAGGACACAGTCTTAAGCTGTGCCAGAGAAGGTTTAGGTTGGACATAAGGAAGAAGTTCTTCAGAGAAAGGATGATGGGGCATTGGAATAGGCTGCCCAGGGAGGTGGTGGAGGCACTGTCCTTGAAGGTATTTAAGAAAAAACTGAATGTGGCACTTGGTGCCATGGTCTAGTTGACAACGTGGTGCTAGGTCATAGGCTGGACTTGATGATCTTAAAGTTCTTTTCCAGTCTAGTTGATTCTGTGATTCATCAATATGTACACTTACCACTGGAAAATGGAATTGAAAGTCTAAAAACTTGACTGGGAAAGACAATAAAGTCAGACACAGATTTCTGCCTAGAACTGCAAGATTAGAGGAGGGGGGCCAATACTTACAACAGCTGCTGAGGTTTTGATTAAATTAATGAAGAACAAATATGTCTGACACAGTAGTGAGTGATGCCAGAAGAACTAGGACGTTGCTAACAAAAAAAAACAAAGGTAGGTAAAGCCAAATAAATAAACACCTCAATAAATGTACCTGGAATTCTGAACCACTGACCTCACTTCCAAACGATGACCATACCACTGTTCGTGTTTCTGATGGAACTGGTGACTGCAGACAAGGAAGGTCTCAGAGGCAGGGTTTAGTTTAAATTCTAGGCTTATTTTTTTACGCATGCCGTCATGCCCTTCTTAATCCTTTTCTGGATCAGGTCTTTGTCATTATCCTCTCTGAGCCATTAATTTTCATTTCCTTAGCACAGAAACTGAGATTTGGGGGAGAGAGGGAGAAGGCCCTCCCATAAACCAGCAGCTTAGATGATCACAAATGTAGGAGGTAGTTAGGGCACACACCTGAACCCAGGTTTCCTGCATGGGAAACATTATTGCGAGATGGATGCAGGTACCTTACACTGCAAAAAAAAAGACGAAGAGTCTGATCATAGTCTGGACTACCCTGAGTTGTCTGCCCTATTTGAGTCCAGAAAAAAGTCCACAGAAAATACCTATAGTCTTGGAAGGATTTAAACCTAACAACAACTACTACTTTTGCAATAGAGTTGATTTTTTTTCCTAGAATCCACTGTTAGATTTAAAGGGAAATTCATATTGAAACTGAGTGCTCTTAACATAGGACATACCTACAGCTTCAGACTAAAAAGTGATTATTTTAAATACCCAGAAAAAGCTTCTAAAATTATTAATGTATGTGTTCGCAAGGAAGGGAGAGTAAAATTCTGTTAATGTGAACCTCCAGTCATGCACAACTTAAAAGATTCCCTTGCTTAGTATGTTTGGCTTTACTGCTTCTTTCAACAAATTAATGAAAGGGCTGTTTCCATACTGTGGTTCTTTTATTTGGCCACCTTGGTTGTGCTGAAATTCTGATGCAAACTGCTTAGGAAAGACTACCAGCTTGTTAAAGCTGGCCATGTGGTTGCGTGGGTCAGACTGCAAATAAATTAATCATTGAGGCTGTGCCTTGGTAAGCCTGTCTAGTTCTGTTGAGTCAGGAAGCAAGGCTAGCACTAAATTCAGAGATTCCCTTTTTGGTTTTGGGGCCTTTCAGGACTGAGGAACTTTTTATTAGACTGTTTTTGCAATAAGAAGTCCAGAAGTGATCTAACAAAATGTTTAAGTATAGTTTTTGTTTCTGACACCTGATTGTTGGTCCTCAGAAGTAATACTCAGACATAAAAAGGCAACTATGTGCTGAAGGGTTTTGTTCAGGACTCTCTACCCATGCTGTCCATGAGGAGCTTTAACTTGACACTGGAACTACTTCTCTCAGCAGAAGAGGAGCCTGGAGCCAGGATGTGATACCCTGGAGAGAAGACATTCTGAATCCTCCTTTTCATTGCTTCTGCTGGACTCATTACAGTAATTGAGTTGAGACTTTATAATAAATGGCATTTTAGTAGAATTGTTAATGTATTACAGAAGTGTCTTGATCAGCTCAGTAGGAGAGTTGATGCATTATAATCTGCCAGTGTAGAAGGAAAAGCTTTAAATATATTTGCAAACACATTTTAATTATGTGTCATATCTTCCATCTTTTCCTTTCAGGTTAGCTTGTGCCTGTTTGCGTTGGCAATCCAATTGTGTAAATCTCTTTACATGGACTAAATTACTCCAACACTCTGAAGCTCAAACTGTTGATATGTCCAAAGAGAAAAATTCTGGCGGCCAAGAGCTAAATGTCTCCTCTTTTCCATGGCAGAAACACACAGCACCTGCATTATCCAAGATCTTTTCTCTTCGTGCTGGTAATTCTTCCCTGTAAGAGTTTCAAGTGTTATCTCAGTACATATCAGAGCAGGCTGTTGCAGGTGCCTTTCAGACCATTTCTCCATCAGAGCATGTTCCAGCCTCTCCACGGAAGCAGCACGTTCCGTGACAAATGGGCTGGGAGCTGACACTGAGGTCTTGCGTCAGTCTGGCTCCTGCGTATCTGAAAATAAAACGGTCCAAGTCTACAGTGTCTGCCAGGTCTATTTACACACTAATGTGTACTGCTCATCTATCAGTTTCATCATACAACTGTGGATCCCTTGGGGTATACCAAAACAAAATTCCTGCTGGAGTGAGACTGGGATACTCTCAGCACCCATGGCAACATACTCAGGTCAGAAACCATATAAGAAGAGTTTGTTGTCTTTCCTTCTTTTTCTTTTAGCTTTTACTTACATGTATGTTGGCTTCCTCTGCTTCCCTTTTTAATCTGCCTGCTGTTTCTCACAGAGTTATGACAAAGGGCAGGAGAAGGCATGACTCCCAGGAACAGAGGACAACCATAAGTCTGGAAGAGAGGCAGGGATGTGGAAATGGAGCCCTTGAGATGGCAGCCAGAGCCCCCTAATGCAGTAAGATATTTTGGGCATAGCAGTGCCCTGTTAGGGTGTTTAAACAGTACACAGCATTCATATCCAGTCTTGGCCTTTACCTTTGCATGCATGGATTGTATCAGAAAATTTGTCTTAAAAGTAGAATCCCCTAGAAGTTTGAAAGGACTCAGGCTTAGGTTTTGGAAAAGCCTAAATGGAAGATTAAAATCCAGCTTTGATGTCCTGAATGCCCGTTCTCAGGGAAGTGCTTGGATGCAGCAACATTTTTTCAGCTCAAATAAAATATATTATAATTGTGGAAGCTCCAGTCTCAGGTACATTTGGGTAGGGACTTCTCAGTATAAATAAAAAACCCTGTTCCATTTCAGCACAGAAGATGGAACAAGAGCATTTTTTATATTATCTTCTCTATTACACACCATATTCATAAATTTTTGAAAGCAATGGGAACATGAGAAAGTCCTCCAGGAAGGAATGTTTTGGATCATGGCTAAATGATGTGAGATTTTAGGGATGCCAACAGGCCCTTCTTTTTTTGTTCATATGAATGCTTAGTGGTAGACACATCCTCTGCCAAACTAAATGACCTTTCAGTAAACAAAGAAAACAACATTAGCGAGGGAACAAAAGTCTTGCAGACACCTGAAATCTATGATGATACACACAGAAAAGTCTTAATTTTATTTTTTAACAACACACTCTTTGGCTAGAGAAATGTACACAAGGATGTGTGTGTAAAACATCTGCATAAGCTGAGCAGAAATGACTGTGAATTCTTTACTTGTGAAAATGTTTATTGCTGAACACTGAAATGTGAAAGGGTTTTGTAGAAGTTCCTTTGTGCTTGCAAAAGGTACCAAAGGTGGAACATTCTGAAGAAAGTACCTTGGTATTTAAAAAAGGCCTGTTACAGAGCATGTAGTGGATATGAATGAAAAGTGCAATAGGGTCTAAGCAATAAGGTGGGGAAGCATAATATAATCTTTACAATCCATGATTGAAAACATTTCTACATTTTCATTTCTGACAAGCCCTATCGGAAAAAACATATATATATATATATATTTATATACACATATGATTAATGGAGGCAGGGGAAAACAGAGAAATAGAGAAAGCAAGAGCCACAACCTTGCAAAGAAAAGTAGAAGAAAATATCTAGTATAATCTGAGGTTCCTATAAGTCACACTGATCCCTTCACAAACTTCTAAATTATGTCAGCCTTTAAAAATTGATTGCTTCACTTTCTAGGTAAGTCAGCCATATGCGAGCTCACTGAACACAATGCCTTTATAATAGCCATTAATTGTCATGGAAAAGACTACTCTATGTGCTCTGGAATGCACCACATTCATTCTCCTCTAAAAAATCATCTTTTTTTCTTAGTAATTGCCATCTGTTTCTAATTTCTGACATTCTGTGTCGGTGGCAAAGACTATTCGAGCTTCTGTACACAATATGAGCTAAGATGGTTGATATATATTTTATATAGTAAGGCCATTTTTCTAAAAGCAATAAATAAAATTTAACTTGTAAAGTAGATTATAATGTACTTCTGCTGATGCCAGTTGAAACAAAAGTAGGAACTGGAGACCATTTACAGGTCTTGCTGGGAGTAGCCTGTACATTCTGCTTACATGTATGCCAAGATTACAGAAAGCCCTTACAGAGTCAACCTTTGTTGTAAGACCAAAAGAAAAAAAAATGCCTGTATCAACACATTTTTCAGACACAGGGACTTTTTAAAAGTAAATAGCATCCTTGATTAAAGGGTCAAGTTATATTTCACTCCTGCAAGAAAAGATTGGACACTTACTGAGAAAACTCCAAGATCTTTTGCACTTTGGTCTTTGAATCTACTTCGGCACTTTTGGAATCTCTACTTTAACATAAATCAGATTGTTAAAGAATCATGCTGTAGCAGTTTTGGGGTAGAGGCTTCTTTCTTTCCCGGCTTTGATTTAAACTGTTACAAAAATTGCAAATGTCCAGATTAATTAGAATGATGAAATAGCTTGATCAGCAGGTGGTTTCTATCCTAGGATTCCTTGTCCCACCTAAAGGTTTACTTGGCTTATTTGTTTTAACCCCAAGTGGTAGAGAAATAATGTTCCCTTGTAACCCACATGCCATAAACTTGAAAGTAATGACATCTCTACTGACTGACATATTGAGTCAAGTTTGAAGACAACAACCCCTCTCCCAAAGAGCTGCTTGCATGTCTGCAGGTTCTATAAGAGATTCTAACAGCTAAAGAAACCATTTCAAGCATATGAACACTGCTGTTTTGGAGGAGTAGGTGAACAGATTTCTCCCTTGAACTCAGATAGCTAATACTTCCAAAAAACCCTGCCTGTTCCTCTTTTGAATGAACCAAGAACCTGTGTCACTCTGGCATGTCAGGTATTCAAAATGCACTGAAATAAATGGAAAAAATCCAATGATGAATTTCCCAGTTGGCTCAGTAGAGCCTGTTTAATACAGGTATCTCACAACATCTACAATCTGTTCTTCACACATGCACATGAAAAGGGAAAAAAAAAGGGAAAAAGAAAGGACAGGACAATGTCATAGCTTCACTTGAAAAGATTTTGCTTGTTCTTACAGGTATATTCATTTTACGTGGGCCTAGAATGACACAGCTGTCCCATTTTGATGTGCTGATGGACCTGAATGCACCTCTGCCACCCACGAAGTAAAGAGTTCCAGGGCCTTCTGCAGGATCCTCTCTGGCTGCACTTCCTGGTGTTCAGGAGCAGCAAAGTATTGCTCTTTGGATGAGGGCAACGAGTAGAATGGATAATATGCATGGGTTGGGAGATAATAGGTGTTTGCCAGCACACATATTTCACTTATTTGTCCCAGCTTGACAATGAGAATATTTTCTTAACCTGATGCCAAGATGTCATCTTATCTTAGGTTTCCTTTGAATTGGGATTTGTATAATATATCTTTAGAGAAATACAATTGTAGATAAAAGAGTTGTTTGTTTTGTCCTTTTAATTACTGGCTATGAATACATCAAGAGATTAAATAATGTGGAAAGAGAAGGGATATCTAAGTCAAAGAACAATGTTGGCACAAGAATTATTATGCATAATCCAGCCAGGAATTTGGTCTGGAAACCATAATAATTCAAATAATCAAAGAATCCTGTTCTGTAATTACTTTCCTGGGGCTGTAGCATGGACTAGAAATCTAACCAATTTTAAGATACATTTATGAACAGTATTAGATGAAGTGGTTTAGGTAGCAGGATACTTGAATCAATGACGCAAGAAATACTTTACAGTTCTGGATCATATGATCGTAAATTAAACTACTGTTGCTCTACCTCTCTCCTTCAAGTAGCAGCATGGAGCAAGGAATTTTCATGTCTCTATAGTCACTTCTCTATCCAATATGTTATCCAATACGTTATGAGATTGACTTATCCTGGGTAATGGTAGTGGAACATGCTGGCCAGACCAGATGAAGGCTGAGTCTGGCAGAAAATTCTGTGTTGAACCTCTGGTATCCATATTCCGAGCAAATAAATTCTGACAGACCAGAGCTGAGCCCTGCAACTCCTGGCTGCTGGTGTTGAGCTCCTGAATATTCCAGGTTGCATGGAAACTAGATGTGGGCAAAACACTTAAAGGGTGTGAAACCACTGCCGCATTTGATGCACTGTCATATACGAAACCAGTGGGGAGCTTGGTGCAGAAACCTAGGCAGCTCTGCAGGGCTGACCTTCTTAGCTTTGGCTTAATGCCCGTCATGCCAGATCCTGATAACTGAATAAACAACAACCCAGTTGTGCCTGTCTTTCCCTCTTCCAGCTCTGAATTGCAGGAGCTGTTTTTGGCCTGGAGCAGGGCTGGAAGTGACATGCTGCATGCAGCTACCTGGCTGTAATAAACCCTCTCAAAACACAGGCTGTTGCAAGAAGGGAGCACAGACCCCAGTGTTCTTCAGGTGCTAGAAGACCCCTGGGTCCTTTGCAGATTTTCCTGGTGTCCAGTGAATCATGCTGGGAATAGATAATTTCATGGTCTACAGGTAATGATGTGATTCCCACAGGTGTGATATATTGATGATGCAGGATACATACGTTATGCACGATACTGCACACAGTATTTTAAAGCTGATTTTAAAGACATTCAGCTCCTAGGAACATCTTCTATTTGATTCTGACCAGTGACAGGGTCTTTCTTTCTCTTCTCCAAGTTGTTACTTTATTTTGATGTTTTCCATTTGGTAACACAGGATGGATGGGTACAAATATGGGAGAAGTATAACCAGCATGCATAAACATCCATTATTTTTCTTCATTCTCTCTCCTGGGGAAATGAAAATGAGAGTTCTTTTAAAGTTTTTTTGCCCTGATTTTTTTATTAGTGATCAGTAAATCAGTATTTTCTCTATCCATTTTTCAGCAAGAGATGAACTATTTTGTCCGATATTTTATAAACCTATTCAGCCAAAGAAAGACACCTGGCACAGAAAATTTCACATATGTGGTTTACATTTGTAAAATTTTAAATCTTTACCAATTAGAATGTGGAATGTACCAGAAAATCTGACAGTCCTTCCATACCCTTTTTTCCCTAGCTGCTCCCTCAGTTTATTTCCAGTTATTATTGATCAAAACTTCAAGAGAATGTCCTTCTTTCAGGAAACCATTTTTGTGTTTTTAAAGGTCTTCTCTATAAAACAGTAAGAAAACTTAATTTTAAAAGTATTTCCCTGGAAAGAACATTTCCTTTCCACAGTCAGTTCCTCCTCATGGATGAAGGTTCCTGGAAACCTTGAGAGCCCTGGCCCTGGGACCAGGAGAGAGATACTGGAAGCCCAGGAATTCCCAGCCCTTCCATATGGCAGAATTGCTTGTGAAACCTGAATCCTGGAAATTCAGAGTTCCTGAACATGATTTGACAAAAGAAATACTTTTACTGGCAGAAATCCTAGCTGGCCCTATTTTTGCTGGCAATCCAAGGCACTGGTCTGAACTGTCCAGGACAGCAGGTGACTGGAGATTATCTCTCCTGTTAAGACACACAAAGCTGGTTATTCATGAGATTCAAACTGAAGAGTATGTCTGTATTTCTCTGCCTGGGAAAGCAGGCGCTTAAAAGTATTTGACTAGAAATACTAGGCAAAGATGGTAGATGGACACACCTCTTCCTCGGGCTGGGCATCCTTTTCCGAAGACACGAGTGCTGACTTCAGCAAGTAGCCTCTCAGTCCTAGATCACAGACCTGTTTTCTCTCTGAGTCTCAAGGAATTCATCTTCAGAGCTCCTAGTTCCCAGAGGAGTACCTCTAGGCTATACTCAGGAATGCAGAACAAGGGCAGCCTCCAGTGACTGACATGAAAGGAATAAACAGTCAGGTGAGAAAGGATCGGGGTTGTCCTGCACAATGAATGGCTGTAACTCCCCGGTGCTACTGTCCAGCGTGAGTTTCCTGCCACTCTGTAATTTGATGCAATTGCTTTCAGCTGGGGCAGGTCAGAAAGCCCTGAGCGTGTCTCCAAGGTTGACTAATGCCTGATACAAACCAATGGCTGTTGCATTCTCACAGAGGTAAACTTTAGAGAATCACAGAATCAATGAGGTTGGAAAAGACCTCTGAGATAATCAAATACAACCTGTAACCTAACACCACCATGTCAAATACACCATGGCACTATGTGTCACATCCAGTCTTTCCTTAAACACCCCCAGGGGCAGTAACTCCACCACCTCCCTGGGCAGTCCATTCCAATGTTTAATATCCCTATCATGTGAATATCTAATCACTCTAATCACCCAATCTCTAATCTTTCTAATGTCCAACCTACACCTCCCCTGTCCCAGCTTCAGGCCATGTTGCTATCTGCCTGGGAGAAGACCTTCCCTTCAGGTAGTTATAGAGTGGTAAGGTCACCCCTGAGCCTCTTTTTCTCCAGCATAAACACCCCCAGCTCCCTCATAAGACTTGTGCTCAGACCCTTCCCCAGCTTCATTGCCTTTCTCTGCACTCCCTCCAGTACCTCAATGTCCTTCCTGAACTGAGGGGCCCAGAAGTGGACACAGGATTTGAGGTGTGGCCTCACCAGTGCTGAGTACGGAGGGACAGTCACTGCCCTGGTCCTGCTGCCCACACTACTGCTGACACAGGCCGGGATGCCATTGACCTTCTTGGCCACCTGGGCACATGCTGGCTCATGCTCACCCACTGTCGACTAGCACCCCCAGGTCCCTTTCTACCAGGCAGTTTTCCAGCCACTCTGCCTCCAGTGTCTAATGCTGCAGGAAGTCCTTGTGACAAAAATGCAGTTCTTGTAACAAAAAACCTTTGGCTAAATCAAGTCCCTAAAGCAGACTTCAGCGATGCAATAGGAAAAGAATTGGAAAAGATACCCCCGTTTTTCATCTGGCTAGGGTTCTCTCTTAGGTAAACAATAGGTTAGTAAAGCTATAATTCTCTAAGCAACCTGACAGGTTTTTATACATTTCCAAAAGGAGGAATTTTAACATGTGTCTCTAAGTGGCTTCATCTTTGGTAACTCATGAAAAATGATAGGTAGATGGTTAGCAGCTGGTGCCAGAATCAACATACTTTCTTTTCCTAGAAGCTGAAGACTTAAAGATTTTCCCATCAGAAGAATTTATGCAAGGATTTATGAATCCTGAAAAAGTTGGCTTAACCTGTATTATTCCTCTGTCTTTTGGACATTTTATTTTTAACTAACTGTGGGGTTTTTTTTTTAATATAAAAATAGTAAGCACTTCTCCATGAAGTCCGTGAGACCACAGTGTAAGCCTTCTAGTTATCTTTTCCTTTATTTAACCCTTTTGTACGCTTGGAATAACACCTTTCAGTGGAAAAGTTGCTAAATGACACAAACTATATACAGTAGTAACAATACTTTGATCAGTAATGAAACCCAGTTGCACTAAATCCTACTTGTTAATTAGAAATGGTTAGTAACAAGAAATTGTTATTCAAACTAGTTTCCTTTCTCTGGCAGCTGTTTCTGCTTTCCCTCACCTGAAGAACAATGACCAGCTCTTGGTCCATTTTGGTAGAAATGACATCTGAATTACGTCTTGATCTATTTATTTGTAAAAGGATTAAGTTTTGTTATCTTTTCTGAAACATTTGAAAAAGAGATAAAACCTCTGAAAATCCTTCAAATGGTAGCAATAAAAAAGTGTGAGTCCATGAGGGGAGTGATTTGATATGCAAAGATTGACTGTGGTTAGAAGTTTATCACAGCTAACATCAGTAATAGAAAGAGAGGAATTGCAGATAGACTAGGAAAACCTGCTAATTTTGATGAATAATCATCCAACTGGGATGCTGTCAAATCAGCTGACCCTGTCATAACTTACCTGGTTAAAAAACTGACTGAAATAATTTCCAAGCTACTAATAACTGTTTTTGAGAGTATATTAGGGAATAGTGAAGTTCAAGAGGCTGGAAAATAGCAAATATAGAGCTTATGTTCAGAAATGGGAAAAAAGAAAGTGTCAGGGATTTGAAGAGGAATAATCTTAACTTCAGTTCCTGGAAAAGTACGGTAACAATAATCAGCTAAACTATTTGTAAGCACTTGGAAGATAACAGGGAGGTAAGTAACAGCCAAGATGGATTTGTTGAGAATAAACCTTTCCCAACTAACTTTGCTTCTTCTTATGACAGAGTAGTAGGGTTTGTGGACAAAAGATAGTCAGTAGATGCCAGATACCTCTTGACTTTACTCAGAATTTTAACAGTTTCTCACATAACATTCTCATACGAAATGTTAAGAAATTTGGTCTTAGCAAACTGTAGAAACATCAGTGCAAGACCAAAGAATAGTGTGTGATAGAGAGTAAAATTATTATTTTTATGGATAGCACCAAGTTTGGATGACCCTCAATCACACTAAAGGGAATAGCACACAATCCATACAAACTGGAAACATAGCCCAAAAAACTAGGATGTAAGTGAATAACCATACTCAGGCATACAGAATAGTCTGTGTAAATAATCTGATCAACAGATTGGGTGACAATTCTTCATGAACAGCTCAGAAGGTTATAATACATCGCAAATTCTGCATGAAGCAACAATTTCATATAGCTGGGGAAAGAGGAAAATATCATTCTGAGATGTATAAACATAAATTTAATCTGGAAGGTATGTCTACTCAATATGATAAGACCACAGCCGGAGCCAATGTTATGTTTTAATGGTCTTTATTAAAGGGATGTATAGAGTATTTGGAAAAAGTACAAAGTGAAAGAATGATCAGAGGTCTAGAAAGTATGATCTATGGCAAAAAAATATGCTGAAGGAATTCGGAATGTTTAGACTGGAGAAGGAGTGGCTGGAGGGGGTGATAACACTCTTTAAATATGTAAAAGGTAATAAATAGAACAAACTGTTCTGTCTTTACCAGGCTGAGATTGTAGGAGCTGCAGCTCAGTCCTGAGGGGCAAAACACGATCTGTGAGCAGAGTGAGGACTGGAACAGGCTGTCTGAGGACATTGTGGACTCTCTGACATTGGATACTTAGGAGACCAGCATTAGACAATCACCTGCCAAGAAGACTTTGGATATAGTCAGTCTTCTTGTGGAGAAAAATGTGGTGACTGAGGTTTCTTTCACTCTCTTTTCCATGGACTACGATAAATATAAGCTAACAATAAAACACTGTATTTTTGCCCTTTAAATTCAGTATGTGGAAAACTTTTCTGAAACTGGAGATTTCCACAGTATCTTGTTGCTAAAGAGACCACATTTCAGGCAAGGAAAATGGAGCAGTTGAAAACATCCAAAATGTCTTCAGTGCCTGCTGTGTTACACTGAGAAAGAAAACAAAATGTTCTCAAACTATAGAGTATAGCACATAGTTTGGTTAGTTCATTTGGATGTGGCTTTCAACAACCACATGCTTAGTGGAAGTTTCTTATAAACTTCAGGGGATTTATTAGCCATCACTGATAACTGGATTTTTTTATTGAAAGAGATGGGATCTAACTGACTAAGTGAAGCCACAGGCTGTCACTTTGGTGAGGAGAGCTCTAAATTAAGAGTGACAGGGGAAGGAGAGGATGATCAGCAATGAAGCAAGAAAGTGGTGGATTGTCAGGCAAGCAAAGGTTTTGGTGTGATATGAAGCAATTCAGGAAGTTTCTGAAGCGCATTGATGACACGGGTGATCAAGGAACCAATATGGGTACATGGTCTACTGCACTTGTAAACAAAGATCTGCTTGGGAATGTGGAAACTGGGGGCAGCTTCAGCTGCAGCAAGCATGAAACATTGGAGTTCAGGATACTGAGAGGAGAGAATAAGACAAAAAGCAGGATTACGGTCCTGAAATTCAGGAGAAAAAATTTTGACCTATTCAGGTACCTGCTGGGAAGCATCCTCTTCTTTGAAGAAAAGAGGGGTCCTGGTAAGCTGGTAGATACTACAAGTATTACTTTCTTCAAGCTTGAGAAATTTCCATCCCGGTGTAGTGGAATTTATGCAAAGACAGCAGGTGGCCTGCATGGCTGAGCAAGATGATCTCCATAAAACTCAAACACAAAAAGGGAGATGTGGAAAAAAGGGCGGAAAGGAATATGGAGACACTTCAAATGTGCAAGGAAAGAGCTAGAAAAACCAAAATCCACCTGAAGCTGCAAATTTAGAGCTTTTTAAAAAATCCATTGTCCATCGGACACAATCATTCAGCTCTGAAGAGACTTATTTCTAATCTCAAGGATTATGTCAACTAATTTGTGAGAAATGTGAAAAAGACCTCAAAATCTATGAATTGTCTCTTCAAAACAGGGTGATACTGAGTTTTAACATCATGAGTATGAGTACGTTCCCTTTGGATGTCTCCACAGAAATTTGTTATTCCACAGACACCTTTCTTTTGATATATCCGGGTACAATTCTTGCTCCATAACTCAGCTAGTCCATGGTACTCATATTCAGTAGGAAATAAAGTTTATTTTCGTGTGACCCATAAAATTTTTCTTCTTTCTCTGTATCCCAATCCAGAACATACCATTTCAGAGTACTAAATCAGCTTAAAAACGTTCATGAAGACAAGAACCTATATTCTGTTTAGAAAAAATACAGCAGAAACCCAGCTTACAAGTATAAAAGAGAAGTACAACAGCAGATGAAGTTTAGAAACTAAAGGCAGAATAACTGAGGCAGGCTGTTTTGACAGGGGAGTGTTAGTGACAACTGAAACATGTTTTAGTGGTGGGAAAGACTTGCTACTATAAACACTTCTAAATTAAGACTGAGTGACTTTCTAGGGCAGGTTGCAGATATGATGAAGCAACCTGCAGGTGTATAAATCAGAGAATTAATATGCTGAAGAGTTTGTATTTTATGCACATTTTCTTTTGGGGTCAATTGCAAAAATTAAACAGTTTTTCTCCTGGTGAAAGGCATGCAACAGTGCTCCAACACAATCACCCTAAATGCAGTGTGAATACAAGGTCCTCCAGCATATGTGTGGTACAGACCTAAGACCACCATTTTTTGATTACCAGAAAAGATTGTTGGCATAGGGTCCAGGAATCATAACAGAGCACACTAAACCAAACACTTTTTAATTTTTTCTTTGTGCGTTAGAAGCACCTTGTAACTAAAATGCTGTAATGTATTTGGTCCTGGAGCAAAGACCAGCTAGATTCACTGTGTGCTAGGCTCTCTGATAACCTTCAGGAACAGATTTCCTAAAGGAGTGTAACATCTTTCTGTCTTCCTTTGACAGTTAATATGTTTGTGAACTAGAATGTCATGCAAGATCTGTAATTTATCTCTCACGGTGCCTTGTAGTGATTTCTGTACATCAGTATCAGTAGATTGTATTTTGTCATCAGCAAATCCTTGTTCTACTGCTTATTGTGTTCAGTTTGCTAAATATGATTCACTGAGTCATCAGTGACAACTCAGGATTTGCGAACAGTGTTTCTTATGAGATCAGAACGCATTTTCTGTGCCATCACAGGAGCATTATTTTTAACTCATGGGTGGTTGTAAACAGCTTTGTTTAAGTCTTCCCAGTCATTTGCAAAGCAGATTTTCTGAAGATTTTAAAGTTTGAAATCTTATGAGAGTATATGAATAATAATTTAAAAGTTTTTGTTTCTTTTCTTGAATTTGAAGTCATCCCTACACAAGCACAGTCAACAAAACACTTTTCGCTATCTTTCTCATGTGACATCAACAAATGATTAGAAAACCTGTTTGGATGCAGAATAGATGTTTGTGCACACTTCTCCATGGTGTTAAAACATGTCACTACTCTTAAGTCACCTTCAGTGTTCTGAAGTGACTCTTTAGACGACACAGTTACTGAAGGCATGTGTGAGTGGAATATGGAAAAGCATGTAAACTTTTCCAGGAATCTCTCTAGTTTTGGTAGTACTGTTTCTGAAGTACTGTCATTTGTGTTAATCCCTACATTGTCATTTACTCAGATGAAGACATTCTTCAGTTAATTTGCTCTGTGTTATTCACAGACTGTGTAACTTCCAGTCTTGCCAGAACAATACTTTCCTTTTTTATTTTCTTGCAGTAGTTTGAGAACTGTTTAATATGCTCCTCCTGTTATTCAGAGGCATAGTCCTTGCCTGTCATTTCTCAGTGGAACACTTCCAGTTCATCTGAGAGGCCACCAGCAATGAAGGTTTTATTCAATAATATCCAACCTTCCTTTGCTCTGTTGGTTAAAACATGGTACTAATAACACTGAGGTCCTGGTTAGATCCCCATACAGGCCATTCATTTAAACGTTGGACTTAATGATCCTTGTGGGTCCCTTCCAACTCAGAATATTCTGTGATTCTGTAAACGTATCACATTTACTCATTAGTGATGTGCAAACATATAGATGTAAAAGATTTGAAACGCATTGTTTCAAAAAGAATAAGGGTCAGATACTGATACCAGATAAAAAGAAGATAACGAACTGAGGCACATGAGCAGAACGTTCTCCCTAGTGGATGGAAAACATTTATTAGCTATATAAGTCCTTGGCTGATAAACACAAGGATTAGCTTCCTCTGTTCCTTAGAAGGGCTATGAAGGGCTATGTGGCAAAGACAGACCACAGATTTTGCACAAACACAGATATCTTTTGGCAAGGGCTGGAAAAGTTTCACAAGAATGTGCTTTGACATACATTTAAATAGGAGAGCAGTCAGCAAATGAAGAAGACCCAGAAGACATGATCACTGAAGAAAATATGAAAGCAATTGGTAAGGAAACTGCCTGAGATGCAATGTACTAAAACCATATGTGGCAGACACCAGGAAGACTTGCTGTGTAGTAGGTATTTAAGAATTAAGCCACTTAATGTTGGTATTAAAATCAGAACTTAAATCTTGACCTGTATTATTCAAAATCTTGTCCCTATGCAGCAAGATCTACAACAATAGTTTGTTTTCTTGCAGTTTCTACTGTGTTCAGTATGAAAACCAGATCCTCATCTGCTGAAACTGCTTTAAAATGAATCACCACACCTCATTAAATTACAAATGAGAATCTAGCCAATAACATTAAAGAAAATAAAAGTTATCATATTTTTCACACACAAATGCCTGAGAGTACCAAACGTCCCTTTCCTTCTTATTTTAAAATTTTTTAAAATACATTTATATTATTAAAACATCTTTTACAGTTCTTTCTCTTAATTAACTAGCATTATTTGTCATTATGTGCCATTGAAATTATGGTTTGACTGGTGACCTTGCCAGTGACTGGCATCATCTTTTATTTGAATACACTAGAGAACCATATTTGTCCTCACCAGTACTATTATCATGCAGATGCACTGGTAGGATTTCTGGGGAAATTTGCTATATTGATGAACTATATGCTATATGCTGAAACAGGGAAGAGTAGGGAGTTGCTCTGTCCTGGAAGTTCTGGGGAAATGCTGGAGATGTAGCATTTTCTTATTTTAATATATTCACATTAAAATGGGGAAGTATTACCAGTCTTACCAGAACAACATCACTTAGCTTGGACATTTAGCCTGATCTGAAGGATCATTTGATTGAGAGATTTTTTTGTACTGGAAGCAACTCTGAGGAGTATCAGTAGAGAAAGAGTCAGGCTACTTCTGCCACAAAGGCAGAAGGGAATATCCAAGGGAATAGAAGCCTGTAAAGTGATTGCAGACAGACTTTTACTTTTATATCCAAACTCTAGACAAACTTCATTTCAGCCTAGAAAACACAATATGCCATTGTTTAAGCTGTGTTGGATCCCTTTGGGCTACTGTAGCCACATATATTTACAAATAGTATAGCCAGGAGGTTTCTTTCTACCTTTGCCTACCATTGGGATGTCTGAAAACAAGTTCTGAGGCTAAGCCTGTAATGATGTTTTCTTTCTCCTGTCTTTGAACATGAACTACTGATACGCAGCTGGCTAGATGCACACACATGGTACAAGCAGAAAAAATAAAGTTTCACCAGCCTGAGGTAACTATATAGTTATCTAGGGAATGAGAAGGTAAACTCCAGCCAGTAATAACTAATTGACCTTAATTCATTAACCACTGCATATGCACAATCACTATGGTTGCTTTTCTTTGTCTCCTAGGCACAGCAATCCAGACAGCCACAGAATCAGTGAAATGCCTAGGAATGTGTCCATTTCCACCACTCCTGACTGCCTAAGACTAGAAGGATAACCTTGTACCTAGCCCATGAGGATCAGAGCAAGAGGGTAAGCAAAGGAAATGACTGGCAATTATTTCAAACTAACAATATTTTGGGAAATAACATGTCTGGATAAGTAGGTTATTTTCATGGCGGAATCTACACATAATAATTTTTCTGCTGACCTGCTGGTTAGTTTCAGGAGGTCCTTTCAGTTCACTGTGATATATTTGCACCATCTGTACATGGGGATTAAAATGTCTCTCCAGAGTGCTTTAAGATTGATGAGAGCTGTAAAGATGACTTTCACAGTGCTTACCCACAAAAGATACATTTCAGGCAAAGAAAGATGCCTCAAGGCTCCAGTGATTCCACGCTAATCAGGCGTCCTATTCCAGGCACAACTTGTTCCATGGGTTCATAAAAAAATTCAGTCTACTAGACAGCTGAATATATTGACCCTGTGCAAATAGGCACCTTTTTCCCCCTTATGATGTCATTGCTTGAGATTTCTTTAATAACATATAGTTATACTATTATAAAATCATACCCTAGCAATTTGTTTCGACATGACCACCATCTAGGGCTAAGATGCTGTTTGCAGCACTATCTTCATTTCAAATTAAGACTTGGACATTATCATCAAAAGACAGATGCACATAACTTAGCAGGTGAATAGGTTTTAATAACATCTGGTACATACCATGAGTTTTCAAAACTTACTAGGCAGAAACTTGCTGGGTATCAACTTGGAAACAATATTTCACAAACAAGAAATACCTTGATGCTGTTTAAAAGTGTTCTTTGAACAGAAAGAAACTTTATTTAAGAGTCACAGGAAAACTATTTGTAAATACCACAAAGATGGCCCAAAAGCAATAAGGTACTTAAATGTGGTACTGAGGGCCAGGCATAGATTTATGCTAAGCACTAAGAGAAACTCTCATCCATTAATGTCAGCCAGTGCACTCACAGACTGGATCATTGGACAGGAGAGCAGCTGCAGAGTTTTCCTGTTTATGCACAGTTGCATCCAACCTTTCAGGATAACTGCTCTGATTTATAAGGGGTACCTCTTTCCTATTAATTTAATGCTCTGTTGTGTTATTTCAGTAATTTTGCTTTTTCAGTTTTACCAGTGTACTAGTGCAGAAGTGACACAATGCACTTAAAATGCCAGTAGTAACTAGGTAACTGAACAGGTTTTGCTTTAGACTAATAAAAACAGGAAGCATTTAGGATGTCCCCCGTTAGGTGAACACAGGATATTATTCTAAAGCAGTCATTCATTATAAGAGAAGACTAAACTCAATGCCTTAGCAAGAGCCATCCTATTCAAGGTTATTATGGGACAAGAGTCTAGGCCAAAAATTTTACCAAATAGGTAAAATGAATGCTTTCAAAATTCTCAAAATTTTTCTCAAAACAAGCATTTCACATAACCATGTTTCTTCATAAATTCCAAACAAAATGAATATTTATGACTTTTAAGTCTTCCCAATTACTGTTCATGCATACAGCCATGGCCTATTTGTCTTTAATTTCAATGGGGGGGAGGTTTCACCCCATATTCTTCATATGCTGTAACTAAATACAAGGTATATCACAGAGCTGTCACTTAAAAAAACAAAACAGGAGACTCGTCTAATTTTCTGCATTAATGTGTTTCTATTTTTTAAATTTTCCTGTGCTAAATAAAATATTTCTGCCCATATTTGCTGAAGTACACTTAAAACTGATTAATAGAAAGAGTGGTCATTTTTAAAAATCTAGCTCTAATTGGAAGATACCACTTCATATTATTTGGCTGACATTTTTGCAGGAAATAGTGAGGTTTCTGTAATGGAGAAAGATTGTCAAATGTGTGCTTTGCAGACCTGTCACCAAAAATTATTTTAGTAATAATGTAATGATCAGACAGTAATACTACTGTCATATACATATATATATATTGTCATATATATATGTATATATATATGCATATATATATATGTAAATATATAGTATATATATACTGTCATATACATATACATATTCTGGGCATAATGTTCGCAAGTGTCCAGTTTTTTGGTCTCTCACATAGGACCTGCAGACCTTTAGAAAGCCATGCAAAACTTGAGAGCAGTCAGAACTAGACAAAGAAAGCTCAAACTGAAGGCATTTTCCAGGTGTACAAGGTCATTGGTAGGACACTGGTGTGGAGCAATAAAGATCTTAACAGAAAGAGGTGATAGATCTAAATGCTCTAATGTAAATAGCATACAGAGGCACCATCCTGAGTGTCAGAAGTGGTTAAATTGTGTTAGGTGGCACCGAAAAAAACCTAATCTGGTTGAGCACAGCACCCCACCAGCTCAGCCTGCCTGGTTTGTCCTAGAGCTGACATATCACTGCTTGCTTACAGACAGCAGAACCACAGTTTGGGACTGGACGGCTACTTTGGAAACATCTAGTTCGATCTGGGGTCAGCTACAGCATCTTGCAGAGAGGTTATATCCAGGTGAGTTTTAAATATCTCCAAGGATGGAGACTCCAAAACCTTTCTGGGAAGCCTGTTCCTATGCTCAGTCAGATTCACATTAAAAAGAAAAAAACATTTTCTGCACTTAAATGGAATTTCCTCTATTTTAATTAGTTCATGGTGCCTCTTGCCCTGTCATTGCAAATCCCTGAGGAGATCCTGACTCCATCTTCTTTACTACTATCACATTCAGAAGACACACCTGAGCTTTCTCCTCTCCAGGCAGAACAACCACAGCCCTCTCCTCTCCTTGTATGACACATTACTGCACAGCCCTGCCCTGTACTCTGTAGCATAGTTGTGCCCTGAAGCAGATTTTTTTAAATTGCATCTTACAAGAATCTTAATTTTGCAGCCGTATACACCCCGATTGCTAGGATCCACGTACAAGAGTATTATAAATCCTCTTTCTTAAAATATCAGGAGAATATTATGTGAAGAGGAAATGCAAGTTCAAGGCTCTTCCATCTAACAGACCAATATCAGGCGCTGCACTGGAAGTTAGTGATTTCCTGAGAAATGTATGCCTGAAGCTGAGGAAGTTTAATCCTGTGCACATCTGTAGACTCCTTAGTCCCATATGAAAGCAAGACTATTTTTTGCTTAACCGATGTCCTGGAAACTCCTTTTCTCCCCATCTTCTTCTTGCATTCTCTGGATTATGGGCTCTTTCTTCAAGCCATGTCTGGCTGTGTCTTCTGGATAGAGTTCAGAGACTGGGAAATGAACCAGCTATGCCGGTTGGTTAAATCTTTATTGTTCTCTCTTTTGGTTTCAAGTCCATGTTACAAAGGCCTCAAAATGCATTATAAACATATGTACTGTATGTGAATGAATGAGGCTGGGCAGGCAGTTTTCCAACAATGACTGTGCCTAAATGCAATTCTGACCCGAACCACTTCACTGCAATGCTGTAACAGAGCTGTATCCTGTTGGCGAAGCGCCATGACTTGAAAAAAATGAGTGTGGTTTCAACTCTTTGGGGATTTACAGTTCCTACCAGCCTTCAGTCGCTAGATGTCAGGGCTTTCTCTGGCACTACCCACCCTAGCCAAAATATTTAACTTCTGTAGCTCAGTATACTGCAGGCATTTCTTAACAGCTCTGGGTGCCAAATGAATGTGTGGGGTGTATAGCTAAAGATTACCAATCTAAAGCTAAATTAATGATTATTGAGCATGTGAAAAAAGGTGAGAGCCTTCACACAGAAAATATACATCACTTTCAAGCACAGTGCTTGATGAAATGACTAAAGAAAATACTTGAAAATACTGATCTCTTTGCAGCAGCATGCCTCAGTAGTTGTAGTGGCTCCAGTGCTAATCTGAAGAGCACAGTGTGCACTCTGAGCCAAACATCCAGAATCTGACATGTTACAAGACCTGCATTCTGTAGCATGGAATTCTCTCAAAATTTAGAAAGAAAACAGCTGTCTTGTGGGGAGTATACTTTGATGAGATGAGTAAAGCTAGAAAGAGAGCAAGGACCATTCTCCAGCCATAAGAGCAATAGCCCAACCTATCACCTGTGCCCAAATCACAACCTTTTTCCTCTCCTGAACCAGGGACTCCGCAGTCTAAATACCCTGGAAATGGAGCCTGGCAGGGGAGATACCTCTAGCTGGAAGTGGTCTTAGAGAGGGATGGTGACAATGAGCAGGCATCATGCAGGTTGCTGCGCTGTAGGGCCAGCCATGTTCTGGGATGTGAGCTTGTGCCTTGAGGTTACCCAGTTAGCTAATAGCAGGGGCCACAACAGGCCAGGCCCAACAGCCTGGCCATGACAGTCTGGTGGCTGATGTGAGGGATGTGTCATGGTGGCTTTGTCAATTTCAGGCTACCCTTAGGAGACAGGTGTGCCCACTGGGTGCTAAGTCACAGCCCACCTGGTAAGTGCAGGAGGGACTGGAAATGCCTCTTAAGTTGTGAATCATGGAACTGGGTGTCCTCCTGGTCTCTGCACCGATAGCATGTGTTTATGCCTCCATCCTGGCTCCAGTGTGCACACAGTCTGTTCCATGGTACCTCAGGCACCGTGCCATCCCTCAGTAACCCTGTTTTCTTGTGTGTCTGCTGTCACTGAGCAAGGTTGAGCTGTTCTTTGAAAAATATGTATTTCATCTCTTAAGGTCAGCGAGCTCTCTGTCTGTATGTCAGTAACCTTTAATCCTATTTTGGAATGTCGATCCTTCTGTCCCTTGATTGCTTCTATCACTTTATTATGGTTTGCTACTGGATTTATGTTTTAATCAGAGTCACAACCTACATATATATACTTACCAGTAATAGATTTTAATTGCTCAAATTACTAATAAATGTTATAGCAGTAGTACAGTTTGAGTTCCATATCTATCCAGGCTTACAATCTCTTTTGCAAAACACATTACTAAGACCCAGTTACTCTAGCATGATTTGTACATTTGTTGAGAAGAGAGCATAACCCCAAATTAATTTCATGCAGGCTGTTAAACAAGTGTTCCAACAAAATCCTGCATGAAGCAAATTCCTTGACTGAGGTGTAGAAGCTTCCAGAGGCTGGTGCCAGTCCCAGAAGTCATTCATGGTCTAAATATTTGTAGTTTAATATTTTTGTATATTTTTTTACATACACTCACATATACACATATTCCTATCTATATGGATACAAGCTGTATCCAATATTATATATGTTCTTCTTCTATTATTTGTTCTTGCATTAAATAATTTAAAAACTGACTCTTTTCCTGACATAATAAGATATAAATAAAATAGTCAAAGAAGAGATCAATTATACTATAGAAAGAAGCATTGAGGATTTTAAAAACACAATTCAAAACTTTCTAACAGGCAGATATGTTTTAAAAAGCCTCTGAAATTTGGGACTGGAAAGGCAGCCATCAGGCCTTATGGGACTGTCATCACTATGCATAGGCTTCCCTTCCCTCTCCAGCACATGTGGTCCTAATTGCTGTGCTGGCGAGACCGTGGAGCTGGATTCTTCATGAACTGGCTGTAACATTGGCAGACATTTACTCATCCACTGCTAAGAGTTTTTAATGGAAAATCTGTATCCATTCATGCTAAAAAAATGCTTATGTTAAAACAGAGGAAAACTAAACAGAGAAAACCAGATAGCAGTAGCTTTTCTAGATGCCAGCAGTGGATATTCTACTACTTCATTAGCATTTACTGGATTAAATTTGAGAACAAACCAGTGAGTGCTATCAAACATTAAGAAATATTTTGCAGAAATTTTTAACCATATTTCTGATTCTGCCTATGCCACAAATTGAAAATTATACAGCATGTGATAATAAACTGAAAACTTGTTTATACCTGACTCAAACTTAAGAGCAAGACTCGTTGAAAGTTACAAAATTGCAGCTGCCACATAGGCTGATTAAGGCACATTTCCTTAGAGAGAAATAAGCACTTCACTCGTGGTTGTTGTACATAACATACAGCTGTTTGACCAGTAGAATAATAATTCTCGGTTAGAGGGCCCACTTTCCTCCAACTTTTCAGGAGTTTCTCTTCACTTACCAGGAGTCTTTCTGCACTTCACAGCTCCAAACACTCCCTTGGTACTAAAACAATCCTTACATTGACTCTGCTTAGAAGGATATTTATTTAACCATAAGAAAATGGGAATTTTGAAGTCAGTAATCTTCCAGGTCTGTTACTCGGTGTGGTGTGAGAGATCACATTCAAATCTCTGATACCTTAAGTTGGAGCAGAAGCTCAAGTCTTGTAACAGGAGCAGAGGTTGAGTCTAGAGCTGAAAATAAGGAAGACAGAGAATAAGAAAGAGTAATTACACTGGCGCAGAAAACTCTGTGTGGGTGACAGGAAACATGAATAGCATGTGTTAAAAGGGCAGATTGGGCTGAGAAGGATTTACAGCTGGAGCCCCTCAAGAATCAGTCTCCAGAACAATTTATTATTCCAATATCTTTTCACTTTTTCAATATTGAACTTGGCACAAGTATTAAAAATCATCTAACAAAATTTGTTGATGACACAAGCATCATCAAATACATATATATACATATCATACATACATATATCTATCTCTCTCTCTGTATCTATCTGTATCTAGATATATAGATATAGATATAGATATAGATATAGATATAGATATAGATATAGATATAGATATAGATATAGATATAGATATAGATATAGATATAGATATAGATAGATATGTGTGTGTGTGTGTGTGATTTTCCATATAGGGAAAAGCTGAGGGATCCTGGAGTCTGTACAGCAAAGTATTACCAGAAAAAGATGGGGGAATATGTTATGTGATGAGGAAAATTCACATTGGAAGGTGTCCAAAGAAGGACAATGAATCTGGTAAGTGGCCTGGAGTACAAGTTTATAAGGAGCAGCTGAGGGAACTGGGGTTATTCACCCTGGAAAAAGGGAGGCTCAGGTGGGACCTTATTTCTCTTCTACAGCTGCCTCAAAGGAGGTTGTTGCCAGGTGGAAGTCAGTATCTTCTCCTGAGTAAAAAGCCACGGGACAAGAGGAAATGGCCTCAAGTTGCACCAGGGGAAGTTTAGATTAGATATTAGGAAAAATGTCTTCACTGAAAGGGTGGCCGGGCTTTGGAACAGGCTGCCCAGGGAAGTGGTGGAATCTCCATCCCTGGAAGTCTTCAAAAGATGTGTGGATGTGGCACTTGGGGATATGGTTTAATGATGAACACAGTGGTGCTGGGTTAACAGATGGACTTGCTGATCTTGAAGGTGTTTTCCAACCTAAATGATTCTAAGATTCTTTGTGTGGAGGAGGGCTGCCAGATTTTGCAACAGAGTTAAATTTTGTTTACAAAGGGCTAGTAAAAGAGATTTGTTGTCTAACCTAGAAAAAACAGAATTTAGAATGGCTGTGATTGTTAGCTCTAGATACACCAGGTACACAAATTCCAGTGAAACCATTTAAGTCAAAGGGTATCATTGCAAATGAGTGTAAAATGGTAAATTAATATTTTTTTATTAATAGATTAAAAAAGCTGTTTGGCAATCAAAGCAGCGAGGTTCTGAGACTTCTGCCAGTCACATAGTCTCTTGGATAAAATAGCTTTAAAATGTAGTTTGACTGATCTGTAAAACAGATCAGAAGAAAGAGTTTCCAGCTATGTCAAGGTGCTCAATTCAGTGTTGTGAATTCTGCAGCTTTGGGAGCAGAGTGTCAACTTGAAACTTGACTGACCACATCTTTTCAACATCCTTTGCCACCAGTACTCAATCACAGTGTATTTGTTCTCACCACATAAATGTCAAGCTGTTATCTTATCCACTGATGGTCTGTAGTTGGTGTTCCCATATCTTGTTCTGACAGGTACTCTGGCCTCTTTGTAAGATCAGACCATGCAGTTAAACTGGAAAAAATGTGCATACGTAGTGGGTTTAAGACATTTAATTCCTTTAAACAGTCTGGACCAAAGCAACTTGTCCAAGATAACATAAGAAGTCTGTCTCAGAGTAGGAAGTCAAGTCTAAACCTAATGGCCATTTTTCTGTGAGAAATCACTGACGACTTGGAAGAACTAAGTTCAAATCCCTTTGCAAGGCCATTTGTACAACTTGAATGAGAAACGTTGCTTCAGGTCTAAAAATTCTTTTAACAACATAGTGATAAGCAGATTTGTTTCCCATTTTAAAAAATTGTTGTTTTCCAACAAAATACAATTTATTGAAAATCTTCCAAACAGATTTTACTCCAACGTCCTAACCACTGGGGTGTAGGCTGTTTTGTATTTTAAATGACATATTTGAAAGGATGTCATTTTTATTCTATTTTAAAATGAAACCAAATGTTCAAACTTTAACATTTTTCTTAAAACAGTGTTCTAATTTTCCATCCAGGAACATTCCAGCTGCCATTTGATTCACTAGGCCATGGTTCTTATGAGTAGATGAAATAGAGTAAATTACAAAATTCTTGGCAAATCTTGTATCAGTATTTCTACAGCATCTTTATGACCAAGGCTCAGCAGTAGCTTCTCAGTGAAAATGAATTGGTCATTTGAGGTAAGTGGAATACAGTATTTGGTACTGACATTTCTTTTGAAATTCTATTATTCCTTTTATTCACTTTCAAATGATAAAATATACATATATAAAAAGGGAAGCATAATAAAAGTCTTCAGAACAAATAGAAATACAGACTTTCTGACATTCCTGGGTCTCTTCATTTTGTCTCCTTATAAATTTACTGCTAATCATCAGCTCTTCTTTTGCCAAAGGTGAAATGAAAACATATTTAGTAATGAAATAAGTCCAACAATACTTCAGCTGCCTCACCATGGTCTGCACTACAGGCTGCAGGGGAATCTCTGCTCCAGCACCAGGAACACCTCCTCCTTGTACTGTTTCACTGAGCTTGATGTCTGAAGAATAGTTCCTCTTGCATATTCTCAGTCCTCTCTTCTCTGGCTGCAACTCACTCCTACACAGTAAATTTGAGGTGCTACAACTGCCACTTATGGGCTCAGCATTGTCTGTCTTGGAGCTGACTGACATTGGCTCTATTGGACACAGAGGAAGCTTCTTCTCACAGAAACCAAGCCTGTAGGCCTCTCCCCTTGTTCTGAAAACCTTTCCATGCAAACCTAATACAATTTGATGTACATTTCACCCTCAGCTCTTCTTTTTGCGCAGCTGGCTGGGACATAGTACAGCAGTGCTATGATAAGAGGTGATATCCCTCTAGGAAGGGATGCTGTACTGGTGAAAATATCTGTATGACCATTTTCAGTTCAAGAGATATCTGCCACCTTGTGCCTCCTGCAATCACTCCTTTCAGTGGGCCTGGTGACAGTGGTGGGTCATAGTTATGTGTTCTCTCCCTCTGTTTTGGAAGCTTAATGCTCCAACAGAAGCAGCAAGAAAGCAGTTCTTGCACTTCAAGTCCATGGCTGAGTTTGAAAAGTTTGAAAGACTGTCACTCTTATGTCTCATTACACTAAAATTAGCAGCTCAGATAAAGAAAAGGCTTCCCAGAAAACCACACCTCTCTTACATGTTTCTGAGTCTGAACCAGTAGAAAAATACATGTGCACAAATAACATGGCTGATAAAATCCTAAGGGAGGAGGGTCTTTTCTAGACCTATTATAGATGGCAGTGTTTTTTCTACATACAGTGATACTGCAAAATTATTCTGGAGTATAGAAGTCAAAAACAAAGTCCCTTAGCACTGAAGGTCACTGCCCATCTAATGGAAAAGATAGTGAAGCCTGTATACTGGTAACCCCCATTTTGCTGTGTTGGCATCATTCTTGTGGAGTATTCAATGCTCATGTATCATATATTTGGTGATGTGGATAACCTCATCGTCCAACAGGACAACCACAGATGGGAAGAGAGTGTCTTCATGGAAGAGTAAAAAGGGTTCAATAATAACCTTTGTCATAAAAGCTCTGATGAAAACTATGCAAGCCATCTTTCTCTTCTTCATCTTAGTTGAAATCATCATGAATGTCAAACTTGAAAAAGAACTCTCAAAAATATGGTGTAGCTGCAGAATGTAAACAGCTATGCTGCAAAAATTGGGCAAAGGTTGTGGTTGAAAGAGAATCATCAACACTTGTCAGCATTAACTGGGAGCTATGGCTCATTCCTTCCAAGTTCACAGCTTGGCCTTGCAAGGTGCTGAATATCTTTGTCAGTGCATAAGGGTGGTGCTGAGTAAATTATATGCTGAATTGGTAGCACTGCTTAGTATTAAGGCTGCAAACATTTCCTGTTATAAGACCTAGTTGCTTATACTTTTGCCAAACTAACTGTTTAGGTTGAAATTTTCCATGTGCGGCATTTGCCTTGTGAAGAAATCTTTTGGAAAATTTCAGCCAAAATGTTTCTGCCGTGAAGCAAGAGAAAAACATGCTATTTTTTGCAGTTAAGAAAACAGTCCCGTAACCTTTACTTTGGCGGCTCTTGTGCCCTCCTCATATGTTGAGAAGGAAATTGACATCTGGCAAAAGGGTGGTCTGTGTGTCACTGATGCGCTCTTTGCTATCCATACAAGAAACCACTTAAAATGTAAATCTTGGAAAGTCCAATTTGTATGAACTCACTAGCAGTTTGCTAAAACTTGACCACAAAAATCCCAGAAACTTCTGTTCTTATGGAGCATACTGACATTTCAGGCCTGTTTAATTCCTTTATTGATGATCTGAATGAGGGGATCGAGTGAAGTAAGTTCACAGATGATACCAAGCTGGGTGGGAGTGTTGATCTGCTGGAGGGTTGGAAGGCTCTGCAGAGGGGTCTGGACAGGCTGCATTGATGGGTCAAAGCCAATAGAGTGAGGTTCAACAAGGCCAAGTGCCAAGTCCTACCCCTGGGTCGCAACAACCCCAGGCTGTGCTACAGACTGATCAAAAATCTATGGCTTGAAATGAAGGCGGGAAATACAGAGTCAAAACAAAATCCATGTGAAATGTAGATTAAAAGAGACTGAATGGCAGGATTGCATTTCTTGTAACTAAAATCAGAAGGAAAAATCAAAGGATGTTTGGGTTATAAACCAAAAGCTTATGAAAGTGAAGTCTAGGTGAAAATTTCATAAAAGATTCAGACTTCTGCGGAAATTAATGTTTCTTGTAAGAAAACAACTTTAGTACCAAGTCTTTTTTTCAGCATGGAGTAAGAGGTTCTACAGTGATTGTCAAGGCCACTGCCATTTCCTGTCATGTTTCTATACTGCTGGTCTACATATTCATATATTTCTAAGAATACTGAACTTAATTGTTTAAAGATGTAACAAAACATCTATCAGTTAGCTGGATGTACCTTTCCTTGTACTGTAATTTTGTAGTTTTGTGTATTTGTAAACTGCATTTGTTCTGCAATCCTTGAAGATTAAAGAACTGTCAGAGTAGTGAGGGACAAAAAGAAACATCACTTTTGAATGTTATCTAAATCCTATATGAAATTTATGCCAACAAGTATACCATAAAATATTGCAATAATAATGAACCCTTTTGAAAAGTATTACGAAAAAGTTAGGGGGACTTATAGCAGTGATAAGAATAGGGGTTTTTGCAGTGGTTTCCAATAAGAAATTTCACTGTCTGTTGCCAATAAATGTTACATTTAAGTCATTTAAAACTCAAATGTCAATGTGAGATATGTAATAGATGACTGTAGTGTAAGAAACAGTAATACACCTTCTTAGACTGCTTGGGACTGAATATTTATCACAGAACCACAGAATGGTTTTGAAGGCACCTCTGGAGGTCATCTGGTCCAAATGCCTTGCTCAGTCAGAGTCACCTAAAGCCAGTTGTTCAAGCTTGTATCCAGTCAACTTTTGAACACCTCCATGACCTCTCTGGGCAGCCTGTACAGGGCTCAGACAACCTCACAGAGGGAATCACCAGTGTTTCAGTTTCTGCACACTGACAGTCCTGTCACTGGCCACCACTGAAAAGAAGCTGGCTCCATCTTTTGTACACCCTTCCATCCCATAATATATTTATATACATTAATAAGGTCCCCTTCATACACACACACACACACACACACACACACACACATGTATTTTACATGCTTTATTTGACCATTTAAGCCATTTAAATGAATGAATTTCAAATGCTAATAACAATATGATACTTCTGGTAGCTTTTGTAAAGCAAAAAACAACTAAACCAAAAAACCAAACCTAGTTATGCTTTTTCTTCTTAAAATTACTCAGAGTTTACTTCTGCATTTTAACAAAAGTATTGCAAACTAGCTTTCTGCCTACATTTTTTTTGAATGGCCAAGCGAGCAAAGTTTTGAATAGTAGGAAGCTGAAAGAAAATGTTACTGCATCAAAAAAAATTATGCCGGGTGTCTGCTTTCTAGAACAACATGAGTTGCCACATAAGAGCTTAAACATGATTTTCCTGAGTTATATACTGAAATGTTTTAAATTACACTTGCATATGACCTCTCCTATGTAGACCCAGAAAACCATTTCTGACTGAAATGAAAATACTTTAAGGATTTATTTTTCTTATGGAAGGTACTTTAGGCAGGTGTGGTCACAAAGCATCCTAAACAAAAAAGAGGCACTGCTCCAGCCTCTGCTGCCATCCTCAGATGTATTTTCTGTGATACCTTAAAATAACATCATTAAATCATACCTGGAAGCCTAAATTTTCCTATGAACTTCTCTTTTTCTCTTTCCTATTAACCTCTCTTTTCCTGAAAATATTGTGTAATGCTCTTTAAACATGACCTTGTTTTCCATTTCTTCCAAGAGACAATAAACTCCTTTACTTTCCAGAATCAAACCTTGTATAATTTTTCTGGTCTGTATGACAGTGAGTCACACCACAAACTTAGCTCTTCTATGGAAGTTCCTGGCTGTGATTGGATTTGCCATTAAGCACACAAAGAAACACAATCCTAGTACAAGTTATGAGTTTTTCTCACATGGATACGGAGACTAAGAACCTGCATCTGACACGTATAATCCCCACCAGGCTCGAAGTGGAGAGTAGAGCTGACAGTGGACTGGAAACCATTCAGACACAATAGCACAGGACTGTCTTTGTTGACCACGCTCTCCCTCTTGACAGGAAGCATGTGTGAGTGCAATCACCAATCAGAGGTCAATGTGTCTGAACAGCTTCTGGACCAAAGTTGGCTTGGATGCACCAGTCCAGATTCTTAGAGCCTGGTCTGTCCCTCTCTGCACCTAAGTATAGATGCACCTTAACTCCATTTTTGGTAAAGTTGGATTTTTAATAAGTGGAGAAATAGTAATGTTTTCTCCAGTAAATTTCCTGTTACTCTGTGCTTCTGAGTCAAGCAGACTTGCTGTTCCAGGCCTCCATCTCAACAGGCACCAGCAACCAGATGTAGAATACGTATCGTTGAGTCAATAGAAAAAGATGTTTCAGTTGTCAACAAGCAGTCATAACAATAATTGAAGTTCAAACCCTTTTACTGAAGTTTTATGCTAAAAGTAATCCAACATATGTTCTTCATAGTGGCTTTGGAATTCTATTTTTCTTAGCCACCTGAAGTTTCAAATTAAATTTATTTATACGTAATTTACATGTGGCATTTGATGGCAAAGCCATGTAGAGGCTCTTTGAGTTCATATGTGACTGAAGTGCAAAACAATCCCCACTCTAAGGAAATGAAGGGCAGCATGTTAGCTTAGCTAGAGAAAAGGCTGCTCTGAATGCCAGGGTGGTGCCTGGTATTAGCCAGGATAGCATAATAACTCATGTGCCCTGCCTTATTACCCCTTTTGATTTCTAAATGATCATTTCCAGGTGTGAGCACACTTCATGTTCAAGGACATCATTAGATGTGCCAGTAAATTAGATATAGCATCATACACTGGACTGCAGGTTGGACACTCAATAAGGGAACGTTCTCTCCTCCAGTCTGCTAAATGGGAAAAGGATCATGATAAAAAATTAGCATGTGATCACAGTATCAAAAGCTGCATCCATAAGTAAGCATAATTCTGCTTTTTATAACTTCTAACTGCTTGGCTTTGCATTAATATTCTTTTGAAGTTTGAATATGTAAGTAGTGCACGTGGGATATACATACTTATCATGAGTCATCACAAACACATCTTTTAAACTATTAAAATAATTATGAAGAAATGCATGTAACTGTGTTATGTTCAGTATAGATACCAGTGAGTACATATGGTTTTACAATATTTACGAAGCAGATGCCTTTGGTGTTACATAAACAAGAAACAGTTTGCATCTGTAATGTCACTTCTATACATTTAATGCAACCTGGGGTTTAGTGGGGCTGACTGTGGAAACAACCCTGTATTATATCCATCTTTTTACATTCTGGAAAGTATTAAAATTATTTAAACAGAGGAATGGAGTGAAACTGCTCTGTGGCTTATGAGGAACAAATATTGCCAGCTGAAATGCTTGGCAACCCAGCTAAGGTTGGAATACCAGTACCAACCACAGGCATGCATTTCATCTTCCACAGGACATTTTGCTGAAGAGGAAAGATTGAGAAGTCTTGAGACCAACTTTATATAATGTTTCTTTTAAAAAAGAAATCAATATCAAACTATGTTATTTTCACAATCGGAATTATTTATGATTAATCATTTTGGGATCATCATGGTCTTCACTACAGCTTTTGAAGTGCCAGTATAAAGCTATAGGTGCAAAATCATTAAATATTGTGAGACTTTTGTTTAGTCTAAGGGGTAGTGGCTGGAATTAAGATTTTTCACTGCTTTCAAGTAGAAAGAATTTAAATTGTGAGACCATCACCTCACTGCTACATAGACATTTTCTCCATAGAAAAGCTCTTTATTCCTTCAGGCATGGGTATTATATTTTCCTATCTATATGAACAGCAGATAAAAAACACTAATGATGAGAATAATAATTACTGCTGTGATATCCTTCAGACAAGGAATTAGTTACCCAGAGCTGTTACTTCTTTAGTAACATTAAGTCATGAGGAAAGACTCCCTTTATCCTCTGCTTCCTCTGAAGAGGGGAAGATGAAGATGTAACCTGACTAAAACACAAATGGATTGGATACAACATCATTTTCCTAGGTGTAGGATGAATTCAGTTTAGCACACCTGAAAGAAAGCACTCTAGTCTTCATATTATTTAATTTAATATGCTCTTTTCTGTCAGAACTGGATTAGGGACTGATTGCCTATGCTGTTGCACTGAAAGATTTGGTGTGGCATCAGTAGTGGGGAAATTGTGATCAGCAGGAAAGAATAGTCTAGAAGCAGCACCAAACGTCAAACTTCAGCCCAAATGCAGACAAAAGAGCACATCTGACTGGCATCTGATACCACTCATTGTCCCTACTCTTTTCTCACCCTTCCCCCTTACAACGTGACTCATACAGTGTCGGCAAATACAGGCTACCCCATTTGATAAGTTTTACTTACTCTTGTAATTGCAACGTTTGTTGTTCAAGGAAATATACTGTTTCCTTTTTCTACTGATGTCTTTAAGCAAAGTTAACAATACTTTTTTCTCCAACTTTCTGACATTTGCAGTAGATTATGGATAATTATTCTTTCAGCCCCACAGCAAATTAAAATCATGGACACTTTCCTTTGCCCTCTGAGCTGTGATTCCTTGCAGTCATCCTACACAGCCTAGAACATAAAATGGCAACATTTCCTTAAATATTGATGTATTATTCTGCAGAGGCAAATTACTTTTGACTAGAGAGGTTCTTATGGTAAAGAGTTGACAACACTTTTCCATTATCCTTGTCTTCCACCAGGAAATGTAGCATGCCAGGGCAGACTTTCAATCTTTCAAATTATGAATGTGGCACTAAATATATAAAAATTATAAGGCTCATCTCACTGGATATGTGTGTATTACTTTTTTTCCATTACACTTTAAAATTAGAAGTCAGTAAAAACTTCTACATTTTTCAAAGAGAATGTATATTTTTAAACAAAAACATGACCAATATATAATTAGAACTGCCAGAACAGGCATAAAAGCATAATTTTTATGTTTACATTTTTGGCAAACTGTTCAATGAAAAAGAGGTTAAATTTCATTTTAATGAGCATGCTGACAGAAAACTATATGACTCATCTGCATGGGTATCTATGAGAAAAAATATAATTTTGTACTTCTCAATACCTTTAAAAGTAGAAAAGGTGTTTCTGAAGTGGCACAAAAGCTCAATCCACAATAAATATGAAAACTAATTATTTTCTTTATTTTCCTAATTGTGGTGGAAGGGCAAATAAGTATATGAACTATTGATACTCATGTGCTCTGCTCTGTACAATGCTGAGTAACAGAAGAACCTTGCTATGAGGAGATTATGCTTTGAATGGACTTGACAGACACAACAGTAGGAAGATGAAGTTGCATATATCTGAGCCATGCTGTGGGATGTTGGAAAATGTCTCATCAGTCTCAGAACGTATGTTGCACTAGTGGGTTCCAACAGGACAGAGAAGAAGATAAAGCAGTTTCTGTAAGCAAATTCTGCAAAATGAAGAAAAAAGAGGTATTTGTGGTAACGCCATGTTAATCAGACTTAATCTGAGCCTCAAGATTTGTCTAGCCTAGCTAAATGAGCTGTAAGCCTCTTGCCTTCAGTGGCATGTGCAGGAATGATAAAGTCATGATTCACAATTGTTTCTCTCCTCTCAGACCAGCCGCTGAGTAGTGATGATGGTTCAGTTGATGGCAGAGAAGATCTGGCCTGAATCTAGAGTACAATTCAAATCCATGTTATGGACCTGCAAGAAATTGTTATAACCATTCTATTACCATATTTTATAAGCATCTGGCTAACAGTTCACTGTTGATAGCCCTTGCCCTTGTGGGAGACTTCAACTTGTCAGATGTCTGCTGGAAATGCAACACAGTGAAGAAGAGGGAGTCTAGGAGGCTGCTGGACTGTATAGAAGATAAATTCCTGACACAGATGGTAAGTGAACCTTCCAGGAGTGGTACCCTGCTTGACCCACTCTTTACAAACAGAGGTAGGACATGTGATGGTTGGAGGTTGGAGGTCTTGGACATAATGAGGCTCACTATTGGGCCAGTCTTGTTTAATAACGGTATCAATGATCTGGGTGACAGGACCAAGCACACCCTCAGTAAGTTTGCAGACAACATTAAGTTGGGTGGGAGTGGCTGTGCTACAGGCTGTGGAAAGAGTGCCGGGAAAGGCTGCCCGGTGGAAAAGGGCCTGGGGATGCTGGTCGACAGTAGCTGAACGTGAACCAGAGTGTGCCCAGGTGGCCTGGAAGGCCAATGGCATCCTGGCCTGTATCAAGAATAGTGTGGCCAGCAGGACCAGGGCAGGGATTTTCCCTCTGTACTTGGCACTGGTGAGGCCAGATCTCAAATCCTGTGTCCATTTCTGGGCCCCTCATTGGAAGAAAGACATTGAAGTGCTGGAGTGAGTCCAGAGAAGGGCAGTGGAGCTGGTGAAGGTTCTAGAGCACAAGTCCTGTGAGGAGCAGCTGAGGGATCTGGGGTTTATGCTGGAGAAAAGGAGGCTCAAGGGAGACCTTATTGCTCTCTACAACTCTCTCAAAGGAGTGTGTAGCCAGGTGGGGGTTGGTCTCTTCTACCAGGCAGCCAATGACAGGACAGGGGGAAATGGCCTCAGGTTGCACCAGAGGATGTTCAGATTAGACATCAGGATAAATTTCTTCGCTGAAAGGATGGTTAAGAATTGGAAGGAACTGCCCGGGGAAGTGGTGGAGTGACCATCCTTGGAAATGTTCAAGAAATGACAGGATGTTTCATGAGACACTTAGTATTGGGGTTTAACTGACATGGTGGCGTTCAGTCCAAAGTTGGACTCAAAGATCTTGGAGGTCTTTTCCAACCTTAATGATTCCATGATTCTATGGTAATTCAATGTATACATGCATTTCCCTCTCTTTAGGCTTGTTTCATGTGGTAAATGTAAAACCATCTCTAGAGAAAGGTTATATAACAGATTGTTTCTCTAGAGTTGTTACATAAAGAGAGAGAAAAAATAGGAACTGGAAAACTAGTAAAAGCAGAATGATGCCTTTAGTCCTCTTCTCATAAGCAACCCAAAACCTTAGCTACCTATTTAAGCATGGTTTTCTCTCGTTGTTACCACATTATTTTTCAACCTTGCTCTTTGGAAAATGCAGCCATAGAATATTCAGAAATGAAGTTGGTGTTATTCAAGTCAAATTAAAAGCATATGCATGAGTCACACTCTGAGTAGGGAGTTAATTTAATCAGTAACCATATGTTAAAAATATTTTAGTGAATAGTTAGCTCAGTTCCTTCTTTGCACACCCTTATGTTAAATTAAAATACTGGCAGCATTTAATCTTTTAATCTTTTTGATTTATGGGGTTGTTGCTGTCTGATATGGAAACTATGTCCCAAAATCTTGAGAACTTCCTTCTTGAGCATTTCCTCAAATTCTCCATCTTTTACTTAGACAAGACTCAGATGATGTCACTGGAACTGTTCATTAGGGTAGGCCTGTAAAACCTGGACTTGGTTAGCATACTGATGAAGGTAATCCCTTCCAAGAACAAATGAAGACCTCCAGCATCAGTAAAGCAACAAACTTTACTTTTACTCTTGGAATTCATATATGTATATCTGGTGGATTTGCTACCAAGAAATTTACTAGGTTAATAAACCTCAGATTCAATTACTTTAAAAAGTCTGACAATTGCTCTTGGGAATTAACATAAGTTTTAACCCAGCACAAATTAATTCTTTAAAAAGAAGTTAAAGGGAGAACATATTTCATTTTACAAGCATGTTGTATTATCAATTATTAGTTTTCAGAAACAAAAATTACTGCTTTTTTTGTTAAACTGAGCAATATTTCAGAGTAATTTTTTCATTCTGTACATCATCCAGGACCTCTTCCTGCTTTTCATCAGAGAATCACACCTTTATAAACAAGAGCATTCTCAAAGGATGTTTTCACAAGTTGCCTGATTTAGTTTTAACACCTTGCCCTGTTTTACTTGCTTACAGATATGAACTTATATCCTCTCCTATGGAGTTGAAGAGTTTTGCTTTCTTTACCTCAAAATGATCATTTTATTATTTATATAAAGTAGAACTATTTCTAAGATGCGGAAAAGGTGACAAAGAACTGTAATCCAATAATTAAACATAAATTTGGAAGAGAAATAAAACTTCAGATCCCTGCTCCAAAACATAACGACAGGGATCTTAGCCTGTTCCTCATGTTTGAAGTCCCTAGTCATTACATTGCTTTTTATTTATGATTTTGACAAAAAAAATTGACATACTGGAATGTCTTTAGCAGAGATGCAGAGATGTCAAAATAGTCACAATATTAGAGTACATGAAATGAAAGGAGAGCTTGAGGAAGCTGATTTTTTTTCATTTTGGAGTGGAGACTTTGGAGGAAATCTTATTCATGTCTGCAACTACCGGGTAAGATGATGCAAAGAGAATGGACCCAGACTCTTCGTGTGGATGCACAGACAGGATGAGAGAAAAAAACTCAGAAGTTGGAAATTTTGCATTGAATCTAAGGGGAAAAAATATCTCCCTGAGAATTTTCAGACTCTGGACCAGGCTTCCCAGAGACTGTTTTGTTCCTTGGAGATGCTCAAAACCCAAATGGACATGGCCCTCTGAAACCTGATCTGGCTGACCCTGCCTTCAGCAGGGTGTTAGACAAGATCTTCATAGATCCCTTCCAACCTAGGTGATTTTATGGTTCTCTGAAAAAGAAATTACAATAGAATTGAGAAAAAAATCTGATGAAAAAATGTTTCACTGAAGTACCCTTGCTCGTCCTATTGAGATACTAAGAAATATGGAAGAGAGATGTGTTTTATAAATTGACTTAACCCTTCTTTCCATGTTATTAATTCAGTCAAGATTTTTTTTTTAATTTAAGTAAAGTTAAGTTATTCTTCCTGGAAACACTATCTTATTTGCTTTTTCAGATAAACGTGAAATTAAGTAATGAAATACAAAGTTCTTAACCAAAAATTCTTAAATAATTGCACATTAATTTGCCAACTCAGATCACATTTATGCCTTAACATTTAAAGTCTATTTTAGTATGTTTACACATTACTCTGTCCTAGAACTCTGTCATTTCATGATAGATACCACATATGTGTGTAACTTTTTTTTGTTCAGGTTTTAATGTATTTTTCTCCATATCAAGCACAAAATAATGACATATAGATAAAAATAATGAAAATGAAATGCCTAGGCCAAAGCTTTCATCAAGTGTCAGCAATTTATGGAGACAAAGTTGAAAGTGAACATAGACAGAATTATGAAAAAGTAGCATTTTTATTGGAGTATTAAAAATTATTGAAGCCAAGATTCCTCCACTCTGGTGGAAGTGGATTCATTCCCAACTCCTATTTTAGTAACAGATTTTTCATCCAGCAATATTAAAATAACTCCACACCTCACAAATCCTCTGCATCAGAATTCTTGCCCTCCTCCTCTTTCCTGGCATCAGCAATGTACTGTTTTCTCTACTGAGACTGAGATCTACTTAGAGAAAAAGAAAGGGAGACTTCATTCACTCCCTGAATTTTCATTTGAGTGATCCCAAATTCTTATTCAAGTACTGATTTATACAAGCTAGGATGGGAGGAAGAGATACAACAATTTATAGAATTAGATAATGCCTTTAAATATGTGCATGGCCTATGAAATCAGCACTATGTTCACAGCAGACCTTCCCCCGTTGCCAGGTAACCGAAGCAGGGGGACATTTATATTCTAACTGGGGTCATGGATGTGACCATCATCTAATGTAGACCTATCTAGTCTACCTGTAAATCCTGTAGGCTTCTGAGGGATTTAAGAGCCATGCAGAGGACAGAAGTTTTGTGCATAATTTTTGAGAACTTCTGAGTGCGTCTCATACTAATTGTGCTTAGAGTTAAAGCTATTTTTTCAAGATCTGAATGTCTTTAAATCTAAATAAATTTTCATTCTTGCAAAAGTTACAAATTTAATATGAATTTACTGATTAGTTGTGAATAAATTTGTTTTGCATGTCTACATCCACATAATTGTCTCACTTTTGTCTCTCAAGAACACCTGCAGTTTTTTATGTTAAATGTTATGAATTACTGACTGCAATTGCATTTTATTTGTCCTGGCTTAAGTCTGACTGGAAAGCATTCCTCAGACAAAATTGTAAGAGATATATAAACTTGATATCCTGGACACTTGAAAAAATATCCATACCTGCCCAGCCCAGCATCCATTGGTTTTACGCAGCAACAGAGTGTCTGTATGATCTGTGTACATCATGAGAGCTGGCATTGTAGATATAGTGCAGGCAGAAGTGTCCTCTGTGACATTCAAGGTTGTCTGGCATACAGTAAGAGAGCTTGGTGGCATAAGGCAGGAATGCGCATTTACAGCTTGAAGGTCAAAGAAAAATGTCATGCTTATTTTAGCTCTTAAGGCAATAAAATCTCAAAGTACTTTTTTCTTGCTGTTATTTAAAGGAAGCTGGGGATAGCTAGATGTAAACATCTGAATTTGATCAGATGAATCTGACTTGTGTGCAATGATGAATGCTATTTAAAATGGGTGTAAAAACGTCACAGAAAAGGAGATCACTTTTTCTCTCAGAATAGCATATAGTCTGGTTGTAAAGGTATTGTCCTGAAATGAGTTCAAAAATGCAGTATCTGGACCTATTTTTCCAAGTATGAGTGAAAAGTCTAACCCTGAACTAGTGACTTAATGGGAGAGGAAGAGAACAGCAGCAGCTTAAGGAATTTTTATTTTGTGAATCCTCCCTTTTTTGTTTTAGTTAGAATATATAAAACCTTTCATCTCAGGCCAATGTGTTGTATTGTATTGAACTATTTTTACTACATTTTCATTTCAGCAAGGATGAGAAGCAAAAAGTATTCATAGTTTGATCCAAACTTTTTTCATCTTGGCTATTAAACAGAGAAAGCATCTATTCAAACGACCTTAAAGCCCTGATACTGATCTCATAGCAGACTAAATCAGGAATCTCTCCAATAAGGTTATTTGGGTATGCTGGTATAATATGGTGCTATATAAATGAAATCAGAATCAGGCCTTGATAGCAGCCCCATGTAGAAGAAACATGCTGAAACCTCCTCTAGTCAGAAGGAAATGAGCAGCAAACCTCGTACCGAGATGGTATTCCAACAGAATTTAACTGTTCCAGAGAAGTTCCCATGTGAAAACATTCTGCTTTATTTCAAGCTAAAGCTAAATCAGCTAAGCTGATTCTGGTTTTATTTGCAAATCAATTCTTTGGGGTTGAAGTATTTTTAAAATAGTGTCACAGAATCATCAAATCACAGACTGGTTTGGGGACAAAGGGACCTTAAAAGTCATCTAGTTCCAACCTCCCCGCTGTGGGCAGGGATGCCTTCCACTACATCAGGTTGCTCAAAGCCCCATCCAACCTGGCCTTGGACGCTTCCAGGAATGGGAGACCCACAGCTTCTCTGGACAACTTCTTTCAGTGCTTCACCACCCTCACAAGTAAGAATTTATTTTTAATATCTAAAATGCCATCTACCTTCTTTCAGTTTAAAGCCTTTATCCCTTGTCTCATCACTACATGCCCTTGTATAAGTCCCCCTCTGGTTTGCTTGTAGGCCCCCTTTAGGTACTGAAAGGCTTCTATAAGGTCTCCTTGTAGGCCCTCTCTGCTTCAGGCTGCACAACCCTAACTCCTTCAGTCTTCACAGGAGAGGTGCTCCCACCCTCTGACCATCTTCATGACCCTCCTCTAGACCTGTTCCAACAGGTCCATGTCTTTCTTGTGCTGGGAGCCCAAGAGATGGACACATTCCTAGTGGGGTCTCATGAGAGCAGAGTGGATGGGCAGAATCACCTCCCTTGACCTGGTAGCCACACTGCCTTTGACGTAGCCAGGATATGTCTGGGCTGCCAGGACATGTTTCTGGGTCATGTTGAGCTTCTCCACAAACAGCCCAGACTCCTTTTCTTCAGGGCTACTCTCAATCCACTAATTTTCCAGCCTATATTTGTGTTTGGTATTTCCCCAACCCATGTGCAGGACCTTGCACTTGGTCTTCATGAGGTTCACACAGGCCACTTCTCCAGCCTGTCTCTGGAGGGAATCCTTTTCTTCCAGTGTGTTGACTTCACCACACAGCTCAGTGTTGTCATTTGAGGGTGACAGAGCACTGCAACAGGCTTTGCAGAGAGGTTGTGGAATCTCCTTCCCCAGAGATAGTCAAAACCTGCTTGGGTAAAATCCTGTGCAACATGCTCTTGGTGAACCTGTTTTACAGGGGGTTGGACTAGATGAACTGCAGATATCCCTTCCGACCCCAACCATTCTGTGGACAAACTTGCTGAGAGTTTTCTCGATCCTACTCTTCATGCCACCAACAAAGACTTTAAACAGTGCTGTTCCCAATACCAGTCCCTGATGAATGCCACTCATCACTGCTTTCCTTTTGGACATTGAGCCATTAACCATAAGTCTCAGAGTGTGCTCACCCAGCCCATTCCTTATCCACCAAGCCCTCTAGTCTGCAAATCCATGTCCCTCCAGTTAAGAGACAACGATGACATGCAGGACAGTGTCAAATACTTTGCACAAGTCCCGGTAGATGATGTCAGTTGCCCCTCTCCTATCCACCAATTCTGTAACCATGTCATGGAAGGCCACCAAATTTGTTAGGCACAATTTGACCTCAGCGAAACCATACTGGCTGTCACCAATTATCTCCTTATTTTCCACGTGTCTTAGAATAGTTTCCAGGAAGAGCTGCTCCATGATCTTGCCAAGCAACAAGATCAGACTGACTGGCCTTTAGATAGTTTTTTCCCTTTTTTAAAAATGAAGTTTATCTTACCACTTTTCCAGATTTTGAGAACTTCACCAGACTGCCAAGACTTCTCAAATATAGTGAGAAATAGTGGCTTTGTGGGTTCATCTGCCATTTCCCTTGGGACACACAGTTGCATCTCAGCAGGTCCTGTGGACTTGTGCACCTTCAGGTTCCTTAGATGGTCCTGGAATTGATCTTCTCCTGCATTAGGCGGTGCTTCATTCTCCCAGTCCCTGCCTTGCATTCTGCAACCTGAGTGGTGTGGCTGGAGCATTTCCCTGTGAAGACTAAGGGAGAAAAGTCATTCACTACCTCAGCCGTTTCCGCCTGGATAACCAGGCCTTCTGTTTCCTTCCAGAGGGAGATCACATTTTCTCCTGTCTTCCTTTTATCACTGAGATACCTATAGAAACTTTTCTTATTGTCATTGACATCCCTGGTGAGATCTAATTCTCTCAGGGCTTTAGCTTTCCTAACCCAATCCCTGGCTGCTTTGAGCAATTTTTTTTCTGCATTCCTGCCAGGCTACCTATCTCTGCTTCCAGCCTCTGGAGGCTTCCTTTGTGTGCTGAGTTTGTCACAAACTTCTTGTTTGTCCATATGTCAGGCCTATTGGCATTTTTGCTTGACTTCCTTTTCATTGGGATTCATTGTTCCTGAGCTTGGAGGAGGTGATCCTTGAATATTAACCAGATTTCTTGAGCCCCTCTTCCCCCAAGGTCTTTATCCCATGGTAATTTACCAAGCAGGTTCCTGAAGAGGCCAAAGTCTGTTCTCTTCAAGTCCAGAGTAGTGAGTGTGTTGTGTACCCTCCTTACTGCCCTAAGGACTTTGAATTCCTCCATTTCATGTCCTCACAGGAGCCATTAAGTAATGGTTATTGTGAAGTAGTTATTTCAGAATGTAATGGCTAAAAGTCTGACAGCTACCAAAGCAACCCTTATCCAGTGCACATTCCTTTCCTTTTTCAGTGGGTGACCATCTCAGCTTCTCTCTGTTCTCTTTTTTCCTTTCTAGCAATTTTCCCCCTCCCTTACTTGTTTTAGGTTGCTTTTTCCTCATCAGCTTCTTCTAAGTCTTAATTATAAAAGAATTCTACAAGATTTTTATTTCACATTCAAGGCAACTTGTACAACCAAAAGAAACAAAATCTGTGAGAAAAGACAAACAGAAAGAAAAAGATATTGCTTAGCTAGCTTAACAATGTCAGTGTTAAAAATATGAGGAGCAGTGACAAAGCTAAATAAAATAATCTTCTGTTTTGAAGGTTTGGTCTGATATATGATCCTTCAGAAAAAAAAAAAGGATTTAAACAGAAAATAAAGTTCAGATGACACAGATGGGGCATAAACCACAATACATTGTTTCTTTCTATTTTGGGCAATTGATCTCATAGCTACGTCTTCCCAATAACAGGGAAAACATGGAAAATTACCATGATCATGTACTCCTCATTGATGAAGACTTCAAACCCATTTTGGAAGGAGTCGTGGGAATATAGAACTGGAAGAGTCTGAAAAACAAGACATAAAGGAATGACTAGCAGCTGAATAGAAACATGAGACAAGCTATATGAATTCAGATTAAAAGTCTGTTTTGCTTAGTAGCCTTTCTCCACCAGTGGCCTTTTGAATGGTCTTTCTCTCTCCTTAAGGTCTCTGTTCATGTTCCACAGCCTTCATTTGATCCTGACCGATGATGGACCCTTAGCTCTTTTACTGGAAGAGTAGCAGCCAGTTTGCCCTCAATGCCATTCATGATCACTTAGAAATTTCTCGTATCACCAGTGACTTGTAACCACAGACTGGCAGTCTGTGTTGCAAAACCAATCAGCAGCAGGGACCCCATATAACTACAGAGATAACGTTTCCTTCTTTAAGTTGGCCTCAGACGTCACTTCAGGGGGCAGGAGGGAAAGCTGCTGTCATAGTGTGAAGTCAGACAATGAAGAAGTAATCCTTCTCTAGAACATGAAGTTCCCTGAGTTTTGCTAGTACTTCTTGCACCTGGAGTGTTTCACACACTTGTTTCTTTTGCCTTTCATGTGATCTCATGTCCTGTAATACACCTTTCCTGGTTAATAATAATCAACAGAAGACATTTCTTTCTCACAACCTCTTTTGTTACTGACTATGAAACAATACATGTGGGGCAGGGAATACTCCTCGTTACTTTCTGTAATATGATTAGGGACACTGGCCGCCCTACACTCGCTGATCACGGCCCTAAAGGACAAAGTTAATATAGAAAAAATGTTCATTTACAAGAAGCAGATTTTATAAAACACAGCAGAGCAAATGAAAAATAGCAAAAGAAAACAACATCAGCGGTATCTTTTACAAAAAAAAAGCTTAAGGAAAAACCGTAACAAGATAAGGAAAAAAAATCACTGATTCAACTGTAATTGAAAACAACTAGGATGGTATATATGATAAACCTTTCTATCTTCCTTAAGTTTGTAAGAAACAGATGTTTTCTTACACAGTGATGGTGTAAGAACAGTTCAGTGTCTCAGCACTCAACCTCTACATAAGTTTATAGTTTGCTAAAGAGCAGTTACCGTATTAAATTAGCCTAACAAATTTTTGCATTTTCACTAAAAAAAAAATATAATAAACTTTTGAAAAGGTTATGATATTAATACAGCTTTATTTTGTTCTAGAAATAAAGAAAATCAGAAATGCTTTCAGGCACATCAATTAAGATTTCTTGAGACACAGAAAGGAAAATCTCAGAAAACCTCTTGCACACATTTTTATTTTAACCTAAAAACAAACAGTTAAAAACATTCTTATAAGTTTGAGTTGCTTGTTTATTTGGTTTTTTTTTTATTTCACAGAGCTGTCAGATGATGCTAGCATACATTCTTGAAGTATGCTCAAATCACACTAATTTACACGAGCTGACAAGATGATCCAGTGTTCTGGAAATCTCATTCAACTTTTTCACATCCACAGCACAGATTTTGCCACAAAAATGCATTTTCTTGACATTTTCTAGGCCTTCAATGTACCTAAAAATAGAAGCAAAATCACACATTCAGACTTTATGATAATATCTGTTCTGGTAATTTTAAGAAAAATAAGTATGTATTAATTGTTGCCTTCAGTTGCCAACTTGAGATTTCATGAACAAATTGCAATATAAATATACCTTATTTAGCACCTCATTCTTTCCCTGGTGTGAAGATTTATGGATGTCATCAGAGCTAGGATTGTTGTGGTTACATTGTTCTGAAACTGACTTCATACAACAATTTCAGTTTTGGAGTTCTCCCATATTAGCTGGGCCTTAAACTCTAATGCACAGAGTAATCAGTGGAAAAGAAGTTAAAGATGTGTTTTGGCTTCTCCTAGCTCGTATGAACCTGGTATTTATAAAGCCCTTTGTTTTTCAGCAGAGATGCCTTCCCAGCAGTCAGTCTGCCCTCCTACTGGAAAAGACAAAATCCACAATCCAAATGTATTGGCACTGTCGTCTCTCTTCAACAATTAAATAGGGTGTGTTACTTAAAATTCTGTTAAATTGATAGAATTTATAAAGGCCAGTGTTTTCTTAATAAACATTATCAGTTTCTGCTCCAGGCTGTCAGCAGGTAGCTAAGTAAAAGTTATCTCATGCTGGTAGCAGTGGTGTTTGGGTAGGGGCACGTGGCCGGGGCAACTACCTGACCTATGGTCGCTTCATGGAACAGAGAAGTGAATAACAAAAGCTTATTTAAGGGCTACATTTTTCACTTCAGTGGTCAGCAGCTCCTGCCATCATCGACAACAATTTCTTATCCAATTTACAGTCCACAGTGCCTCAGAGTGCTTTTGAAAAACTTATGGGCATTTTGGTGTGAGTATGTCTGTAGCACAGTAAAATTAGTGTCAGTAGTGCTGGAAAACTGGAAATTAATTGAACTCCCATATGAATGGATGCAGGGTTTCTCAGTGAAATGAAGCAACCTATTTTCCTTATTCCTAATGAATGTAAATAAATTCTCTTTGTATTGTACATTTTCTATTATGTCGAGTGCATGTTAATGAACAGTGTGGTTTTTATTGAGTCATGAATTGGAAGAGTGCTTTTTCTTCACTGTAAAATTTTCTTTTTTCCAGAGTCAGTCACAGGCTAGTTTCTGTTTGAACTTTCTCTAGAGTTTACCAGATGTTCTGTTTGGATTCCATGTTACTGTGTTGTGTTCACTGGAGTCCACAGATGGGCTTTTCACTGAACTAATGAAAACTTAATGAAATCCATATATATATTTAGCATTTAAGAATACAGTATAATATAATGCTTTCTGTTGCTGTTTGTCATTAATGCTTCAATTGGCAGGACAAATGCAAGCCTCTAAGAGACACTGTGGGTTTGCAAGCAACCAGAAGATTTTTCTTCTCTTCTTTCCTACTATGTGCCCCTTGCTATCTTGTGGTAGCAGATAACTCCACTTTCAATGGTGCCTAGGTTTTGGTTCTGTTTCAGCTAGTAAAATAGGAAAGCAGAGGCTCAGATAAGAGGTGTGTTCAAAAGCATGTGTCAACAGAGTTGGTTAAACTGGAGGGTGCCTGATTTCAGGAACAGAAATCAGTGAGGAACTGAAAAAAAACCCCAACAAACCCCAACATTTTTATCAGTTTTTGTTAAATAGCAGTAGTGGACAGATAACCCCAAACACTACACTTCCTGCTGTCGGGTGTGTGAGTACTTGACAGGCACAGAGGGTTTTGCAATATGAAGTCTAACCAGAAGCCAGTTCCAAATGGTGTTCTCCAGAGTCTGATGCTGTTCAATGCATGCAAGGATGGAATACATCCTCTGCAAGTTTGTGGGCAATATTTTATCATGGGGAGCAACCAGCATGGAGGAGCTGAAGACAGACAGATCTGGACAGGCTAAAGAAATGGGCAGAGAAGAATCTCATGTAGTTAAAAAAAAATTAACACCAGTCCTGTGCCTGGGATAGAATAAACCCAGCAGTGCAAGCTGGGATCTGCCTTGGGAAAAAAGCAGCTTTGTACAAGATGTCCTGAGTTCCTATCAGTCAGCAAGTCAAGCACTAATCAGCAGTCAACATTTACAACAACAAAGGCTAATGTAATACTGAGCTATGTTAGCAAGAGTGTAACTAGCAGGTGGGAAAAATGATTTGTTTACCTCCCTCTAGTCAGCCCTTGTGAGCTACTTCTAGAAGTGTCCAGGTTGGGCCTCCTCAATGCAAAGAAGACATGGACAAACTGGAGGGTCCAGGGCAAGGCAACAGCGCAGATTAGGAGGTGTGACACATACAGAGGGATTGAAAAAGCTGGATTTGTGCTTCTTTGGAGAAGACAAGGTTAAAGGAGAAATCTGAACACTGACCTCATCTGTCTAAGAGGACATTTATAGAGAAGATAAAGCCAGACTCTTCTTGAAAGTACATAGCAAAATAATGAGGGACAATGGCCAAAAAGTGAAAATTCCAGTTAACTATTGGTAAGTAATTTTTTACAGTGAAGTCAAGAGCTGAAAAAGATTACCTATAGAGATTGTAGAACCTCCATCCTTACAGATAATTGCAATGCAGCTGGAGGTGACTGGGCAACTTGGTCCAAATGGTGGATCCAGCTTCAAATCTGGACCTGTTTCAGAACTTCTTTCTGGATCCTATCATAATGAGTCTGTGGTTAAATTTAGGCCTTTTTCATGCCTTGTAGTGATACTCTCCTTTTTGAAAGAAAATATTTATACTGAGAAATTAGTGATAGGGGTCATTACTAGCAACGTTACTCTTCTCTATCCTCTATCTGTAAGGAATCCTCTTTACAGAAGAAGGCAGTGTTTTGAAAGCAGACTAATGACTTTAAGTTTGAAAAGGAAGATTCTTTCAACGTGAAAGTCTTTGGAAAATTCTGGAACAGAATATTCACAAAGTATCACTTTCTTGCCTCAGCATAAAAAAAAAAAAAGGAAATTTTTTCTTCTAGGAAGATATACTTGAGGAAATTTTGTAACAGATAGTTTTCCCACAGGAAAATGGGGATTTATGAACACCTGGCTTCCTAACTTCTTGGCAGCTCATAAGACAGAGTCTTATAGTGCAGCTCCTTGTAGTTCCCTGGTCCTATGCAATCCTCGGGCAGATGCAGGCAGCCACGGCCCAGGGTGCTTCCCAGCTCCCAGGCTCCAGCACTCCTCTGCAGGCTGTCATTCAGGGAGGGAGCCTGGAGGAAAAAATGGATTTCTGAAACATGGTCATGTTCCTGTAGTGGAAATAAAGAGCTTGGCTTTTCATTTCCCCCTCCCCACCCTAAACTTTTCAACACATAAAATATTTTGCAGAAATTAAGTTAAGTTTCCCAGCCAGGTGGGTGTCTGTACTGAAGATCCATCCAGTCTTGGCTAAGCTTTTCACTCTGGTCACAGGGAATGTAGTAGTGGCCGTGTAACCTAGGAACACTCTCCTAAGGCAGAGCTGTCTTCAGATTTTCCAAAGAAATGGGCAGTGAGCATCCCAAAGATGGTACAGGTGTCAGAAAACTGCTTTCTCTTATTTTTTAAGAAAACTAATGACTTCATAATATATTCATCCAGCACTGACTCATGGAAAGACAAGACAGTCTGAGAAAATCATGAAAGCAAATGAATATTACAGGTGTGTTGCATTCCCTGAAGAAAACGCATGTTCTCTGTGTTCTCTGCTCATGGAAGTGTGTCTGGGGGAAGTGAGAACATTTGACTCCATCCATATATCAGGGTCTGAACCCGTTCTTTAAAATGTTTGTTACTTTACATTATACCAAGAGTAGTTTTTGGAAATTATTAAGCACTATAATATATAGTGCAGATGATGCTAAATATGATTATCATTTGAATCATTGCAGTTTGACAAGAAGAACTGCCGTAATGAAGAGATAAAGATGTGCAATACATAAATCAAGTTCAGACATCAAATTTTTTAGATCTTGGCGCAGTCCAAAGAGAACATGTGTTATTTATACATCTTTGAATTACAGACATGTGTTTGCACACCTCTGAGAAAACAGATGACATTCCCATATCCAGTTTGAATAATGGTATATATTTTTGTCTTTGAGCAGGGCTTTACTTCAATTTGCCTGCAGCATTTTTCCTCTTTCTTTGCATTTGTTTTCCATGTTTGGTACGTAAATTATTAGGACCAATGCAGGAAAAGGACCCAGAGAGGTACTAGACAATTGGAGATAAGAGCTTCTTCCCTGAAAAGCCAGTTCTTTAAAAAGATGAAATAAAAAAAATACCTCATAAGATAAAGATGTGGCTGACAAACAGAACATGTGAGCAGATCAGTTTCAAACACCCAATTTCAATGCATTAACTTATTTGCTCTTGATTTTGTGCTTTGTGTTGCAAAACAAGGTTCACTGGAATCACTTCCAGAGTGCTTTGTCTGCTGGAAGGTGTTGGAGGTGAAGAAAGACAGGAAACAGAAAAGGGCACAAGGACTGGCATGCTGAGTGGGAAACCCACAGGGGTAGCAGTGCCTGAAAGTCCCTGCTGACGACTGCCTCATTCCCTATTCCAGTTTGTTTCATGAAAGTTGTCTGACTGAAGAGGAGAGGAACTCTATAAGAAGATATAGTCCAGTAGAATTTGTTCTCAGGATCTGCGTTCAGGCCAGAGAAGGTATGTTTAGCTATTCAGGAACTGCTAATGCAGTGACAGTGGGTGCTCTGGCTTCTGGGGCGTACACCACAGAGAATAGCCAAGTTTATGTGCTCCCTTGCTGCCTGAAATGGAGTGGTTCCTTCATGGGCCACTGATTTGTCCCTGTCAGGCGTTTGTTAGGTTCCTGAGAAGGTACAGAGGGATAGCATATCCACTCCAGAAACCCTTGGAAATCTGGAAGAGCACTATGTCAAAGCGGCTGATGGCTGAGGTCTCATCTATGTCGCCTGGCAGCGTGGATTCAGGAATGCCTGCTGCCTGCCATTAGTCCAACGTTGCCTCAGTGCCGAAGCGCTTCAGTGTCAACAGCTCCACAGCTCTGTGTTGGCTTCTTTATCCAGATGTGCTGAGTAATCCACAGCAGCCTCACACTCCTAGCTCCGACATGGCAGTGAACTGCCCAGTGTCATTCCCTTAATCTCCTGGCTGATGTTAGTGCCAGCTCTGCCTTTCTCTTTACCATGCAAACTATAAGCCTGAAGGACCAGAAAAAGTAAATCCTCCATTACTGTACTTCTTTTCCTCTCAGAAAGGAAACAAAATCTTAGTGCTATGGGGCATGCTTACATACATTGTCTGCCAATCAAAAGATTACAGAAAACCCCATAAATCATTAAGTTACACAGAAAATGGGGCCAGTCTGATTCTATTTCTCCACTTCAACTGCAATTTTTTTTCTGTATGTATAATTTGTTCCTGGCAATTACATGAACATAAAAACAGAGACAATCATTATTAGATAAGATTTAAAATTTCAGCAATAATCAGCTCCAATTCCTGGCCCTTTAAAAGCATTTGGATTGACTTCTCTTTTTTGATTTATTTGTATTTCCTTCAAACAATCAGCTGTTATATTTTCCACATAAAGCAGTGGCAGAGTGGAAGTGCTGCCCATGGTTAATCTCCTATCCTTGGTCATCATGTTTGCTGGCTTCCAGCTCACTTGGAGCCAGCTTACTGGCTGGCCTAATGGGATTTCCAGACCTGTGTCCTCTTAGCGTGGCTGTCCCTCACACACCCTCAGAGCTCCCAGAAAGTATGCCAGAGAAGGGGTTGCCCTTCAGAAAAGCTTATCAGAAATGGATTTTAAGGAAGAAGATGAATCTGTACTTTCCTGGTCTTTAAAGGAAGGCAGCGACCTCTCTGTTTCTCAGCTCAAGCACAAATCAGTGGTCTCAGTTTCAGCACTGAAGCTGTCATTTGAGAGAAGCTTGGGCAGTTCAGTCAAATGAACCCTAAATCATATTTTCCTGTGCCAGATTTGGACTTTGAAAACACTTTGAAAGTATTGAGAAATTAGACTGACCATGTGCCAACTCACCATTATGCAGAGACACATCCAGAAACTCACAATTATGAGTCTGGGAGGATTTGTGACATTGCAAGAGACAGGCAGCAGCAAAGGAGGTAGTGATTTTCCATATTGCCTTTAAAAGCTTTCATAAAGAGGTTTGAAAGGAATTATACATTCTCAAATTGATGCATTTTTTGCTAAACTGAATAACCCATTCCTGTTATTTAAAGAAACACATCATTTGTCATTAAATGATAATCAAAATAAACTTTAAAATCTGAAGAACCTATACTAAAACACCAAACTCAAAGGACACTTCAGATTTCTACCAGTGGCTCAAATACATTTTATCCCTCCTAAAGATTTTATGTTGATTTAACAGACTTCGCTCACCACGCAGCCATACAAAAGGTGACATCTTGATGTCTGGTAATTTACTTCAACAACTACAAAATCTTAAATCACAGCTGAATGTGACCTGGCACAAAGGAAAAAAATAAATCCCTGCAGTCAGTTTAGTCAGCATTAATAATATTAACTCATGATTGTCCAGAAACACAAACTACACATTTCCAGAAATAGTAAGCTGAGACTCAAACTCATAAATTATCTAGTCAGAGAAAGACGTAGCACATTAAGAACATGTTACTTACGTGCACATATAGCAAAACAAACATGGAGCCAAAACCGCATATTTTTAACCTGCAAAGGCCTTTGGTAACTAGCTGAAAGTCTATTTGCATATTCATGTTAACAGCACCACAAATCAGAGCTGACACTTCTGCTGCAGCCTGTGCTGGTTTTTCCTATATGCACGAAATAGTGACAAAATATCATAAAGACCCACATTTTCTTTCTGATGGCTGTGCTGAACTGCAGCTTTCCAGTAAATTGTTAACTCTGCAGGGTTTCTTCTCTCTAATTTTCCAGTGACTAATTCAAAGAAAGAAATCTGCTCCCAGTTGTTCTCATTGTTACTTTTTTAGATTATTAGAACTAAAATATTGACATATTTAAAAAAAAAAAGTTTTTCAGAGAAAGTGATAACAGGGTATCCATTAGTAACATTAAATAAAAGAAGGCGCTAATGGGACACATCTTATGGAGTTAAAATTTACTTATCTTTTTAGAGATTTTTGGTCTTTTAAGGATTATTTCACTTTCTAAAAGCTATGGATGCCTGATAACGGCTCCTCAGCTCTATAATGTTACATAGCTTGTCTCAAGAATGATAGGCTCCTAGAAGCAAACGGGGGGACATTTTTGCCCGTGAACAAATTCACACAAAGGATTTTCCACTGCATAAACTGTGGCCATAGCAAAGTTTTTGGAGAAAGTAGGGAAAAGTACTTCAAAATGTTTTTTTAGAAAGTCTCGGAAATATTATGAGTCTTACAGTCATTCAAGGGCACCTCATTTTCAATGGCTGCTCCACACTATTATGTATAGGCTTACACATGAATTTCAAGCATTTGTAAAGAAAGACGTATTTTTTTATCTTCTCTGCACTCCTTTCACATATCTGCATCTCTTCTGAAATCTTAGTCTCTAAAACTGAAAACTGTTTTCCAAGCAATGTCATACCAACCCTGAACATAGCAAAATATTAATTTATCTTACGTATGATAGTCTTACATTTGCCCTGTTTTGAGATAAATCACATTTTTGATGTGTTGAACCCAAATACATGTGTGTATATTTATATGTGTGTGTGTGTGTGTGTATTTGTGCAGGCGGGTGTAAAATTACATTTATTAACCTCATGTCAGACAGGAAAGGTAAATTTCCTTTTGTGTGGTGCTGCTGACAGCACTGCTACAGCAAGAAGGGCTGTACTTTGTAGAGTACAGATAGTCTTGTTAGTCTGGACATTTTTATCTGCAGAGCCAGTGGGCAGGCAAGTATGGGGACCAGAGTATAAGTGACGTTTCCTTTGACAGACGCTTTTCAGAGTGAACATATCAGGAGTAAACTGGCCGTGTTTGACACTACCCCAGAGAATGAGACTGGAAGTGACAAACACTGAACTTTCTTCATTTCTCTCATTTAATTTTTCCACAAAGGATCTATAATTCATATTTGTCACTTCTCACTCTTTCCACATTAAGAATTTGCCTTTTATAATGTAACTGGGGCCACATGGCCTCCCTGTTACTTTAAGGGAGATGAAGTTTACACAAAAAAAACTGACTTGCAAAGAAAATAGGGGCACAAGCCCCTACAAGGCAACATAGCACAGTGATGAAATGCAATGCCATGTTGAAATGATTACTGGAGTCTTCCTTAAAAATATATCAGTATACTTTTAATGTTACAAACACGAGGGTAGCATTGAATCAAACAGGTATAATTGAGTTTTGTAGGTGTAACTGATTTCAGCTGAGAATCTCCCAGTGCCTTCAGAAAGGGTGTCAAGATATACTCCAGCGTCTACCACGTGAGCTACTCTGATTTTGGCCTTTTACATATATAATGAAAAGAAATATATTTGCTATATTTACATCTGTTTTGAGAGCATGATGTTCTGTTAAATCTTTTCGTTACAGGGAAGCTGGACCACCTGAGACACTTGTAAGCTGAGAACCAAAGAAGGGATTGAAATGATCTTGAGTATAATTGCAGTTCTAAGGGCAAGATGTAGGCATCTAGCTCCCCGTAGAATCAACGTAAAGCAGTAAGCACCTCTATATTACTTTGTGAGTCTTTGACTAAGTATCTACCATAATTACAATTGAGAGCAGGAACACCCCTTCTGGAAAGAATGTCATATGTAGTATGACAAAAGCTCATACTGGAAGGATTTTGGAAGCTAAACTGAACCAACAAAACAATTCAAAAGATGGTTTCATAGAAGCTCACAGAAACGTTCACCATTGCATTAAAATAGCAGATTTAGAAAGAACGTATTTTTACCCTTGCAATAAATTTCCCACGTCCTGCTGTGAATGCCATTCCTTTGAGAAAGGAGCCTTCCAGCCCATATCATCGGGATCAAATATTCAAGAAATGTGATGGGGGGAAGTAGAGGCGTCAGCGGATGGCAGCTCGTGTAACCCAACCGCTGGATGAAAAGCAAATGTATTAAGAGCTCTGACGTCAAATGACAGGCATCTTTCCAAGAGAAATTCTGTCAGAACTTCATATAAATCAAAAGGCAGATTGGGAAGCTTTTTATTGGCAATTGCACTTGTTCATGAAGTAAGATAAATTAATAGGGAGCAGAAAGGTAAGCCAAAAGGCATCTTCATTTTGCAGACCTTGCCTTGCAGTTCTGGAATTTCGTGAACTGACAATTGTTAAGAAAATCCAGAGATTGTGTGTTCACATCCATGATTAGTTGCAAAGTAAAATAAATTGCAATCAAAAGAAGGGCTTCCTACCTGGATATTTAGATGGAATTCAAGACAAAGGAAAGCAATGGAGAAAGTTTTAGCCAGGATTTTTGCCAGCTTTGCTCTTTGCCAGCTAGAACCTTAAAGACAAGGAAATTTAGAGTTGTTCTAGATGACTTCTGTCTTTGGATGTATTACCCTGAGTTTTATAGTGGCATATAGCTCAATCAGGAATGCAAATTGTAGTATTGGGTTAAAAAACTCTCTGGAGACTTTTCCAAACTGCTGCTGTTATGACAGTTGGAAAACAGACAAATGTTTCAGTAATAATCCAAGGGACAGTCTGTCCTCAAAATCACTGCTGCCAATGAGACTTCATGTGCCCAAGACTGGATTTCTTCTCCAAGAGAGAGATAACAGAACTCAAAGATAGCAGATAAACACTACAGTTTATATATCAACAATTATCTTGAAGGCCACAAAATTTACTGCTTTTGGGACATCTAGTCAAGCCTGACAGTTTTAAAATACTGAAAAAAATGTTTTGCATAGTAAACCTGATAAATATTCTCAAGTCCATATTTTTCTATTAAAAATTATATTGGTAAACAAAATCTAGTAAAGAACTGGTAGACAGACACGGGCAAAGAGTGATTTATCTTTTCCTCACAGAGACACCCACTCAAGGTGCCTGTGTCTCTCCTTTGACTAAAAGAAATCTACAGACAAAACCTGACTTTAGGCAATGAACTTCAAGTCTGAGGTGCATCTTCCCACTATGCCTGAAGGTTCTGATGTAAAAAATTATAGCACTGCCTTCATGCTCACATATCTTGCATATATCCATGTTTTCACACTTGATTTGTCAGTGTCTTTGTTGCTCCTGTCAGGTTCTGTGAAAGAAGCTGGTTTTCTTAATCTATTCTAAACAAACAGAAGCAATTGCTTAATTTTTTACCTTTACCTAGTTTTCCCAGCTATTTTGTTTTCATCCCAAATGGCTTATTTTGTTTTAGATAAATTAAGCCTCAAATTTAGAAAAATGCATAATACTTGTAATTAAAAATTGTTAGCTTTAGGAGATCCGTGCTCTTCAGGAAAACCTTAAACTCAGCAACTAAATCCTGAGTATGGAGACATAAACCAGTAGTCTTTCCAAATAATGAATGTTTATGAAAAAATCCCAAAAGTAGAGAAAAGTGAAGAAAAATTTTACATAACCATTCAATAAATATTTTATGAGCTAGAAATTATCTTTTCTATTATTATATTATCAGTATATTTGTTATTATCTTGTGAGCAATATATCTGTCTTAAAGTTAACTTCTCAAAGAAGTTGCATCAGTTGAGAAAATTATGATTGATTTAATATAATTTTAAATAATACATTTTCTGGATGGACTTCATAAAAATCTCTGGTGTTTTAAAACACAGAATTAAAAACAGAAAAAAGATTTGCAAAGATTTCAGAATATGTGTCTTTTTCACTGCAGGGAATATGATGTAGGTGTATCCTAATATTGCACACTTCCAGCAGGCAGATTATTATACTTTAGGTGCATGATATAAAGATGTAATTAGGAAAAAAAAGGCACTTTGGTCAACTAGCCAAGCACCAAAACAAGGTGTTTTCTACAAAATACTCTCTGTGTCCATGGCATACTTCTTGTAGGAGCTCATCTGGAGTCTATTGATGTAGATATAAAAACATCCTAGGTCCTACCAACCCCTCCAACAACACGAGGAACTGGAATAAATGACATCGACTTAGCTGGGCCAACAATACAAGACTTGACTCACTAAATGGTGTAGTTTTTGGACTTGCTTGTTGAGGAACAACAAAGTTCACAGTATCAGCATCTGAACTATGATCAAGAACCCTTGCTGAGAAGAACAGGCAATTTGTATTTTTTGGAATTCTTCCCTGGAGCATTTACATTCTTCACAGTTTCTTAGACATTTTTACATTAGTTGTAAAATATGTTCACCACATATGTTGGTAGCTTTGTACATTTTAACTTTAGCACCTGTGATTCTAATCTGGTCTGGGACCAGAAAACATGATTTTCTGGTGCAGATAATTTCCACCAGGAAGCGCCAGGTATTTCTAGTCAACCACAAAGCTCCTGTGTGTCAATGATGAGACAAAGGGAGCCACTGGGAAGAAAAGTCAACCTGCTGAGACAAAGAGAGCTACTGGGAAGAAAGCTTTGGCTTGGAGGGCATTCTGGGTGATGGGGGAGATTCAGTCTCCAGGACGTAGGATGCAGGTCAATTAATTCCTCTGTATTTCTGTTTGTTTGATATTAAGCACATAGAGAACAGAGATACAGCTGTTTAAAAACAAACAAACAAAAAACAAACAAAAAACAACAAACAAAAAAAATCCGAGAGAGACAGAGAAAGAAGCAGATCAAGGAAAAGATAGTAGGGCTTTCTCCATAATGGGGAATGTCCTACTCACTACCAACCTCAGCAATGTGAAAGTGAATGATTAGTGAAATGCAGTGATGCTGCTCTTCTCTCTGGTTTATATATACACTTCTCTTGTTTTAAATTTCACTTCATCTTCCCAAGCCTCTATATAGACATGTTGCAAAACTAATAGTTCTCACCTGTACAGTTACTGGTGTTATAAAACTTTTAGAAGGAACAGAATGCCACAGGATACCCACACATTTACACACTTACACATTTGAATTGTATTCAGAGGTGTTTAAGTTGACATGGTACTGCAGGCTCCATCTCTTGCCTATTCAAATCCAGAATAAGGTGAATTGCACGATGATTTCTTTCCAGTCTACTCAGTGTCATGCAAATATGCAATGGGGCATAAACAGAAGCCCAGAAGTCACAGCACAGAAAAGGCACAGACCAATTTTCCTTGGGCCTTGATATCAGTTTCTAGATCTGAACTGTTTTCCAGAACTCCAGACATTGACTAAAGCCATGCTGACATACCTATTTCCATTTGAGGCCACAATCTCAAAGCCCACACTCTCCTGAGATTTATAAAAAGTGCAGTAATGTTCCAATTTCACAGATAGGGAAGTGAGGTAAAAAAATAAGGCTGTTCTCTAAATCTTTCAGGTATTAACTTTCCACTGTCATGCATGAGCAAAATTGACAGATTATTACATCCTAACTACAGTGCCATGTTCTACTCTTCCCCCTCAACTTCTTTTTCCTATAGTGTGTTTTCTCAGGCATGAGAGATTGGTTTCAGCCCTTTTGTGGCCATTGACTTTGAATTAGTTTTATGAATGCAAAGAAGCTCTCTGAAACCTCTCAAAACTTACAGAAGGTTCTGCTCTGAATTGAACACCTTGATGTTGAGATGCAAATACAGCTTTCTATAGTGATCAGTGCAGTTAATTTTGAAGTTTTTGGTGTAATTAGTTGTTTCAGTTTTTTTAAGACAAGGAGTAAAAGCTGCTGGAATGTAAAATGATTAGAAAAATTAATTCAAACCAAGAAAAGCATGAGAAAAACTAAATAAATTGGCCTTTGCTTCATAATGAAAGCCCAGCTCATTGAGACGAGTTAAGAAAGGAGGGTCAAGGTGGATGTAATATTCTTATCTTGGAAGTACTTGGAAGTACCCATGAGAAAATTTATGCTGTGAAGATCCATAACTGTGTGCAGTATCTGAATGTAAGAAACTGTAGAGTGGACTAGAAACTTCCTTTCCCATCTGAATTGCCCTACAATCCTTCATCCTAGTAATTAATTAAATTAAAAAGAGTAGCATAAAGGAAATGTGATCATCTGACAGTTATGCTAGTATGACTCACACCACGAGTGCATGCAGTGATAAATTCTGTTCCACTGATGTGAGTGGGAATCCTGCTTGATTTCCAATAATCTCTTAATCAGCATGAAAACGAGGAAAAGCAAAATGTTGACTCCTGAAAAATGTAGAAATGGAAAAATATGTGGCACAGCAGATTAAATAATGATAAAATATATTCAGTCTAAAACATCTTTATGGTCCTATAAAAATTTTTTACATGATTAAAAATGTAAAATTTTTTCCCATTTTAAGGAATATACTTAAAACATTTACCTCAATTATCAACAGCTTAGTCTTTTCTGAATATTTTCTTGTCTTTCTTGAGCTGTATCTCTGAAGAATCAGAGATTCTAATTTTGGAAGAAACATTGAAATCTTGTAACAGAAGTGGTGGGCAGGTACCAGATATTCTGTCTGTATACTCCTGCTACATCTTTTTTCTGTAAATGAAATTAAATCATCCATTTTATTTTTTCTTCATGTGAATAGTTTTAAGTTTAGAGTGATTTTTAAGACCAATTCAGCTGTAGTACTTCCAGGTTGTTCTTAGGTATGCTGCAATGTCTTTGAAGTTATTTGTTCCCTTATTCTTGGTCTGAATGTTGAAATTTTATGATGAGATATGAAATGTGGATATAAACATTTTCATACCAATACCCAAGGCCTTCCTTTTCCTTATATGGTTCATTACTGCTTGAACTACACAGAAGATTTAAGAAACTGGACTTTTTCTCTCATGGACTCACACAGTATAGTCCATAAGCTCTTCACTCTCTATGCAGAAAGAGCTGGAAGTGGCAACATTGCCAAGTGTTACTCTGAAATGACACATCATGTTCTATCCCAGACTGTGATCTATTTTGAAAGGAAATGGGGCTTTTATCCCTATTGCATGCCATTAACTGGCAATTGCCACAGCCATCCTTTGCCAGTGTAGAAGTAGGAGTACCAGAATAAAGACAGTCTCACACTCTTGCTCCTTCATGCCTAGGTATAAATACGTGGTCATCTGCAAGTGTCTCGTGGCATGTCCTAGGAAGTCTGTGCTCTCAACACCTGTAAGCAGTCAAATACCACTGTATAAAAGGATTACTTTTCAATAATGTATGTGTCATGTTATTTATGATGTAGAAATTGAATTTAAATATGCCCTAAGATTTATGAATAGTTGTTAAAGCAAGAATGTTGCTGAGGTGTTTTTATGACTGTAACACTCACTGTTCACATATTAAAGAAGATAAGTACAATAAAAAGATACAATGAGGAATTTATTTCTCAAGGTGCAGCAGTTCATTGTGGTTTCCATTTCTACTCCCAGAAATACTTGAGGCTAACAAATGTTCCATTCCTGGCACTTGTGAAGATAATCTACTTCAGAAAAAGTCAGCATGGTTTTTCAGCTTGTCTTGTGCTCTGGCACAAAGAATACACTTTCCTACTGCAAGGATTTCCAGTTTTAAGAATACAAGGAATGCTTGTGGTTCTGACAGAATTATTATGTTTGCAACAGTGCATCTGTCTTAGAGAGATTAACAGCATGTGAGTTCTCTAAAATGGGATTCACTGAGTTTTGTGATCATATACAAAATCTTTTGCCTTTCAAACTCCCTGGTAAAAGGTTCTCAATTTTTTTCAAAGATGTTTCTGATTACATCAGGATTCTTACAGATGTCATACATAAGATCCATTTAGGATAAGCTACATCGTCTTTCAGGAACACTGATGTTGGAAGCTATATAAGCTCTGCATTTGACAGGCCTGTCATTGTTTGAAAGTTGCTTTAACTGGTCTCACTTCAGAGGAATACTTTAAGTATGAAATTGCATATCTGGAGAGAGTCAGAACACCTGGAAGACACTCCCAAACAGCTGAAGTAAATTTGAAGGTTTTTTTGATAGACAGCGTGCAAATGAAGTCTGAAATATGACTTGTTTCATCCATGTCATAGAAAATGTAAAGTTCACCTTAGTTTAGCCATGATGACCAAGACAACCCTTTTCTCCCCGGCAGTTCTTCTTTCTGGAAACATTTTTGTTCCTACTGGAAACTTTTTTCTTTAATTCTTTTCTTCTTACATGTCCCTCTCCTTCGTGTCCAACTGTCCTACTTTCCTAAAGGATGGAAGTAGCCACCATCACTCCCCTACAAAAGCCTCTCCTTAAGCTTTTCCTCTCCAAAATATTTGCAGCCATCTTGAGCCTACTGGGGTACACTAATTTAATAAATGGTCTTTGGCTAAGAAACAACAACAAAGATAAAATTGATCTCTTTTTCCAAAATGATGCTATAAAATGACTGAAAAATAAAGCAGCGGTACCTCAAACAGACTGAAGGTCAGCTTTTCCTTTGCTGCTTGACTTTTCTATCAATGAATCCAAGCAGCAGTGTTGGATGCCTAAGTATTTTCCACAAAGAACATATGCATTTTTAGGTACTTTTGAAAGAAAGAGTATATGCTGGCTCAAAGAAAGCACAGCACTGCCAGCATTTTTTCCTCTCTGAGGCAAGTCATGTTCCTGGAAGCAAAGAAGTGTCAGTTTAGCAAAGGTCACCATGATGCACATTTTTGATGTCTCCAGTGATATTCTTGCTCATCACCAGTTAAGACACAAGTGTTTGTCATCATAAAAAATCTAAAAGATCAGTCTTAGAACAATGTAACAAAATTAAGAAAGACCTTGACCTGAAAAAGGTTTCTGCTTTTTCACTTTATCAAAAAAATAAGAATGTGCAAAACCTATCAAAGTTAAATACTTTTCAACCAAATGTTTGTTTTGGGCTTAAATTTCATTTTTCATATTTATTACACTATTATTTACAATTTCTTTTAAACATTCCCAGCTAGTAATATATTTAATACACTCCATTGTTCTGTGACTAATTATTCTTTTTCCTGGCAATTTTCCTTTTTTCATTTGTTTCACTTTCCCTGATGTACACATGGCCAAAATATTCAAACCAGTTTCCTATAGTCTGCTAAACATTCAGTGAAAAGAGAATATTTAGGTAATGCTATGTGCTCTTTCAAATTGTCACTGTTTATTTTCTTTGGATATTGACATGGAAAGGTCATAGGCAGGAGTTAAACATTAACCAGAATAAATAAAATATAAATAAACAGCCTTATAGAATCTAGAAAATTGGTTTTATGGGGTCTTTGAATCCAGGTCTGAATGGCAGCCAGAAGCATTTATACCTTCATCAGTCCTGGTAAAAGTTTGTTTCAATTACTCTTTAGGAGCACCACAGCTGCAGGCATTCCCCAGTTCCCCAAGCTCTCCAAAGTACACTTCTACTACCTATGGTAAGAAAATATCCTGATATTTAAACTGATTTTCCATGTTGCAGTGTATCTCATTCACTGGGCAAATTTATACATGCAAATAGGCTTTTTGGAAATTTTGTATTTATAAAATTGTTATTAAATTCTTCCTCCTCTCCTTCATCTTTCCCCCCTTGTACGTCAAGTTCTCTAGATATTTTTCCCATTTTTTCTCTACACTGTTTCTGGTTGGTCTACTCTGATGCACACGGAAAGACTTACAAAAACTTAGATCTAGCTGAGGCCTTACTAATGGTAATAAAGAAGAAGTTTACTTCATGCCTCTTGAAAGCTATGTTATAAAATATCCTAGAACATTCTTATCTGACATAGTTCGTTCATGTTCAGATGGAGATCTATTCCAGCTGTCAAATTTGCTGAAGAACAGCTACTTAAGTAATTGTTCCCCTGTCATATTAGTATTTTTTTGCCTAAGTTATTGCCTTGCACTTTTCATAGAGAATTTCATCCCTAATAAATCTCCTGTTATTTTAGACTCCTCATTTTGCCTTTTCTTTTTAAGGGCATATGTCAGACTAAAGCAAGTATGACTCTGAGTTATTAATGACAGAGTGACTTCCTATGACTGGCTGAGGAGACCTCAAGGACTGAAGTATATATTACTAAGTCTTAGAGTTTCAGATATTAATTAGATTTTAGCTTATCCTCAAGTGACAGAATAATAACTTGTCCTAATTTATGTCTTTTTGCCTATAGTTAAGAGCAGCGTTCTACTCTCGGAGTTGGATGCTGCCCTTCTAACCCTTGCCACTGATCACTCTATAATGAATAGTGTTGTGAGCTCTCTGAATGGTTACACTTAAATTCTGTTTATAATATAAATCTAGGCCAACCTTTTTTTAAGTAGAGACTCTCATCTTGGGGCCTTGGCATCAGGACCTCTGACTTCAACTAACTGTTTTTTGGCTTCTAACTGAGAGAATTATGATAGATGGGGAAAATGACTAGACATTAACAGCAAGACAAAAATTGATCTTCTCCCCCAAAATAATTTATTTCAGATACATTTCCATGTTTAGCTAAAAAAAGTGAGGAGGAACCCTTTTTTGCCTAATTTTAATAAAATATTTTGATACATCACTAGTTCATTCCCAAATCTTCCAAGATTACCCAACTTTTCTCTTATGGAAAATACCCAGATAAAACACTATATTTTAAAAGAGAAACCTGTTTTCAGATGATCTCCTTCCAGAGACTCCAATTTAAATTCACTTCCTCCCTTGCTTCCTTTGGACTAAACATTTACACCAGTCTGAATGCTTCCTCTTTTGTGGAGGAGAGGGTTTACTTTTAGGAGCTATCTTGAAGATAAGTAACTGTCAATTCCCACAGCTGCCAGAAGAGACTAGAACAATTTTTGGTCAGCAAACTATGTGCTGGAGGCCTGATAAGAACTTGAGTTCTCAGCTTTCAGCCACAGTTTTCCCCTTGTTTGCCCTTATCCTTGAGTAATCCTTGAGATGCAAAGCTTACAGTGGAATGAGGACAGCTAATGCACCAGAGCTGGAATACGCATGGAAATCTTCAGGGTCAGGTCCAATTTTGGATGACAGCACCATACATCTTGCTAGTAAAGGAGTTTTTACAGCGTCATTATGATGAAGAGTTGCAGCTCATTTCCCCCACACATCTGAGCATGTCCAACACATTTGAACTATTTAGTTCAAGCAGCTTTCTCAGAAAAGGATGGGTAGAGGACTGTAAGCTAGCTGATTCTCAACATGACCAAGACCATGTAGAAGAAAAGTTAGGATATTCAAGGAATACTTTAGCCTTGTGAACAAGTTCTTATGAGTTCAGTTGTGGAGCTGTTCTCATTCTATTGCATCTGGAAAAATAAATTTGAGGGAAATATTAGGGATGGAAACCTTAAATACGGCTGAATTTCAAAGATAACAAGTGTTATTTCAAAACGTTGGCTTCACAAATGGTTGTCTTCCGTGAGAATAGTATCTATGATTTCTTGCTAAGTCTTGGGAAATTATGTGAGTCCATAAGAAAATAAATATTTTCTTAAATAAAAAAGTTCATAAGAAAATAAATATTTTCCCCTGCTTTCTTTTAAAAGTACACACACAAAACACATATTCATGAATTTTAACAAAAATATTTAATTGTGCCCTATTTTAACTCTGCGTCCTTAACTGTACATTAAGCCCATTATATACCTGTGCCATGTTTAGGCTGCAGAAAGAAATACAATCCTTCCGGTTAACTGCTGTGGGAAAAACATTTGTTTTTCTTAATCCTTTTAATGTTTAAATGTTCTGGTTATTTTTTAAAAAAAATTTGTCCATTTTTACAATCTCAGAATATTAATGTGGAACTTCTTATGAAACTGCATATTTTTCTGCTGCCTAGATTTAGAAGCATTAAGGCTATATTTCATAAAGATATATTTACACATTTAAAGCCAGAAAGAACATCTTTTAATGAACTAGAATAGTATGTTATTAGCCTTCTGTTTTATTTAACTACAGAAAGATGTAAAAATGTCCTGAAAATTACATTTATTTACTTCCAAATTAGTGACTTCTTCCAGAATAATATGCAGGGTTGTACATAACACCATTTTTAGAGAAGAATAATATTCACTGGTTTATTGCTATCATACTCACATTCTCACATACTTCATTTTTGACAGCTACAAAATGAAGCATTATTCAGTATGTAATATTCTACAGCCCGTGACTTAGGATATGGATTTCTGTTCCAGTTTTTCTCCCAGTTCCTCATCTTCTATAGTTAAAGGCTAGACACTGGTGAAATGAGTATGTCCCACCACAAGCTACTGAAAAACTGCAATAACTACTTGCTCCTAGAACTGGGATGGAGTTCAAAATCTTAAAGGTTCTCCATCAGAACATGTGTTGATCAAGCTTGTATTTCTTTGTTCTGGTTTTATTATTTATTATTTCTTCACAAAATAAATATGCCTACATAGTCCTCCAAGTCAACCTAGAATTAACCTAACATACTTGATATTCTCATTGCTGTCACATACTTAAGATTCTAGTGCATACTACAACAAAGACAAAATAAATCAGTTACAAACAGACAATCTTGTTTCCAGATTGTTACACAGACCAGCAAAGGGAACTGCAAACCCATACAGCCATAAGGCAACTCCAACAAAAGGTAGTCTGTGTGCTGTGTGTTTATGTGACGCTCATCAGGAATGGGACACAGAGGCAGTAACAGCAATGTCCCTGTCCTAGCTAGACTGAACCGCACACAAAACCTCACTTCCAGTTTTCCTAGCAAAATCCAATGTCTCATGTTCTCCGGAATGAAAGAAATCAATAAAGGGTCTCATCTGCAACTGGTAAGAGCATTCTTTTCACCAAATGATGAGCAAGAGCATAGCAGATTTTCTTTCCAAAAGGAACATATTTGCCTTTTCCAGAAAATATTTTGTGAGATTCATAATGTGATTTTTTTTTGTATGAAAGACCAATCTGCTGAACAAATGTGTCCTGCTTATTTGACCAAAAATTAACTGAGATCCTAAAGAAGAAATAGCAGAAACAAAATAACAATTTTAGGGAAAGGATAGGGGGAAAAGACTTCCCATTTTCCCCTATTTTGTTTTGGTGTGAGCTAAACTATCAGCTGCTAAGTGCTGAACTGCACAAAAGATATGTACAGGTTGGCAAAGAAGTTGGGAGTGTCCTGAGGAGGTTTTCAATGTGTCCATATGATGTTGACTCCATTACAGGAACAAGCTTGTAAAAGTGGAACCATATCAAAGGAAAAACTACAAGTGCAGCTGATGCTGCCTGTGCCTAGTGAAGAGCCAAGATGAAATTTCATATGGTTTGTTTATCTCAACCTAACAAGGGTTAGAAGCCTCTAACATTTGAACGGATATTTTCCACCGTGGCAGAGAGGTTAAAGGCCTTTCCATGTATGTGTGGTTTTTCAGCATAACTCTCCTTCTCGTGTCTATTTCAGTACAACCTTTTCTTCATGTACACAAAACATTCTGCGAGGTGCTGGTTAAATGGGAATTGTTCATAATTGCATAGAAGGGGGAACAAAACCAGAGAACAAAATATAAATTCTGATTTTCAGTCCAAGCACATGTCAAAGTTGGACCAGCTACTGGGAGTGTTAATAAACTGGAGTGAGATGAAATTCCTGTAAACAGTGTATGTACTTCCTATATGTTTCAAGGCCTGTGAAAGAAAAATATTAATGCAGGTCTTTCCATTCAGTACAAGACCTTTTGAGAATTCCTCTTTCTATATGGCCAATTTAATATGCTTTTACTTATTAAAAGGTTGGAAATTTCTATTGCTTGCCAGACAAAACTTTTGGAGAAGGTACTGGAAATTAGTTTGGAAGGTATTTTGTGGCCTGGAAATAACTACAGATGCTAATTGCCAGATATATATATATTTTTTAAAAGTAAAATAGGAAGAAAATACCTACCTCCAAACTATACAGGATTCATTAATAAAAGAAGAGTTGTTTGAGGAGGTTGTTTACATCTTTCTTTAGAGGTCTAGAGGACAGAAAACCAGGTAAGGAGATGGGGCTCCACCTTTGGTCAGCATAATGAAATATACCTCTTCAAAGATGACTGCTAGAGTCAGTTATAGCCCAATTGTGCTGCTCTGATTTGTCCTCTTCAGGCACCATTCTTTCTCCAGTAACAATGGAGACAGGTACTTTTGGGTATCTAGCAGGTTCTTCCCCACTTCTGTTGGACTGCAGCAGAGCAGAGTTGTCCTGAGCAGAACATCCGCTGCGTGATGGCCATGAGACACCTTACAGCAGTGTCTCCACCAGGCATAATTAGACCACCTCATATCTCTATCCCTTTCGTTTCTGTCCTCCAAGACTGTGCCATTCACAATATGTAAAGATCCTGTAAAGAAACTAGGCAAGAATCAAACATGTCCCATACTTTGTTTCTTCTCTAAAAATTTGAGTATTTGAAAAAGAAGTCTGCTTGATAGTGTTTCCAGATATTTTCTGATTCCTATTACTATCACTTCTTTTTTGAAATTTAATGTAATTACAGAAAAAAATTGTCTAAAAATCCATATTAAGTAGGCTGATAAACATAAATTTTGACGGCAGAAGCAAGTAAAGAATGATTTCCAGTTGAGGGGGGGGAAAAATGTATCATTAAGAAGTCCCAACAAGATCTATTGCCATAGATGGTGGATAGCTGCTGTACCACACTAGGCCTAGCTACTTGAGTCAAGGTCCTATTTCAGCTTTGCACTTAGAAATATACCTCTAGATTTCATTACAGAGCAGTGAAATTATGGTACAAATATCTGTAGTACTGTTTTGACACAGGCCTGAAACACAAATTCTTTAATCTGTTAAAAGAATGATCTAAAAGTTGTATCACACTTGTAGAAAAGGACATAGATATGACCCTTGTGTGCCCCATTTTTGTTAAGAGAATTATAAACCATCTTGACACATTGTGCTGATGGCACCCCTGGTGTCCAGACTGATCATAGAATTTGGACTTTAAATCACTAAGGTAAAAAAGGAGTTTAAAATATTCTAAAGATTATATCTCTCATTTCAGAAAATGAAGCAACTGCACTACAGCTTGATCCCACAGATCTTTCTGTCCCTAATTATTCTTTCTGACCCACATTCTGACCTGTTTAAACCTTGGTTTAATATCTCAATGAATTCCACAAGAACTTCCTAAAATAAAAGACCATTTAAAAGCAATAAAGCAATAAAAGTGATAGGGATGACAAAATGTGACCCAGTAGTTTGCAAAACTATTCTGTTATGGAAATTGTTTTTTCCAAGTAAAATGTGAAGGAATAAAACCATTGCTAAAAATCCTTTTGCTCCATATTCTCTCATGAGAGAAATTTTTTTTATCATACTCAGGACAACTAAACTATAAGCACTAAATATGAATTCAAGGTTATTGACTATAACTTATTACATTTGGAGGACTGGGTGTATGAACATAGCATTTCTGTTATATTTGTCTATTCCCTGAATTAAAGAAAGAAAAAAACAGCTGAAACATTGCAAGGCGATCTTTATCTGGAACCAAAATTGGTTACATAGCAGAGAAAAAATGTGTACAGACACCAGAGGTCAGTGAAACCTATCTTGTCAGCAGGGACTGAGTCGAAGAGTAGGACAAAGGTGCAACTTCAACCAGCATCTGAAATTCATTAGATTTCCAAATGTAAATTCCAACACACATAAGGAATTTGAGCTCTGAGTCTCTATGATATTCTGTACTTATATCACCCCCCCACCAAGTCATCTATTATTCTTGAATACGTTCTTTGCTTTATTTTGACTTTTTCAATCATAGTGATGGTCATCTGAATTAAATATGTGTTACATAGGAATTTGCAGCATATCCTCTAATTAAACTGTAAAGAAACACAATGTTGCATCTTAGCCCAAACCTGCAAACACCATTAAAAGAAGATAAAGAGACACAGGATGTGCATTTTTCTTGTTTAGTATAGGAAGTGATTTACAAATTTTGTAGTGTTCTTTTTCACACAGACATATTTCCTGAAGAGTTATACCCCATCTGGTTGAAAGTGACCACAAAACAGATCAAAGCCACAGAGAGATCAGGGCTGGAATGTCACTCTGGCTCAGAACAGCAAAGAATAGGTTTTCTGAAGTATTATGAAAAATTCTTAGTGCCCTGTTCTTTCTTCCCCAGCTGTCATCCCCCTTTTTACTGGATTTTTCCCCCTCTATTTCTTTCCTATTCCTCTTTTTACAAGTTTTCTTATGGGAAAAATAAATCAAAGGGCCCTTAATTTCAGTCTAGCTTTAAAAGCTCCAAAGCATAAGTGAATCTGAGATCAGATACAGTTAATAAACCCCAGCTCTAACAGGAATCATCTATGATAGTCCGCATTTAAATTCCTCCATGATTTTCTGCTTAGGAATACATCTGTCATCTTTCATCTTCTCCTTTTATGTAGACTGTTCTTTCACTTATCTTTGATGATACAAATCACTGTAGCTCCAATGAAACCAACTCAATTGTACTAATTTAGAGCAGCTGAGGTATTTTTCTGTCCTCTACTCTGTACTTTTTTGGCAATAAGAAGTTCTTATGCTACCACTTTGTAGTTTTGGTGCTTATCTATCTAGAGAGATATTTGCTCTACATTAATTTTGCCAAATTGATTTTATTTTTCATTCAAGATTGCTTATAACATTCTTACAGTTCGAAGACATATCCCTTTCCTCTTCTGCTTTTCTCTGATGAACATTTTCTCTTGGAACATCCGGTAACTCTGTAATGAAACCTCTTCCTTTGGGAGGAACCAGGCCTCTGTAATAACTATTATGACCTAACTTCCATTTGTCATGCTTGTGTCCACCACAGAGCTTTTTTCTCTGTTTGCATTTAGTTAGAAGCACTTAATTTCTTTTCCAGTTTTGTCAAAAAATAATAATGAGTTCCTGTGTTTTTCCTTTTTTTAATTCTGAATATCTTTCTGTGGTCTGTGTCATTGAAATATTAGAAACATTTACCCAAAACAACTATGTCCATCTCTCTCCATGTTGAAACAGAATTGTTTTCCTCTCTCTTCACCAGAAAGAATGAATTCTTCCTTAATTTGTTAAATTTTCTTTATAATTCTTGATATCTTGTTAGACTAGAGCAGTGGATCTGTGGGAACCCCATGAAGTTCAACAAGGCCAAAGGCAAGGTCGTGCATGAAGGACAGGACGATCCCAAGCACAAACAAAATCTGGGCAGAGAATAGACTCAAAGCAGCCCTGAGGAGAAGGACTTGAGACACTTGGTGTATGAGAAGCTCAACATGACCCAGCAATGTGCACTTGCAGTCCAGGAAGCCAAACACATCCTGGGCTGTGTCAAATGCAGCATGGCCAGCAGGGCAAGGGAGGTGGTTCTCCCCTTCTGCTTCTCTCATGAGCACCTGGAGTGTTGCATCCAGCTCTGGGACCCCATCATAAGAAGGATGTGGACTTCTTGGAGCAAGTCCAGTGGAGGGCTACAAGGATGATTAGGAGGCTGGAGCACCTTTCTTATGAAGACAGCTGAGAGTCTTGGGTTTGGTGAGATGAGAAGAGAAAGTTCTAGTGAGACCTCACTGCAGCCTTCCAGTAGGTAAGGGGGCGTCAAGAAGGGAGCTGGAGAGGGACTCTTTCAAAGGCATGTAATGATAGGACAAGGAGTGATGACTTCAAACTAAAAGAGGGTAGTTTTAGACTACACATTAAGAAGAAATTCTTTACTGTGAGGATGGTGAGTCATTGGACAGACTCACAGGTTGGCCAGAGAAGTTGTGGATGCCCCATCCCTGGAAGTGTTTAAGGCCAGGTTGGGAGGGGACCTAAGCAACCTGCTCTATTGAGAGGTTTCCCTGCCCATGGTAGAAAGGTTGGAATTTGACTATCTTTAAGTGTCCATTCCAATCTAAAGCTTTCAGTGATTCTTTTCTCTCGCTCTCCCATGTTTAAGCAGGCATGTTATGTTGAATAGCTCCTGTTTTCCTCAACGATAATATTCTTACTTTTGTTATAGGCAAAATGAAACATAGCCTGTATAAAAAGCTATGAATTTATTACAAGGCCAACTAATTATACAGTCAGATAATCAAAATTCTTAATTAATATAAAAAGCCTTTTAATAAAGTAGTTTAAATTGCTGCCCAAAACCACCCCAGAACCTACCCTTTTCTTAGGTTATTATATTCAATCTCCCAGGGTCCTAAGCTTGACAATTTCTTGACAAATTCTTGAAAAAAAAGAAAAAAAAAGGTAAAAAGGTCTGGTGCTTACATAAGTTGTCAGCATCTCAGAATCTTCACCAGAAGGAGCATGATTCTTGTTGTGAGAGTTTCTTTCTTCTCAGGAGGTACATGATATCCATAGCGATCCTTTTTTCCTCCGTTCTCTTGGGGTTCACTTCTGTTTATTTTCTTGTTTTTAAGATGGTCTTCTCACATGTTCTTTCTTTTTATTGGATCCCAGTTAGAACACAATAATGTGTTCTCATTATTTCTACCATCTCTACCTCTTTTCTTTTCCAACTCCCAAGTTTGCATTCCTGCCTATTGATGGATAAGTCTGATTTGTGCTACTAGTCTAAAAGATATGCTACCATCTTGAGCCTGTGCTCCTCTGCACTGCATTTTATGCTGATCATATAGAGTTCATTTTATACAGAATAACTACTTGTAACTAGTATTAACTGAATCTGAACTACAACAGTCTTAGATAATGGTTAACTGACTGCTAGACAGTTGCTGCCACAACTGAAACAAGATAACATCAGCTCAGCCGAAGAAAATCCTAGGTAAATCCAGAGGCCTGTATTGTCAGCTAGTACAAAAGCAGGAGGAAGGACACAGGATTTTGACTTCTAACAAGAAAAAAAAAAATCATTGCTTAAGAAGAATAAGATATTTTATTCAGCAATTGTCTGAAATTGTAAGTGAAAATTAATACTTCTACAGTGATAGCACAACCTGATGAAAGGCAGCCATAGACAAAAATTAAATAAATGCTGCTTCTTTGCATCATCATTGTACGGGGAACATCTGCTTAGACTGTGTTTCCCCTGAGGAACAAAACTACGTGAGCAAAGGCCTCTTTGCGATAGAGTGAATTAGAAGATGGAAAAAAACCCCAGTACTTTCCCCTTATAAAACCAGAATTTAGCCATTCTGAGATGCCAGGAAAATGGCTCATGAAACCAGAAAATGTTGAAAAGGGTACTACGGACTTGAATAGCTCCAGTATGTTTGGTATACTGGCAGCAAAATGCCACTTCCACCAGAACTTCTGCCACAGATCACCACATTTGAGAAATATGGGCCACTTGAAGCCGCATTAAAGCAGGTTTGAATTCCAGTGGAGAACTTTAAGCAGAGAACAAATGAAAGAACAATAAATTATTATTATCTTATGTGAAAGGGCAGGAAGTATGGGTGAAGGGAACCACTTTCTCCTCTGCTGTAATGACCATAAATCAATTTCCTGGCACTACTCAATGAAGAATCATAATTGCACTCTTCAGAAATGGTTGTCCTGGTCCGCAACCCATTACCACACTCATTCCAAGTGAGATATTATATTCTTTACTGGCAACTCTTTCTACACCTCACAACAAGGAGGCTGGAAGTTCTGGAAGTCCTGCAAGATACTGGATCCACCTCTGCAACAGATCCATATCTTCCTTTGATGACACAAAGTTACCCAGAAATTACAAGCAGCCTTAAAATAAAAATGCTGTGTTAAAGGAAATCATCTTCACATCCTCAGAAATCCATTAAAGGAATCAATCTAAATTTAACCACTGCTGAAGTGGTGAATCTCACTAAATCATCCTCACTGTTTGTTTCTCATTCCCTCCAGAGATATTAGCGGCAAAATGAAAGTCTGATTTCAATGCCACTTTGGCTGCACTAGCATTCTTGATGTGAAACCTATATGGAGTCTATAGAAAAACAAAGGCAATCAGAACACTGGGATTAGATTTTATGTTTATATTACTATACAGAAGGAGGTTTGGTTTCAACTTCAAGAATACAGCTACCTTATCATGGATGACATTTCCATACATTGGCTGTAATGGGCTTTGAATGTCTGGGATATTAAACCAGCAGTGTCCTAGCAGAAACCCACAGAGGACAGGCTGGAAAAACAATTTCTTACTGATATTTCTGTAGCGATACTGCCATGGGACTGCAAAAGTGGTAAGCAAAAGGGGTCAAATACCTCCAGGTTTCACTTGCTGCTGCTGTCTAGGAAAAAAGGTAAAAACTCCAAGGTGAGGGAGCAGAGGGGAAACAGGAGCAGATGGAAGGAAGATGATGTTACCTCCCTTATTTTGGGTCAGTTTGTCTGGTCATTTTTTGATTTGGTTCAGAGATTTTGTAAGCAGGATACATGCAGCTTGAAAGTGAAAAGGAATTTTAATTGATTATCACACACAAAAAAATTTAGACTTTGAAGAACTGTTAGACTATGCATCCATGTGCTCAGCACCTCCATACAGCGCACAGAAACTTTGCTGGCTAGACAGGAGTGGAAAGTTGGCCCTTGTGCCTTCTGAGGACAAGGTCTCAGTCCTGTTTCGTTGCCCTTATCCTCTAGTCCTGTTGACACTGGTAACTTTAAGAAGTTGACCCAAAACTCCCTAACTAACCACAAGCAGAGCCTCTTGTTTTTTACACTAGCATTGTATCTTTTCAAGTTGGTATTTCTCTTCTAGTCTTTACCTGGGATCCTGGGCTGGCAAGGGGGAAAGCTTGCAGTAGGACTTATAGAGACACTAAGGAGAGATGAAAGTGTAGGACCAGAATGTATATAGGGCCTCAAATATGCCTTGTCAGGTCTATGTGGATTCAGTGAGAATTTGAAAACATCATGCTCAAAAGCAAATTAAAACCAAAAAAAGTAAATAAAAAAGTTAATCAACTGGTTCTGCCAAGAAGTCGCATTAAGTGCTTCACGTTACACTGAGAAATTAAGTAGTTTGCAACAAAGCTATACTCAGTAGGATTTATTTTAGTTGTAGCATTTCACAAGTATTACAAACTTATCTATTTTGCATATCTTCTCGATTAAAGATATAAATGAAAATGTTCATTGCAATAACCTCAGGTTAGCAGCTATACACTTTAAATACAACAGTTTTAAAACATTTGGTACAGCAGGTAGGAAGTATTCTTGTTAATTTATTTAGGAAATTCTGAGTGCCCTGATTGTGACTTGGGTATTTCCTGTCAGATAGCAAGCCTGATCATCTACATATTGAGAATAGTTTGACTGATGTGTCTGTTCTTCTCAGACTTGAGTAGCTGGATGTTTGAGACAGTCATGTTCTCTCTTTTTTTTTTTTTTTCCAGTTCAAAATGATTTGCAAGAAATGCCTCAGCCTATTTCATTTTATTTGTAAGATGTTTATCTGTACATTTATGCTTCCAGGTTTTTGTAGGATGGGATGCCTATAGATTTGGATAGCTTTAGGTAGCTGTTTGCTGTTACCTGACGCTCTCTGCTGCATGACACACTTCCTAAATAACTGAAGGATTTTGAAGGATGGGTAATCTAGAGATCCATGCAAGGTTCTAATTTCTTTTGAAAAGGAAGAAGTGAGAGGGTTTTTTGTGGTTTTTTGTGAAACTCTTTCTAAGAGTCAAAATTAGTATTTAAATTTTTTATTATCCTTCACATGAGAAAGAAATTATCCATTGTCACGGACATGCATATTCTACACCAGAAAACACCTAGACTTACTGATCGAAGGACCATGACATCCACGAGGCTGTAACCTTGCTAACCAGAATTTACATTCAATTTTATGTTGCCAAATTCCATGAAGCCCATGTACCTGTAGGGAAATTCAGTCCCTTTTGCAGAGCCATAACTAGCTTTTTCTGTGTCTTATTCAATTGTGCAGTACCTTAAACCCCTTTGAAATCAATAGCTTCCATTTTGGCATACTGCTGTGCTCACTAGTGTCTATCTTTCTCTATAATCTCATTTACCAAAAAAGGAGAGAGTATCACTTCCCTCCTGTTCTCCCCAGTAGCATTTTGAAATAGGAAAAGAATAAGTCATTCATAAGAAAATTGTTCTCAGTCTGGTAGAATCATACGTACATTGCCTGAAAATACTGTGGTCATTGCAATGACTTTAATTAGAGAAAGATGCTCTCTAAAAATACTTTTGAACAGTACTTCATACTTTATTTGCTGAACAAAACAAAATTGTTTCTAACCGAGTCCCAGACTCAAAGAATTAAGTCCATATTATTTCTGTTTATAAATCATTAGTCATAATGATTTTCAGCCAGTAAACCTCCTGATGTTAAGGGGCAGAAACTTGTACACATTAGTCTGCTCCAGATACCACTGCTCTCTATTAGCTCAACAGCTTCTGACTACTGAATACACAATTTTATTGCAAAATTTTAAGTGCTTTGTATTGAAAAACAAATACAGGATCACGAATATGTAATTTTTCTGATTATGTTGAAATTCTGTGTCAGAATTAGTATCTGTTCTTTTCTCAGTATCTGTCCCTCTCTTTGCACATTATCAAATAAAACTGTGCTTTCTTAGTATTCTTTAAAATTACAGAAATATTGATGGCATGGTTATAAAATTTAAGCTTATACTACTTTCCAGATAAATCTAAGATTTTTTATCAGTGATAATTCAGAGATATCACAAATTTATAATTATGTGGTAACATTTCCAGAAAGTTTATGAATCCATTGTTCATAATAACTCAAATTTCTACACAGCTTCTAGCTCAACATTGCACAATGGTTTGTTTTACTCCTTAAAGCATTATGTTGCCTGCTTTTGGTCTTGCTTGCAGTGAGCTTTATTATTCTCTCTGGGGTAGCACTAAGAAAAGTTTGGTCCTGGTAAGTTGAACAAGCTGTTAAACTCACAACCAATTCCCGTATCACCTGCTAAAATTGTACTTCCTATCTGCTCTGCTTCCTGCTGCTGCTGCCATTTCCTCTCTTGTTGGACAAGACTGGTAATCTTAGCTGAGAAGGCAGTTGTGTTTGAGAAGTTCACAATCCTGAAGGATGGGAAGTGGAGATTCCTCCCTGCCAGCTTCTCACCACAGGCCTTACCACTTTTTTCAGTGTCACCATTATCACACACATTTAGTAATAACTGGTACCCAGATAAGAGTGTGTCTGGGTTTCTATTGCTGATTTGCATAACAAATAAAAGCACACACAAAACTTGTAGGGATCTTTTTGGACTGTGAGCCGTTTGCATTACTGCGCTTATTCCATACAGTGAAACTCAAATAATGTTAATTAATTTTAATTCTAGAAATCTGAGAAACACTATTAAATCTCAGTTAAGGAGGACTGTAAATAGGCAATTGTTCTTTCACATGGATGGTAGGTAATGTGGCTCCTACCCAGAGACTGTGTCCAAGGCAGGGAGCACTACCAGGGAACAGTCTGGGGCTTAGAATGCCTCTATTCAAATTTCTGTGGCCAATACATTTCAGGATGTTTAATTTTATTGTACATATGATATTACTTTTATTTTCTGCATCTGTTGCAGTCCTTAGATAATCAATATAGAATCGCAGAATAATAGAATGGCTTAGTTTGGAAGGGACCTTAAAGATCACCTCATTCCAACACCTCTGCCATGGACAGGAACACCTTCCACCAGATCAAGTTGCTCCAGGCCCCATCCAACCTGGCCTTAAACACTTTCAGGAATGGGGCATCCACAGCTTCTCTGGGCCAACTGTTCCAGTGTCCCACCACCCTCACAGTAATGAATTTCTTCTTAATAACTAATCTGCACCTACTTTCCTCCAGTTTGGAGCCATTTTTTTCATTGTGTGTATAATAAGTGTAAAGGTGCTTAGAATCACTTAAGTAGAATTCATTATACGCTATTATATTCTGTTAGTACTATGTAGTCAGGTTTCATTGCTTCAATAACTTTTTCATCTCTAATTCCAAGTATGGTAGCTGAAAATGGCATATTTCTCATATAAATCACTTCAGTCACCCATGAGGTCTCTTGAATCTGTGTATTTAAATAGTTCAGATAGGGAGAAACAGTAATGTTTTGACATTTTAGTTTTTTGAATATGCTTTGGTATTAACTAGTAGCAGAAAGCTTCCTGTCTTAGGCAATAAAACAAAGAATTTTTTTCCATAAGCAGAATGTCATGTATTATCAAACTGAGTCCTCTCTGTTTCTAATAGTTTTCCCATGTGTTTATTTAAAGGGCCCTACTGAATCACAGCTCGAATATTTTGATCTCAGTTTATCTTGGGCCTTTTATTAGATTCGAGTGAGCCGCCAATTTGTATGATTGTTATTTATTACTATGCTGCTCCATTGGTATGTATGTGGAAGAGAATATTAAATTTTTTAATTGTTTACATGACATTTACTAGAACATTCATCCAATTTAGTTAATAGAGACTAGAGATCTTATGATATTTTGTTAATGAAAACATAGAATAAATCTCTCAGAAGCAAAACTTTGACATTTATTTTTATTCTTTGTTTATATTCTGTAATTTAACATTCGGATGTCTTCCTCATACATTAAGGAACAGTTGCATTAAAATCCATATTCAAGTTACGTTTTACACAAATACAGCTTAAGACATAACTTTTAAACTCTGTACACCTTAGGAAGGGTTTATTTGTTCTCCATGTAAACTGTGTTACACGACAGGCTCAGGATTTATGTCCCAGACGTTGATATTTTATAACGGAGGCAATTTTTCAAAATGCCATGGGATCTGTGTGTTTTCCAGTAAATCCTTAGAAATCTTTTTACTCAAAAACAAAAGTTTTAATTTTTTTTTAAATACAATTAAGAGTTCCTCTGTATTAAAGTTTCTAATAATATTTAGTCCTTGGTGACCACTAAAGTATCACTCCAATTCCATAACATATTTGGAAGGGTTATCTCCTAGTTTGGAAACTGTGTGGACACATGTTTTGGAGACTGCTCCCTTGACAGCTTATATATACATTTTGCAAATAGTTTTAGTAGAGCCGGGGATAAAAATGGAGAAAACTTTCAGAAAATACACAAACAATTACACATCTGTGTCAAAACTTGTAGGGATCCTTGAAAAACTGCTATATCTAAATGATTTTCCAAACTTAATAAAATTAAAATAAATTGAAAATAGGAGAGAAATTAAAAGAAGTTTGACACATATTTAGACAGAACAACATAGACGTTGTAATTGTCTGTCCTACTTAAAGGAATCACATATCCCAGCTGTATCTTATCTTGTGAATTGTCTTCAAAGATCACCATTCTTTTTCAGTTTATTTGAAATCTTTTTTACTAGGGTGCCTTTTCCCTTTGTTTCAGATACAAGTATTCAGTTTGTCAGGAAAAACATGAATTAGTATCAGACAGAATATTCATAAGGGCTAATCTATTGCCCAGCTTCTTTAGGCAAAAAGAGAGTAAAGATGAGACAAGAAGACAGACAGGTAGATTCTCCTTTGGAGAATGACTCAAAAGAGGAGTTTAATTTAAAGCTGTATTTAAAAATAGCCATTATGAATAAGCCTTCTTTATCCACCCCTACTAATTCTGAGATAACACTGACAAAATTTAAGGTCCCTTTAGATGAACTTTAAAGACTTCTTCCAACTCAAACCATTCAATGGTTCTATTAAAAAAATTAAAACATCCAATCTCAAAGAAAGGAACCAAATACTAGCCCAAAGGAGGCATATTGAACTATGTACTTAATAGTAATGTAAGTATGGATATAGGAAACAAACATGTACAATGAAAGATTTTCTCATAAAATGAGAATTTAATTTTTATCATGATTCCTCCTTTAAACAAACCAGGCCTGATCATCCTTTGCAGGATTCATCAGCTCTGGAACTTCATTAACCAAAGATATATGTTTTCTGCAAACCCCATGGACTCATGGAGCTAAATCCCTACCTCACTCTTTGTTCAGTTTACAGCAGTATATCGGCATATTGCTATGTGACAGATTGTTTTAATAGTGACAATAATTAATCCACTATGTTTAGAAAAGTATTGAATTTCCCCATTAATATGAAAAACTAAGATATATATTTTTCAATAGTTAAGGTTTTACAATGAGATAAACTTATGAAACTCAACAAATAAATCCGCAAAAAGAAAGAACTGTGGATTAGCCAACAGTTTGTAGTTCAATAATCAGGATGAGTTCTTTTATTATAGTATCCTTAGCTCATGTGAGGATTACATATCTTCATTTTCCTTTCTTTTAATTTCCCACAAGCATGAAACATGGCTAATTTTCCCACTGGCAGTCATGTTACATTGTATAAGTGCTAACTGGTGATTGTAGGATAAAAATAAGTCTTTGATCATTTACCTTTACTTCTCACTGACTTTCATCTACTTTCTTTGACATTTATACAACTCAAACTTGTACTTCATGAAGTTACTTCTACATACCAATAATCTGGTTAGTAGAAGCATAACTGGACAGATAATTCTCGTTAGATACCAGAGTTGACTATCCTCCATTCCTTTAGCTGATTTTTGAGGATATGTACTTGACCCTTCCTAATGTCTTTAGGGTGAGTCCTGTTTAAGCCTGTGACATTGCCCATTGTTTTACTGGGAGAACTAAGTACCCGTAAGGAAACACCTTTGCTCAACAATTGGACTAATGGAACCTGCTGAAATAATAATTGTTATTTGTAGTGGATTTCTCATAATTGCCTACTTCAGGTTTCCTGTGTTTCCTTCTGATACACTCAGCACCACTCACTACCCTGGGGCTGGGACATAAGGGTGCAATGGATATTTACTTTAACCTGATACTCTTGTTGCAGAGAAAATGCAGCCCACATCTGTCATGGCTCAGAGCCTGATGCACTGGGATGAGGCTATAACTTCGTCAAAGAGGTTATCACAAAGAGGTGTTTCAGGAGAGAAGTTAGCTTCAAAGAGGTGTTTGCTGGAAGCCATGACAGGCAGTAATCAGCTAGCAGAAGGGAACATAAAGTTATAAGTAGGAACTAAGTCTTGCAACAGGGTGGTGCTGTTGCAGCCGACGGAGCTTTATGGAGTTCTTGCAAAACACAACAGGGACAAAGCACCACGGCACAGACAAAAGACAAAAAAGAAAAAAGGTGCACTACTTAAGAAAACAGTTGGCCAAACCCAGTGTAGACAGATATGTCATCAGGGAATAAAACATTAAAAATAATATCTGTATATTTTCCTCTTCTTCGTGCAGAATTTATAATACATTTTTTAAAAGCTATTTTACACAGTGTTTCAAATAGAGGCTGTGCTCTGGTCAGCCCTATTTCTCTTGCATGCAATCGTTTGATAATCATCTGCTACAAATGCTTCACAGCATATGGTATTCCCAAAAATGTTGTTTCAGATCCAATAAAGAAAGCCACTGGCTGTTCTTGAAATGCCATTTCAGACAAAGGAACTCCAACTCAGCAGTTCATAAGGCATCAAAGACTGATTATTTGCAAAAAAATCACTAGGAGTTAGTATTTATTTGTTTGCCTGCAATCCTTGTGCAAGCTGGACTAGTATTATCCCAGTTTGCAAAAGGACTGCACTGAGATGATTTTGAAGGCTATGTACGTTCCCATACTAGGAATGTCAGTGGGTCCCAGGACTAGTACTGGGACTAGTCACTTTAATGCTTTAATTCCTGTTCTGATACCTCTGGGACTCTTCAGTAATCAAATACTTTTTTGACTGGAGGGACACTGGGTATTCATTCTAATTTTGTATTTCAAATGTGAGATATTTGTCCATCCTTTGATGTGCAGAAGATTGCACAGATCCCTGCTGTATTTAGAGAAAGGACTATAACATCTGTTTGTGTTGTGAAGTCCAGTGACCACAGTGACTACCAAATGCTGAGCTAAGCTCTACAGTTTCCACAAGTCATTCGTTTCCAGTAAGCATCCTCATCTTTGTGGCACTTATTTTTTCAGGAAAGAGGATCTTCCCACTGACTTTTTTCAGGAATCTAGATTTTGACAATGTGAGAGGCAGCTTGAAAGCTTAAACAGATTTTTCCCTGTTTAGCTTATGTTTAAGTAAACTTGGATTTAAAACCACAACCCAGTCAGATCATTACCCTCCAGTGAGTTGTATTCCCATGGAAGCAGCTATTTTTATATGAGTCGGAAACACAAGCTACTCTTTTGTTTAATATATGCTATTTTTCAAGCAACATTTCACATTAGAAAATTTTGCCAGCTTGACAAGCATAGAGGAAGGAAGGTGTGGGATATTCAAAAGCGACCTAGAGCATCTGGATGTCAAGTTTCCATTAATTTTAATGGAAATTGGCACCCTCATCCTTCAGGCATGTTTGAACATTTTGTCTTTACACCACACACCGCAGGCATCTTGTGCATTATTTTTCTTAAATTAGAATAATTTTGTTATTTCTCACTTTACTGATGTCACTTAGAAGGCAAAGAATATCCCTGTTCAGACTGCAAAGATAAAATTGCTCCGAGAAGCATATTTATTGGAAATTATTTTGATCATAAGCCTTTGAAAAAATATGTATGTTTCCTAGACACACTTCCCTTGCTCTGGAAGTGTCTTTAGTCTTAGAGCAGAAAAAGACAGATTTGTAAAAGCACTCCAGGCTACCACCACTGTCGTCTCATCCACACGTTTCCACATGCCCTATGAGGACTGTACTCCTCACAATGGAAGAGTTCGATTTAGAGCAGGATCCACTGCTATCCCAGATCCCAAACTTGTATCACATCTTTTCTCTTTTCAGTATTTGACTTTTTTCACTGATAAAAAATTGTTCTCTGAGCAAGTTTAACTGATTGAAGTTAACATTATTGAACTAAAAAATTTTGGTTGCAATGAATCAAGTTTTTTTAGAGATATAAGAATGTCACGGCAATTCATGTCACTTTGATGAAGTTTCTTAGAATCTCCTGCATGGCTCATAAACAAAGGAGGAAGTATATTAGGGGTGGTAGAACTTGCTCAGCCGACACAGAGACATAGGGATGTCCATGATAAACATTCGTTGCAATGGGCTTGCTCCTTCCTCGGTTCTTTTGAGAGGAGTAGGAGTCCTCTGGATGGAAAATGAAGTGTGGAATGGGCCTTCTCCCAACCGAAATGAACTTTTACTCATGCCTGGATTTAAGGGCAGCTGCTCTGGTTTTGTTCTGTTTTAGGTAAGTGGACCATATAGGTCAGATCTTACAAAGGCTGAAGCAAAAGCTTGGAAAGACTTTTCTCAGACTGATGCTGCCGGCCTGACCTACCCAATTCACAGCTCTTCTTTGCCTCTCGGTCTGATTTCAATATTGCACCTTGATGAACCAAGTTTCCTGTTTCCTGTCCCTGCATTCCCACACTTCAATAAACACTTTGGATGAGTATTGGAACTCTGGGTTTCATACCATAAATGGCTCTTAGTTCATTACCAGTGATTATACAACATATTGTTCTGCTGAGTCAGTGTACTTACTGGAAACATTTGAATGTCTCTTTCAATATGATACATGCAAGATGGGAACATTTTCACCTCACAGATTTAAGAGAGGAAAAAACTTCATCAGCCAGAACCTGTGCAACAGAAGCATTGTACTCCTGGCTAGTTGGCTACAAGTCTTCATTCAGTTAAAACTCCTGTCCACACCTAGGACCTTAGAAATAAAGCTGTATACATTCTTTTGATTCAGTGAAAACGTCTATCAAACATTAAATTACACCATAGCCATGTTCCTTCTTGCTACCTCACGCGTGATCCCATACAAGGTCAGCCTGACACTCACGTGTTTTGAACATGCAAATATCTTACACTCTTTCTAACCTTTTCTACCATGTGTCACTGGTCATTGTATTAATTCTCCATAGGCAACCTCAGCTTTCATGAAACACCTTTAGGAAGAGACTGCAACAAACCAGAAGACCAGTGGCTGGGTGAAGCTCTCTGCACAGTGTTACCAATTTAGTGGCTACGATTGTAGCTCAAGGCTAAAGGATGTTGGGTTGGGCACAGGTTCCAGTTAAGAATGGAAAGTCGATGGAATGATTCCCCTTGACTTGAAAGTGAACTTTCAATCAAGCCCATTAACCACAAAAGAAAATGTTCCTTTTGTACAGGCACAACAAGAACTTAATAGGTTTCTTGGCTGGTTTGTTTCTTACGTCTCATATTTCTTATGTTCACTCTTAATGAGGTTTTCTAATACCGCAGGCATGAAAACATTGCTTCAAAACATTTCTACTACTGAAAATGTATCCTTCCGCAGAAAGATTCCATGGTATGGGGCTACATTGCTTGTTTTGAAAAGACCTGTAAGGCATACTGCCTATTAATAGTATCTGGTAGAGACACCCAGATCTTCCATTTGCCATCCTCCTTTGTTCACAGTTATTTCCTTCTAACTATAAAAGCCTGAATATTAACTATTCTTATCAAACAATGAGAACTAGACCTGCGAAAAATGGAGAGGAAAACTTGTTTTCCTGCAGATGTTTCACCTTTTACCTACAATTCAGAAGGGAAATAAACTGCTCAGTTCATTTTCTTCTTTTTGTTTGCTCAGATGATGCGATCCCCCCACTTGTATCAAAACCATTTAAATCCTTTAAATAGTCTGACTGTCCTGACTGTCAATCCTTCTGACTGTCCCTGACCAATTCTTTGTGCCAAAATAAGTGTTATTCACTAAGTGTTAATAATGAGCACCTCAGAAAAAATTCAATGACTTTGAAACTGATCTTAAAAGAAGGCCAGGTAACTGCAGAACTTAAAAAAATAAAAAAATTAAAATATCACACTATCTGAATCAGTTCATGCTCCTGGTTCCTGCAAGGTTCACATGGTATCCTTTATGTTTATGACATTGTATGTAATGTCTGTTTATCATCAAACTTATGAGAAGTGCAGGAGCAGTAGGGATCAGGATACGTTCTTTAGTAGAAAGCAAAATAGTGAATTGAAACTGATTTCTGGCAGGCTGCAAGAGGATGAAGCAGATGGGTTAAAAGTTGTGGAGACAGAAATAAACTGATGAGAAAGTACAAATAATGATCCTTGCAAATAATCTCCTTGATCAAAATGATAACAAACTTGCTTTCAATATGACCTTTCTCTCCTCTCCCCGTACTGAAACTTCATTGTTCTTTTTCTTCCCAGAGCATAATTCTCCTGGAGAAGTCTAAACTCAGCAAATGAGAATGTTCCCTGACTGCCAGGCGTGGGTGAGCACTTGAGCAGTGCCCTGGACGAATGCATGTCAGGGAGCAATGTGGGCGTAGAGCATCCACCCTGTACATGCCAGATTCTTCTAGAAACAGGTTCATAGCAAGGAGCCCGTGATGCCCTTCTACAAATCTGCCAGCTGGGATAAGAAGGAATTGCAGACCACATTGTATTTCGCCCAGAATAAGAGAATAAGGTTGAAATTAAAGTAGGAATCCTTATAATGAAATATTATATCTTCAAAGGTGAGAAATTATGCTGAGTAATGAATTGATTGAGTAATTCCTCATTTTCTTGTGTGTTGACTGCTTTTTTAGTCCTCTAGTGAAAACACTGAATAAAAGGAGAGCAAGTTGTGAGAAACTTGTAAACTGCAAAGAGACTGTGGCCCAGGAACAGTCACTGAATGAGAGGGGCAGATCTGGCTGGTCATTGTTGTCATGGCTTCATTGAATCTCACAGAGGTATCACAGCATTACATGAGGAGTTGCTCAAACCATTAATTAAATAAGTGAAAAAAAAATCTAATATTTACTGGTAATAGAGTAATCTTACAGAAAAGTGTAAATCCAGTACAATGGTGACGACTTATAAAATTAATAAAGATAAAAATTTTAAAGTGTCTGATTTTTAATGTAATGATGACAACTGTTACCCTCTAAGGAAAGTAAGACTTGTGAGATAAAACATGCTGAATCAAAATGAACATAGAAAGGTAATGTTGTCTATCTGTAGCATAGGTAGACTGAAAGGGAATGTGAAATTAAAGAGAAGAAGTTGCACATGTCAGAGTGACAGGAGACTGATGCAAAGGCATATGAAGAAGTTAGAAATATGCACAGAAAAATTTTTATTTATTCCCCATTCTACATGAACACAATGTGAAAAATGTAGAATTAAGTAAAGGAGAAAAGCATTAAACACCTCATTCCAACTCAATATGTTTTTGCTTGCTTTTACAACTGCCCCAAATACTGTTCCTCAGCCTGTTTTCAATCAGATCTAAGTCAGTTTAAGTTGGAAATGAAATGTAAAAAGATATAGAACTGTTTCTACAAATATTCAACCTCAGACACAGGCAAATATTGAGATTATCCTCCAAATTCAAAATTCTGTTTTTAAACTAGGAAGTGCCATCAGCTGTGTCACTTTGTACTTTATTCATTTTTCAGGGCTTTGGCTTTGTGGAAGTTAAAAACACATAGTGTTTCTATTTTATTTCCCTTGTTCAAGACATTTCTCAGAAGACGTGTCTTCAGCGTAATCCCTGGCTTGCACTCTGTCTTCCCTCTCAAAAGCTGACACAGCAGGCCCTACACTGCCTCTTCCATGTCTGGCCAGGGACTAAAAGGAAAAACAGCTTCTCTGAAAATAATGCCTTCTTGATTTATTCACAGGATTTCCACAATCAGAGAACACTTTTTAAATAAAACATACTATATATATCAGCATACCCTAAACATTTTCTTCTCTTACAAATTAAGACAGGCTCCATTCAAAATTGCTGTCCTTCACAGACAGCAAAGTACTTACAGACACACTGCAGTTTCCACTTCTGCCAGCATCTTCCTCTCAAAGGTTAGTATACATAGCTAAGAATAAGATTTTTTTTTTTCCTATCTCAACGTTCTGAACTGCATCAAAAAGTTGCTGGGCTTGACTTGGGAGTTAACCCACCATGACTTACCCAGAGAAGCTATGGATGTCCTATCCCTTCAAATGTTGAAGGCCAGGTTTGAGATGGGGCTTTGAGCAACGTGGTCTAGTGGAAGGTGTCCTGCCACGACAGGGGGGTTGGAACTAGATGATCTTTAAGGTGCCTTCCAACTCAAGCCATTCTATGATTCCATGACATTTCTACAGTTTCAGGGCATACCCTCTCAAGCATTTTCTGGACTATGCCTCATGTATACAGTGTGATGCTTTTCTGCTTATTTCCCTAAAGTTCATTATTAAAAGGCATATGAATATTCCTATTTTCTGTAAATTAACATAAGTAGGCATACCTTAGAATGTCCATCTTTGTAAAGAATTCATATATTTACAAAGAAAGTTACATGTTAAACCTATAGTCTCATAATTTTTGCTTCTGCAGGCCTGAACTTTGTAAAGATTTAGACACATATTTAACACAGCAATTAGGAGACAGAGTGTCCTATAATGCACCTTCTTCTACACTATTTTAAAAAATTGCAAAAATACTAAAACACTTTCCTTGGTTTTTGTTGTATGCTACACGCTACTAGGAAATAAAGCTATTGGAAAATAAACTTCTGTTGGCTCTGAAGGAAGGCACAGATAATGGAAGAATATGCAAGCAGTATCTTGCATAAAATTCCTTTTTTTAATACTTGTGCCGATTTTTAGTATTGAAGTTAGTTAGTGATTAGCAGTAGTAGTTGAGGGGACCTGAGAAATTCTCTTTAGCAAATATATTTTTAAAAAAATCTCTCAGCTGAATCTCACAGCCAGCAAGGGCTCCTCTGCGCAGACTAGAGAACATTGATCAGCTCAGTCACAAATTCCATCTGATGACCTATGCTGAATTAACTACTAGAAATTTTGAAAAGTTTGATGAAGTCTATGGAGAAATGGTTCCTCATTCCAAATAAGTTTCTCGTATCCACCAATGGCTTGAATCCATTGAAAATCACTCCAAATGCCAGATTGTTGACATCACTCCTCTGCCAAAAACTCATGAAGTATTTTTGGCTTGCTATAGAGTCATATACACTAAGGAAGGCTTTGACCTAGAAAATTATTGCTTTGTAGCAAACAAAAATTACAAAAGTTCTTCAAACTGTCCTCATCTTGCTGCAGCCTCACCTGAGAAGTGCTGCAGAAATCCTAAATAAGAGGAGAGGGAAAAAATTGGGAAACCTGGAACATAAGAGTAATTTCTTCAGCAAAAAATATTGCCTGGGAATCTCAGTCTAAGATCCAACTTTCTATAAATATATGGCATACAGAAACATGCACTTGTTAACTATTAATTTGAATTCTTAGCAGAATTCTCATTAGAATCTATTAGTTCTATCCAAACTTTCGAGCTAAACACATTTGCATTCATATAGCAAAATGCTGCAAGAATTTCAGGAAGCTTGACAAGTCACAAGAAGTTGTAGAAATGATGCAGGCATCTTTTCCTCTGAAAAGATATATATAAATTCACTGCCTCAGTGTGTTCAACAGCACCTTCAGCTTCCAATATCTGTACAAAAAGTTAACAGTATGTTGTAGTTCCCAAAGAATTTATGGGATTTTCTGTATGAAAATGCATAAGAGACATAGGATGAGAAGCAGTGTGCAGAGCCAACAAGTTCCTGATGAGAACTCTCAGTGTAGCACGGTTTGACATACCACCATCTGAAGGAATGAATAAGAGGAATTTAAAATTTAGAGTCTCTCATTCACTTGATCAACAGGCAAAAGTCAAAGGGTGCTTAACTAGGCAAGGTACTGAAAAGAATCCAAGTCTAAGCTGGAAGCACATTGTAAGTAATACAGGTGGTCAGAACACCATGTTGCATTAACACAGATCCTCCAAATTCACCAGCTCTCTAGATTTAGTCCAGTGTTTCATGGCCATATCAAAATTCTCTTTATCTCAAGACAATAAAAGTGTTTAAAACATAGCTTTCTGATTTTAACTGGTTTTATTTGTTAATTACATAACTTAATATGTGTAAAATTCTATTGTTAATATTTTCCAGTCTTGAATATCATTATGAGAGTAGTTGCCAACTAAGCGGTAACAGCTAATGTTGTTTGTGAAACCTACTTTGTACTTTTATTATTTGTTTCCCACTTGTGTTTTATATACTGCTAAAATTTGAAGTTGTCATTAAAGAGATAAACTTTAAAAGATGACAGATATACTCCTTGAAAATCCAGAAGAAACTAGTAATTTCATTTTTAGACAGGTAAACTATTTAATAAATTCAGTAAATCCAGCATCAAGTATCAAGAGATCGGTACCTTTTATCATAGTAGGGCCACAAATAATTTTTGATTATTTTAAAACCAATTGAACAGCTGCTGTCTTCAAACCTTTATTCTGAATGTAACATGCACTCAGTTTTAATCCAGCACGATACTTCAGAGCAATGAACAAACAAATGTCTTTTCTCTTTCTAACTGAGGAAACCTTCTCATGCAATTTTTTTTTGGTTGTCATATGGAGGTCTGATACTGTTTAAAGCATCACATGAACCAAAGTAATCAAAAAAGATTTTATGGTATCTGTCAGCTAGTTATTATTTCATTCCCATCATAACACATCATATGCTTATTTTTCTTTCTCTCTCCCTATTGATGAAACCGTAGACAAATTAAGAATTAACTGGTGCAATACACATAATAACTTTTTGATACAAGGTAAAGCATTCAGACAAATGTAGCACAAGTTCAGGAAAAGAAACAGAGACCTAATTATCCTAAAGCCACAATGTTAGCAAAGGACATTGTCGTATAGATGCAAAATCAATTTTCAAGGCAAAAAGTTCCAGCATAAAGTTACCAAATGTTCCAGTAAGCAGACTCAAGAGGTATGCCTCATGCGCTTGGATTTTAGCTTCCTGGAAATTTCCTCCTTCATTGCTCAGGCATATTGCTTTTGGTCCATCTTCACAGGAATGTAAAATTTGTTAAAAAGAAAATATTTCTGCTAATTCACGTTACCAGGAGACAGAAAGAACTTTCCTGTGCTAGACTTGCATATTTTTGGTCCATAGCACAGTGTATAACACTGAGAATTCTCAGGACCTTTTTGAAACTTGAGATACACTAATGGTATTGAATGGCTGCAAGTGGCATAATAATTATGGACTTAATAGTTCTTGCCCACTTGTATGCAAGAATTCTTCTATATTAATGGCAATATTCCTTTAACCTAGAAAAAGCCTTGCTGTGCAACAATTTGTCTATGCCTGGGTCACCCAGCAGGTCTGAGGAGCTGGTTTAGAAAAGGAAGACATCTATAATTAATACTTGTATTTGTAGAAAAAAGGAAGCCTCTTGATACTTTTGTCTTTCTTTAGTCTGCTGGAGTTAGCTACAAGAATGGCAAGTGATTTTATGAGCTTCTGGGACTACTCCCCATTCTATGATTCCCTCATGAATCCGCAGGGCCTCAGGAAATACTCTGCGAACTGTTCACTGGCCCAAAGGGGAAATGAATGAGGAAACTTCATGATGCAAGCGTGTGAGGACCTCCTTTCTCTTGGCGTTGTCTGTACTTTCTCCCCAGAGAAGGGTGTTTGTCCCTGCCTCAGGGCATAAGGATTTGGCTCTCCAACAAGTGACTGAATATAACCTATATTCTTAAAGATGGAACTGTGTTGAAAAGATGCCAAGTAGTCAGAAGCACACATCCGAAACAGTCAGCTTCTTCATTTGCCATTTGCTCTGTCTCCCCAAAACGGCTTCTGTGTGATAGGCTCATCTGTGAAATCAAAGCTTTCTGCTTCTCAGACTTTGGAAACATCATATTGTTAGGTCACGTTTTAGTGAAGTGTCATCTAAAAAGGCAGATGCAAGCTCTAAGCAAAAATAAGAAAAATCTGATTCAAAAGCAGCAGAATAACCACACTTTTGCTGAGCACAGGGGGGAATTCAAGTGTTAAGTATCCCACAGCATCAGAGATACAGCTTTTTTGAGGGTGTGAATGGCCACTGCTCATGCCAAAGACTGCCTTAAGTCAGCAGGATATTAGTATTATTTATTTAATCACACATACTTTAAACTTAGTTTAAATAAACCTGTATAAAACTTACCCTGGATAGTACTGTATTGCATACAGTTTTTGAAGGTTCCTGAATTTCAGAAAAAGATCTTTTAAGGTCTCTGTAAGGGTTTGGGTGCATTCTGATATAATATAATTTTCATAATTTCAAAGCAAAATTTTAAATCTAAGAAAAACCAAATGTTTCACAAAATATGCTGGAAACATGTCTCCTGTCTAAACTGACCTTATTTTTAGTAACATTTTCATGAATGAAGTAACAAATAATCTCATGAAAATACCATTGCTGTCACAAAGAATAGGGTTTCTCTGACATACCCCCATAACTTTTCTGTAAATTTAAGAATTTTTTGTTAAACTTTGCAAAGAGAACTTGTTCTGCCTAGAATATTATAGAGTAAGAAACAGAGTAACGAAAACCCCTATTTTTTTCTTTCTGCTGAGAAATCCACTGCTTTTGAGAAGTTTTTCTCATTTGAAAATACTTCTAATGCTGTCCAAGGTCAAAAAGAGACTGACATTTGCTGGGTGTTTTGTAGGCTGTGTAAAAGGGATCTGCGAGCTCAGTTTAGTTCCCAGTCAACAAATGTCCAACACAGCTGTCATTAATCGGCATTCCTGCTGGCAGCCTCTGCAAACAGGACAAAGGCTAATGTACATGGAAGCTGACCTATTTTATGACTTTATTAGTAATTCTTCAGAACAGGCTTCTCAGTGTGAGGAAGTGAACACTGGTTCTTACTGCTGTGGCTGGGGCTGTAGGCTTCCTTTGGATAAATAAACTTGGTTTCCAAAGCTCCCAGTCTGGCATCTTTCATACATGCTAAAACCCATTAAAAAAGAAATATTCATACAAGTTGCGCTGTTTGAAATAAAGCATATTAGCACTCATGCTGAGAAGGCTGTGTCTGTTCAGTTTTCTTCCAGAAAGCTATTTGCTAATTAACTATTGCTGTTTCGTTTTCCAATAATATTGTCATGCAGATATGGAGATCTTCTGCCAGAACTAATTCTCATTCTGTTATTTAGCCAACTTTGATTTCTAACACTCTTAACCAAGCTAATTTTCCAGGCAACATTTATTGAGCTTGATGATCACCAGGCAACACTTTTGTGGGCTAACCCATAATAAAGTACTACTTCCTATCTACAATACCACATATGCCCATTCGTTTTCTGCATATACTTTTCTGGAACAAGTAAAGTTTTCAGTATCACTGATGACCTTGTTTATAGAAAAAAACCTGCTCCTACAACAAACAGTTTTCTAGCTATGCCCCAACAGCATAACATTTAGGGGAGGGTACAAAAGAGAGATGAGATTTTAATTTTGGGGTTGTAAATACAGTTTGCAATCATGGTATTACAGATTATTGATCTTCTTATAAACTGAGCTAGCTTAATATGGAAAAAATAGGATTATGGAAACTGAGGGGAATTAATTACAAAACAGAGTGATGTAATTCCTTCCATGCATAGCTGCACTTCAAACTGTGATGCCATTGTTTTGCTTATAACATAAATCCTAAACTGAACACAAAACACTACTTATTTACCGAGCGGATACTGATATTGCAGTCTAGAAATAAAAATTAATTTATTGAATTCAAAGAACGATAGTTTTTTTAGTATATTTCTATCTGTTTGACTAACCTGAAGGACTCACCTTCTTTGATCAGGAAGCATAAAAAGCAATGCAAAAGACAGACGTTGTGCAAAAGAATGTTTCATGCTTTTTCTAATCCAATTTTCTCACTTTAAAAATACTTTTTGAACTTAAGACAATTTGTTTCCATTTCCTTTTACAAATGTTTATTCCTAGCTTTATAAGCTTTAATTTTATAAGAATCTTTTGCCTTAAATCAGCTTCTGAATCGGACATATTCATTTTCCTTTTGCTCACCAAGCAGACAAGTATAAAATGCTCCAAGTTTTTATTAAAAGTTTTTTTGTCTGTTTATAGCATGGTTGTACAGCTTTTAACATTCATGTATGGTTTGGGCCATCAAGACTGTTTTTCAATGCTCTAAATGTACTTGTTTATTTACCCTTCAAATAGTTTGACATTTGATGTGTTGAATTTTCTCTATGGAAAAACATTAAAGGGAAATTACTCACAGTACATTGCTCTTGCATATTTTTCCCTCATAAAGCAGATTTTCATACATAGCAGAGCTCTTGACAAGACGAGGTCCATTAAGTGCAGCACACAGATCTTTTTAACCATTTCCGTACCACATGGCAATATTCAAGGACAGAGTAACTTATCACTGGTCACCTAATCCAATCTCTCAAATTTCTCATTTAGGACTGTTTTATTTGAATGCCACATAAGCACATATTTTTGACTTACAGTGAATCACTGGTCAGGAGAACATACCAAACCAGCTGCAATAAGCTTGATAACCTTTTCCATCTGTAATGAATGAGTGACATATATGCCAAATCACAGCACTTGTGATTTTTTCTCCTTGATAAACACAGAAGTTTTAGAACTATTTTATCAGGTTGTATGAAAGTTGTGCCAACAACCAAATAAAAAGTGAGCCATTCTTTATTGAATGAATAGATATGAAACAACCAAGGATCACACATGAATGCTCTCAACCCAAAAGATTTTATGTGCATGTCCATTATAAGACCTTACCTGTCACAAACTGCTCATATTTCCTATAATGTATCTATTAAGAAATGTTAAAAAATCTATCATTCAGAGTCACTGAGCATTTGCAGTCATGACCCCTGTCTTTCTGTCTCTGTGTCTCCCTTTTTCCTTCAAAGTTTAGAGGTTATGCAGACCTCCATGGACACATCAAGTTGCCATAATTATAGACAAATGTTTCACAGGAGACAGTGAGACAACTAGAGAGGAAAAGGGATGGCACCAACATTTTCAAAGAATAAATTCCATGTACCCCATCTGAGTCTGTAGTTTACTCTTCATCTTGGAATTGCGTGAGGTTATTTCTTATATTTTTCTCAAGCTTTCTGGTTACTTTAATTTCACTTGTTGCAGCTTCAGCAGCATGTTTTCATCTTGTGCTTCTTCTCCACATTTCTGCTCCAAATATGGTGTTCAAGGAAGAAAACAGACTCTAACGTGTTCTCTCAAATTAGTGTTTGCCAGGGATGATCAATGAGAAATCTCTCCCATTGCAGATGTGCAGAGCAGGACCCTCTTCCTTTCTATTGTTAATATACTTACTGAAATATCCTTATTCCTATTGCACTCAATGCCTGTCATTTTCTTTTGATGACTAGAGTTATCCAGTATTTTAAATGCATATTCACTGACATATTCTTAACAATTTAATCTGTATTTGAAGCTATCAGAGGTCTTGTCTACACAGTGAGTTGCACAGCCTAACCTGCAGTATCACTTGAAAGAGTTTTACTCATATCCATGTACTTGAAAGCAAAACTCAGATTCCTCCTGCATATCTTTCCAATTCTTGCATATGCTGAATAACTCTCAGGTGACTGGATTTCTCCCCAGTGCTTCAGGGAGACAATTAGACATTTATCTATCTAGATATTTCTATTAACTCATGAAAGCAAGACAGGATGAACTCAAACATCTTATTAGTTTGAGACCAGATTATTTCCATTGAATTTACATCAGCTTCCAAAATTAATATTGGACTCCTTAACTAGGAGTTTGTACCAGATTTTTTAAAACTACTAAAAAATAATGCACATTGCTGTAGCTTTACAGACCAACAAAGCCAACCTGAAAACATTTCTTACCACATTTAAGAGAAAAGAAATTAGGGAATAAGGACAAAGTTATTTCTGTCATTCTGTCACAACATATTGATTGCACTCTAACACTAGTAATTTGAATACCAGAGTAGAAAACCCAAGCCTTTTTCTAAGGTGTTGAAATATGTCCTCACTGAAAGAACAATACATGATTTGACAAAATAGACATCTGCCCATTTTCAACATTGTTCTCATTTAAAAGCAAGCCTACCCCTGTCTTTTTAAAGAATAGGTTTTTTAAGGTTCAGGTTATAAAGGAAAATATCCAAGTCTCACACTGGTATTACCAGAGCTGATGAAATGACTGATGGTAGGACCATGTGAACTTGAAGTCCAGGCATTCTTTGCGAGTCACCAGCAGTGGAGTTATCCCACCTGCATAGTTCATGGACCAGCTAAGCCAAGACGAATTTCATTAATTTTATAATTTTATGAAAAGAAAGTCATAAGATTCTTCACCTCCATGAGAATTCAGACAGTAATTCAACATGTTACAAATAAGTAGTTATTTAGCATCATAACACTGAAGATTGATGGTGGTCCAGCTCATTCAAAACCCCAGAGGCAGGTAGAACATGGTACCACGCTCTGAATGCACTTTGGTGAGGACTAAAAAAGCAGTTCTTAATTCAGGTTTAGGAGCAAAACATCCATATGACTTACTGGAAACAGAAAGAAATAGGTAATATAGTGAAATAAGTGGAAATTAGACACATTAATTTCCTGCAACTTACAGTAATAACTTGCAGATAGGTCACTCAGACTACATTCCTGTCAGATCTCATAAATTCAGAAGGGTTGGGTCTGGCTAGCAACAGAATCAGAAATCTCAAAGGAATATCATGCATACAGCTTGAAGCAATGCTGACAAGTCAGACAGTGATTCCTTTCCCTTTGGCTCTACAATGACACAAGCTCTCTCAGTGTGAAATGTGCCATCATGCTGAGTTGGTAACATCTAAAGGAAAGAGATTCAAATAAGTAATTTCTGTTTTCTTGGCTCAGTTTCAACTGGATATAACATTTTTCTTCACATCCTGCTCTCTGAAGAACTCCTCTCAAGTGCTGGAGCAAATTCTGAAGGGGTCGCAGTGCTTCATCCCAGAGCTGCAAGCACTCTGCATTTGATAGATTACCTACATTTTTACAAAATGAACCAGATAAAACTTCCGTTTTACTTATACAGCTTTATACTGAGTCCAGACATGAATATTTGCTATTAAATTAGTTGCCTACGCAGTGTTCCTTCAACAATTGCATTGTTTGGATTAAATCTTTTCTCCACTGCTCCACTGCTTAGCAAAATTTGTTTGATACACATACTACCTATTTTGTACTATAACCTATCTATTGGTCACAAAATTCCTTTAAAAGTATGGCTGTGCTTTGAAGGACAGGATCTCCTTTTCTGTAGACAAATGTAAATCATAAGGTTTTTGGTGGGCAGGCCATCAAAACATGATACCATGCTTCATATTTCCATATCAACAAATGTCAACCATAACCTACAGAACTGTAACAGATTATTTTATAAAAAGGACCTTTTTTAAAATTCAACAAGAAGGAAGCAGACTACATAAGAAGGGTAAGGGCAAGTACATGAAGAGCCAGAACTGGTGTATAATATCTTTTATTCCTTCACAAAATTGCTACATCAGAATTGTTGTTTCAGGTCTCAGTGGTTTTCAGCAGAATGGCTATTTTGCATTGACATCTGGCACAGGTATTTGTCCAGTTCGAATATTATGGACAGTTGGATATCCACATTGTTGTGTTTTAACCCCTATGGACAGCTAAATCATGCATAACCACTCACTTACTACCTCTTCAGTGGGGTGGGGGAGAGAATAGAAAGTAAATAAAAGTATGAAAACTTGTGGTTTGAGATAAAGACAGTTTGATAAAGCAAAAGTAGCACATGAAAGCAAAGCAAAATAAGGAGTTAATTTACTACTTCCCGTGGGCAGGCAGGTGTTCATCACCAGGAGAGCAGGGCTCCACCCCTTGTGACAGTTACTTGGGAAGACACACGTCAGAACTCCAAATACCCCCTTTCCTCCTCATCCTCTTCCTCACCTTTTATTGTTGAACACGACACCATATGGTATGGACTATCCCTTTGGTCAGCTGGTGTGGCCCCTCCCTCCAGCCTACTCACTGGTGGGTGTGGTGAGAAGCAGGAAAGTCCCCTGTGTAAGCCCTGCTCAGCAGTAATGAAGACATCTCAATATTACCAACACTGTTTTCAGCACAAATCTGCGACATAGCCCATATCAGCTATCATGTAGAAAATTATCTCAGCCAAAATCAGTACATGCATTTAAGGAAAGATGTCGATATGCAAAAGTATTCAGGGAAAAGCCAGAAGACTACCTGGAGGATTGGAAACAATTTTTTACAATTAAAAATTTGAAGAGACCAATATAGGTATTTCAGAAGAAAGTTAATGTCCCAGCTACAGCCATAAAAGTATTGACATGAAACAACATTTTTCAATACAGAATTATTTGTCAGAGAAATCTGCAGCACCAGACCAGTCTTTGGACGGTAAAGTTGGACAAATTCAGCTTAGGGAAGAATCAAAGACTTGTTTGATGGTCATTTTTCCTTTGAAACTAATTTATCAGAGTAATATTTTGCTAACAATTATAAGAACCCTTGTGAAAAATATCGATATATCTCTGAGAGCCATGTTCTAGTTCAAAGTAGAGAAGGCCTATGGTTTAAGTGATGTTGGAGGTCAAATTAAATTATCAAAGTGATCCCTTCTGGCATTCTGGAAATGGCATCTTAGACTAAATCTTTCTACAACTGATGTTTCAAAAGTGTCTAATATAAACATTAAGAAGAAAATATGAAAATCCAAGCTTTGCTTATCTGTAACTTTACAATCCAGAGCCAAAGAACACCTCTGTGACTTTCTTATACTTCGTTCATAAGCCAGAGGTAGACATGAAAATCAGCAAAACACATATTTTTAGGAGTTTATTTATTTATTAGTGTGTGATAATCTAAAAAGACCTTCATGTAGACACTATTACCTATCAGGAAATCAGCAGTATTTGTACTTTTTTTGAAAGGAATTCAAAATAGCAACCACAAGTTACAATACCAAACCAGATCTTTTTGAGAAAGCTTATTTCCAGCCTATTTTTGCAGACAGATTTGTCTGTCATTTCCTTTATGATGGTAACCCAAGATAGAAAGAAAACAGAAAGGAAATAACATGTTCTAAATGTAATAACAAAAGTTATGTTCCAGTTTTCTGATTTGCTTAGTCTGCATGGTAAAACCAAGAGGGATTTGAAGCTTCCAAAGCCATCATATTCTGTACTGGAAACATGCAGCTTTTTATAACAGAAGTGACAGCAATAAAAATGCATAATTAAATAATAGTTGAAGTGCCCTTATTTTTAAGGAGATATAAGCTATAGTCCATCTCAAGACATAAATATAATCCCAAACCTACCTCTGAGGCAAAGAATATTCAGTGACAGCTTCTTTTCTATGATTCACCTTAAAGATGTGAGTCTGAACTCCAGATCTTCTACATGCATGTTAGAGATGTTCCAGGACTCTAGAAATTCCCAAAATGCTGAGGTTACTGACTGATATCTGGCTGCTCCACATCTCTCACAGATTTGCATCTGGCATCATGGACATACATGCATAGCTCACATGGGTTCTAGTTGGCAGGCTGGATGGACTCAGATGTACTCTGGGTCCTCTATCTTATCTCACAACATCAGATGGAAAACTTAAACAGGAAAAGGTTTTGGGTTTTGTGTAGCTGAACCAGACCCAGATGTTTCTTTTAAGATGATCTGAATCAGCTGATGCATGAATCCCAACATATACAGAATTTGCGTCTTCTTAGAGTACCTGAATCTCAAAAGGATGAAAGAAATTCTGCAATGCAGTGTTTCCTGCAGAATTTACAAGTTCAGGACACAATGATTCCCAAAGTTGATTTGATTTCAGTAAAATTCTGACTAGAACCAGATCAAATTCAGATTAAATTCTTCTCAATTTTCTGTCATCAGGCTACACTTCAAGGATCCATCATGCACTCTCACAGGACAAGGTGAGGAGCCTCCCCTTTTCACAAGAGTGTTGATATCTTTTGCTTTCATGAAAAAAATCGAACTGAAACCAAGCTTAAAATTATGGAACACCCTTCAGGGAAAACAATTACCTTTCTCCATGCAGTTCTCACCACCCTGTAAGAATGTGACCCAGTAACAGACAGACTGTGTGTGAATTCTGCTATTTACTGTCCATCTTGGGTTACAGTCATAAAAGAAATGATAGACAAATCTGTCTGCAAAAGTAGGCTGGAAATAGGGTTTCTCAAGGGATTTCTAACATCTTTGGCTTCTCTTCAGGCTGGAAATACCACAAAAGCAAGCTTTTCATGGTGTTTGTATTTCAGCACATCTGTTTTTATGGCCCACTGAAACCAGGAAGTTTAGGGCACATACAAATGAAAAATCACCTCAAGAAAGCTAAGCAAAGAGTCAGAGGTTCAAGTTTAAAGAAATATTCAATTACATTGCTATTTTAGCTTATGTGCTCGCCCACCCCTAACTGTTGAAACAGTTGTTTAAACTTTTGTTAAATAAGTATGTAAAGGCATAGTACAGAAGTGAAGGTGTTAAAATAATTCTCATATTCTATTTTTCATTAATATTTGATAGGTCACCTTCACCATCTATTTACAGATGGCAGAAGTTATCAAAAATAATTCATGGCACTCCTAAATCAGTGATAGGATCAACAGCAGAGATGGTATTAAAGCCCAGAGGGCTTTTTTTCTAAACCATATCTATTGCCCTACTAATATTTAACAATATTCTTTCTGCTATCAGCCATTATTCAGCTTCTCTTCCATCATATTCTCTTTCCCCTTCATTTTCTACTCATATTTTTCAGTAGGAAAAAGTTTCCCAAGGATCGTAATATAAAAAAATCTGTAGAAAGGAACAAAAGTCCTTCAAGGAAATCTAACATTCTTACAAGATGCCTGGCATAAGAAGAAGTTCATTTTACAAATATCTCCAAGCATTTAATAGAGATTTTCATTGGCACAGATATGTAGAACGTTTAACCATATATGTGAGTGTCTCTTATCTTCTAACTGAGACATTTGTTTAAAAAAATCTGCATTTTTGTATTTTCAGTTGCTTGTAGGAAGATCTATACAGTATAAGAAACAGTCATTTGTATTATTATATGTAGGAAAGGGCCCTAGAAGAGAAAACTTGAAAGGAGAAAAGTTTCTCTGGTAAATTTCTACCATTTACAATGATACTTATGTTTCCTTATTAAAGAATTTTGTTGCATTTTTCTGCCATGTATGACCACTTTTGGAACAAGATTTTACAAAGCAGAGGACCCAAAAAGACCTTTGATAACTCCTTTTTAGGTGCATTGTCTAGCAGTTTTAAAGCATGGCCAAAAGGCCTTTAAGACATTACAGTGGCTAAATTAGTTCTTCTGCCACGACAAAGAAGCCAAAAGATATAAGCCAAATCAATTCTTCTTCTGTTTTCCCATGAATAATAGAGAATAGACAAAATTGTTTATACATTCTTTAAAAAAGTAAGTATTCTAAAATGCCAGCAGTGATTTCTGTCCACTTTGTTCTAGCTATGCCAGATGCTAAAAGGAAAGATTTTTCTTCCATTTTGAAGAGCAATGTCATCTGCAGTCTGTTAGATGTGCTTATGCTTGATCACAAAATAATCCAACTTTCTCAGTGAAGGAATCTTTAAATATAAATTTTCATGTTAGTTTTATGGATACTTTTACTGTTTATTTTCAGATTCACTGTCTGCATCACTGTCACAGGTATTTTTGCATGGAAATATATTCAAACGCCTAAGCTTGGGTTTTGCCTGTACATCACATAAAATATGCCTGACTGGCACCCAGAGATGAAATTCTGTCAAGCTGGAATATTCACCTATGCTGAAATCGTAAGTTGGGAAATCTTCTAGTGCCAGAACAAAATATGCCTCCTTGGCCTGCAGACAAATTCTACTAACTCATCCTGACTTCTTCCACCTAACAGACATTTTGCAAGACACTGAAATATCACCTTGATGTGTGTGAATCAAAATATGACTCCTTTCATTGCCATGTCAATCTGCAGTTGCTGTACTGTGAGGCTGAAGCTGTGCTTTTGGAGGCAGACTCTAATTCATTTCAGGCATTGCAAGCTCTCTCTGTCACTGAAGAAATGTGACATATTCGAATTTCTGTGGGACAATTCTTGGTAGTGTTTACGCAGTACGCATGCAATTTATTCTGTTTGTGGGATCAGAAAGCCCAAAGGCCACAGAAATCTTCAAGGTCAGTGAAGGCTGGCAGAGGACAGGAAAAAAGCTGGCAGAGGAGAAGGATATGTGCTATAGTCGAGCTGGGGGTATTCTCCATGACCTCCCCCAGGAGCTCAGGGACAAACTGCTCCTCATTTTAAGACAGCTGGTGGCAGCGTGTGGAGTTACAGTCCAGGAAGCAGCTTTTAAATACTGGCTGAGGGATAACATTGTCAAATTGCATAAGTATCTGAGAAGCCACAGACATCTGAATTCATTAACAGCTCATTTTCAAGAGCGAAAAATTTGAGGCTTATTTTCAATGTTGTTTTGAAAAATGATAAACTTTCTCTTAGGAGAAAGACTTTAAAACACAAGTGTTTTAATTTGTACAGCAGTAAATTTTGTACAGCACTAAATGTCTAAGCCTTTATTTGTATCTTGCCTTCTTTCTCCAACTTTCTCCAGCTCCCTTCCTTTCTTTCCATCCTTTTTCTCCCCCGTAATTAGAAAGGTAATGGATAGAAAAAATTAAAACAACAGTGTTCATGGAATGTTTCCTTTTCCATTGAAGACAGAAAGGTACCATAATCATACCCACCAAATTAGCACTGTTTCAGTAAGCGTTTGGAGAGATTAACATAGATGATCTCTTAATGTTGTTTCATTGAAATATTCTGGAAAAAATTCACAGAATTTCTACTGTTTCAGAAGAAGAATTAGTGCTAGCTCCCCATAAAGAGTTGTAGCAATAGGATAACTTAAAAGGTAAGGAATATTTAATCTCTTACGTAAAAATAAGGGCAATACAATCTGTTTACACAGATGTCTTCCTCAGCTCTGTCTCCTTCCTGCTAGAAGTCCTGAAGAGGGTGGTTGTAAAGCACTACAGGGGTTCCTCACCAAAGATGGCCATTTTCTGATTTGGACTTAGATTTAAGGACAAAATTACCTTACAACAGTCCCTGTTTTCATCTTGATTAACAGTGCTATTTTACTATTCCTGTTTTGAAACATACTGATGTAGAGGTAAACCTGCAGATGCGAAACAAGATTAAAGGAACTGTTTTGAAGAAAGTCCTGTCTACCTTCACAAATGTTTTGGAGTTCAATACTTAAAAATGGTTGGTCTGTGCACCCAGAGCAGGTTTCTTTCCCCTCTTTTTAGTAATTTCAGAAATACAGGTTGGATATGCCTTCACTGGCTTGTATCCCTACCTCATTTTACCCATTGATGGTGGATAATTATTTTTTAGACAAAAACAACAAGCTTCATTAAGTTTGGTTTTATATCAGTGTTTCTGAAAGAGAATATGCTTAGATATTCATATTTTGGAATTGAAGTTAGTGTAGGAGAAGCTGTACCTACCAACAATGCACTAAAGGATTCTTATATTGGAGTGTGGGGGAGACACAATGAAGGAGCTGTGTTTTTTCTCAAGAACCCCCTACATAGTTTACACCTGAATGCTTAAAGGTAACAGTTTTCTGGGTTTACAGGACATGCAGAAGCTAAGAGATCATCATTTTAAATGGTGGTGCTGTTGGATGGATGTTCTTTATGAGATAGTCTCTATTTTGGCATTTGTTTCTGAAACCCTTTCAACAGATGTACTAACTTTCCAGCAAACTACAAATTATTTGTGTTCTCACATAATTTTCTGAAGGAAAGAAAAAAAAAAGAAGGATTGAAAAAATAAGTTTTCACGTGAATTGATGCAGTGGGAAGATAAATTGTCTCTAATAGTCCCCACCTCTGTCCCACCTTTCCTTGGAAAGATGAGCACAGAGTAGGCCTGAGGAGCAGAAAAGTTGGCAATTTGAATAAACACTACTAAACTGGCAGAAGAAAGCCTTGCAATTTGCATGTTGTTATGTGCCAAGTAGCAAGGCAAGTCTGGTTTTTTGTCTCTTCTCACAAGAATGATGCAGTCACAAAGCAATTTCCCTTTCACACATGAAATTCAGTGCAAATTTGCAACTTCACTTTACAAATTCTTCACACCACTTACAAGCTCTGTTCATTCAGTCTCCCCATGCCATGGACTTCACCCTGAATTTGTTTTCTTTTCATGTTTTGATGCTTCTACTCCTCTCCCTTTTAAGTAATCCGATTACAAAAACAATACTTTAACTGAAAAAAGTCAAAGTATTTCTTCTGCTTTTTTAAAGCAAGCTACTGCTTTTCATTTTAAACATTCTCTTCCCCATCTGTTTCTATATATTGGAAGGAATAGGTAAAGAGAAACTTTCAAAAGTCAAAATATTAAAGGAAATAAATTGCATTTTTGAGAGTCAATGATTCATTCCAGATTGGCCTGCAGAATTGTCATGTAAGTCTGCTAACATAAAACAATTAGAATTTCCCCATAGCCTTTCCCTTGTACATGAAGAGGGAAAAATGTGGGGTTTTGGTGATATTAGTATGGGAAATAAAATAATATGAGTAACAAAATATAAATGAGAGCAGAGTATTAAATGGACTGGTTCTTTTTGGTTCACCTGTAATATAAGTGAGATTGCTTCAAGCAGCGTCAGAAAAATGTACAAAACTCATGTTAAGGCCTGAATAGCTGACTTGTATATTTCCTGAGGGTGAAAGCAAGCAAGAATGGAAAGCCTATCCCAAATCTTGATGTAATGAGATAGAATGCTCTCCAATTCTTTGTTACTTTTCCACCTATAGGTTAGGGTAACATCTAGGAGGTGAGCAAGAATGAAAGTTGGCAGTATAACTGTAGCTTTCTGATACCCTTAGCTCAACTAGTTTTGGCATTCAGTGCCAATTTCACATAGGCATGATACTTCTGTGGAACTTGTAATGAGTCTCTGCTAATGACATTCACCTTTCATATCAGTAGCTAAAAGCACAGCTTTGTGCAATGACATATCCATTACCAAATACCACATTTCTGGGTGAAACCAGGTCATGGCACTAGATTAGTTTTGCACAGAATTGTGTGCTTTTCTGCTGATTTTACAATCATCTGAGCCTGGTTTGATACTTCAGGTTTTAGCAAGCTTTTTGGCCCCTCCTGAACAATCTGTAAAGAGTTTAAGAGGAAAGACCTTGAGCAAGTCCAAGCAGCCAAAAACATAACCTTACATCTGCTGGTGATGCAACACAGCAAAGCACAAACACTCCAGGTTTCTGGAAAACACTGGTGACAACTTCCTGCACAGGTAGTAGAGGATCTGATGCCTTTTCCCTGGTCCTGGAATTAAGAGTCAGACATGGTTTAGGGATAAAAGGGTTTTACCTTGGTATTCAATAAGGATTCTTATGGTGCAACAATTCGTCAAGGTGGAATACACCGAAATGCACAGACATGGTATATTGCGTATACAATTTTATAGACCTTGCAAATTAGCATATCCAACAAAGATTCCCCAATGAGAAGCTTAAGTGAATGGCATGACATCTCTCTATTCTAAAGTATTGCCTCCCAGATGGTCTTAATCCTAGTTTACAGAATATGTTCTAGAGAGGGCCTTGGTTTCTCAAGATAACGTAAGGCTTTTCGGCCTCCAACTGTGAGGCCTTTAAGATGTTTGGTCTTCTGGCCTAGCAGAATACCAGGACTATGCCAAGATATCAGGCTTAAAGAATTATAAGTATGGATGCTAAGAATACTGAGAATACATAAAGGTATATAAAAATAAAACCCAAAAAATGATCTCGGCATCAGATCCCACAAGGAACGGTGTGCTGTTACTGTACTAACAGAGAAGGCCTCGCTGGAGATGTGAATGTTGGTGCAGCCTTGGCTGCAGTGCAGTGAGATTGTGGAGTTCAGTACTGGGTGAGGAGGGAGCAAGCAACAAATAAGATGACATCCATGGACTTCAGAGGGATCACTTTAGCCTCTTCAGGGATCTTCTTGGAAGAATCCAGCAGAAATAGGCCTCACAGAGAAGAGGGGTCCAAGAGAGCTGGTTGATATTCATAGATCACTTCCTCCAGGCTCAAGAAAAATACATCTGGATGAGCAAAAAATCAAGCAAAGAGAGCAAGAGACCTTCGTGGATGAATAAAGAACTCCCTTCATTACTGAAGTGTAGGCAGGAAATACACAGAAGATGGAAGCAGAGTCAGGCCACTTGGAATGAATAAAGAGAGGGTGTCAGAGTAAGCAGAAATGAGACAAGGAAGGCCAAGGCCCATCTGGAATTAAAACTGGCCAAAGATGTCAAGGACAACAAGAAAGGCTTCTTCAAATACATCAATAACAGAAGGAAAACTAAGGATAATGTGGCCCTGTTATGTGGAGGGGGGACGCTGGTGACAGAGGATGCAAAGAAGGCAGAGTTACTGAATGCCCTCTTTGCTCTCATCTTCACTGACAAGACCAGCTCTTGGGAATATCTGACCCAGGAGACCAGGGTAAAGGAGTGTTGGATGGAAGACTTCCCTTTGGTCAAGGAGAATTAGTTTAGAGGACACTTAGGTAAACTTGACATTCACCAGTCCATGGGCCCTGATGAGCACATGTGCATCCAGCAGTGCTGAGAGAGCTGGTGGACACCATAGCAAGACCACTCAATCATCTTTGAAAGGTCATAGAGATGAGGAGTGGTGCCTGAGGGTTGGAAGGTGTCAAATGCCACCCTGGTCTCCAAAAGGACAAGAAGGAGGACCCAGAGAACTGCCAGCTGGTCAGCCTCACCTTTACCAGCTCCATGTGTTAATTAATGTGTCTGGGACGGCATGCTAAATAATTAACTTACCCCTGGTATGTGAACAACCTTTGATCTCCAAAGTGATGTATCATGACATCTTCTTCTCTACTGTAACCTGGCTCATTATAACCTGATCTAGTGGGTGGCATCTCTGTCCATGGCACTGCATGAGGGGTTGGAACTAGATGATCTTTAAGATCTAATCCAACTCAAGACATTCTGTGATTCTATTAATGACACCATCTTTCTTCTCATGAGTCACTCTGATTGTTCCAACTGCAAACATCAAGATGAATGTCAATACTTAGCCCGTTGGTTCATTTTCTCAGCAAAAGGCCCACTGCACTGCAATAAATACTTAGGGACAGGTTTTTTTATGGGACTTAGCAGTTGGACTCGATGGTCTTAAAGGTTTTTTTCAATCCAAATAATTCTATAATTCTATATATCCCTTGGGGCCATAGTAAAAAACCAATGTTTTTTTTCAAGATGATTAGAATGGAGTAATAAAGCTTTGAGGTCTATAACTTTGCTTCTTAGAAAATAGAATAAGCATGTAAATGTGTATCTCTGACAATTAAGAAATTTCTTCTGAAATAGAAATAATAGACATATTTTAAATGTTAAATTACAGTCCAATATTTTCAAGTCAAAAACTGTAGGTGTTTGCTATCAACAGAAATTCAGTGCATTGTATCAGACAAAAATCTCATCCAACTTTCACAATAAAAATAAAAACAACTTGGGCAATTAAAAGTTCTACATACTATTTTGTTTATTTAATCTGTTACTATAGTTACCTTGGTTTCAGAAAACGATGCCAGCTCAAATGACGGAAAGAACATAATTTGTCAAAAGTTCAATCAAAATATCGATATATTTAAAACACTTTTGGTTTTAATTAAGGAATTTAGTGACACTCAGTTTTGTCAGAAACACATCTTTTGACAAATTAGGATCTTCCAGACACCAAAACTTCTTGAAAATGCCTTGTCTGACTGAATAGTCTATGAAGGCATGAAAACCAGTCCTCTTACAACCTTGAGATAAAACTTTTCCATGCTGTCAATATAGACTAATTTGAGCTTTCCCCTACTTCTGCGTTTTATAAGCAGTGATTTTAATTAGATATTCAATACTTTCTGGTCTTCTCTCTCACACAATGAGAAAAGAGAGAGCTGTTAGCTGTTTTCTATTACTGGCTTCCATATGACGTGCATGGCAAAGTATTCATGTTTTTTATTTCCACTCAGGATAGTCCACCATTTCCAATTCCCTCAGTCCTATTTACATCACGTAAAACAAGATTACATTTTCATTATTTGATGAAAGTCTTTGGTTTTCTTCTGTTCTGAAATGACATAAGTTATAAACAAATGATTTTACAAGCCCAGCTGTGTAGCTCTGTCTCATTTTCTATAAATAAATGTGTTTAGGCTTTTATATACTTTATCTGAAGCATTTATAAGTATTTTGATTAAATCTCTACAGTTAAGTATGTTAAGAGGGGTTTTTTTTCTGATGCCATATTCCTTTATTAATGATAACAAGTAGCTGCCTTTTCATGCAATATTTTCCATTAATTACCAAAAAGTCTAGAATTTAAAAAATAATGGAACATCATGGACAGGCTGCTGCATAAAAATATACAAAAATTTAAAAAGGAAGTGAACAAACTGTCTTTTGTACTGTTCCTCTTCTGCAGAATTAACCAAAAGTAGACAGATTCCTAATTTAAAATACAATACAGTCCAAACGTGCCTACAGTTTTCTAGATGAGCCGTGTTCTTCTCAGGAAAATTAATAATTACAAAAAATATGTTTGCAGTTATGAAAGTACACAAGGATTTTTAATGGAGAAAACTACTAACATTATTTATTTACATTGACATTTAACATTATTAATAAAATGGGCTTTGTCTGACTTCCAGATTCCACATTACAGTCCAGTGAAACTAATTGGTGCACGTTGGATAAATCTCGTTAGTCAACAGAAAAATAACACTTTGGTTTATTCCTTGCTGATATATATGCACATCCTTTCCCCCTTGCTGTGCTTTCAGCGTTTTTGTGCTGAAGATCTCCTTTTAACCCTGTCAGAGACTTGAGCTCCCCACTAGGCCTTTCCAGAGATGTCCTGGAAGATCCATGGACTAGGGTGAAAACCATCATGATGAGTCTAGTCAAGAAGTTTTCTGATTCATCTCACTGCTTACTGCCACACATACCCAAACATGGCACTCATGGCCTCCTCAGAGTAGTTTATGGAGAAACAAACAAGGATGGAAGAATAAATAAGGGGCTTGAGGGAGACGGTCACATGTAAACAGGACCTGGTCAGGACACTTATCTAACCATGTGTTTGAACAGATGTGGCTGATGAGTGCAGTCTACCCTGTCTTATCAAACTCTGTTTTCTTGGGTAGAAGGACTCTATATTATGCATGCATGCATGCATGAGATTTGGGAGACAGCTGCTGAAGAAGCCATAAGTCTGTGCTGGATACTGGAGAGATGAAAGGATCTGAGAGATGGCTACTGCAGGGACCCAGACATCCAAGCCAAGGACTGATGAGATAGTGCGTCTGAATTGTATGGTTCATGAGACCTACCCATTTGCTTATGTCTATGTACGAGGCAGGTGGGCCAGAGGTTCCAAGGACCAGGACCTGGGTTAACTGAATCTGAGGCCAGTTATGCTCAAGACTGCTGCTATGTTTCATTACATGATTTCTGTGCAATAGCAAATTTCCTTCTATTTGCCGTTGCATTTTTGCAATGTGTGAAAGATGTTCCACACAAAGTCTGACTACTCTGCCCTTGACACAAATACTGCTAAAGCTATGACACAGAAAGCTTGCTTCCCCTGTTTTGTTTCATATTCTTACATCTTAATGCCAGATTTTAATTCTATGATAATTTCTAAATTTATTAAAATAAAGTGGCCACATTTCTTTCCTTTTCCTTAATCTGTGTTAGAGTTGAATAGAATTTTGTTCTCACAGCACATATTTCTCAGTTGCAGTGTACTTTTCTGCTCTGTACTTGTTCTTCCTTCTCCCAGGCACTTTACTTTTCTAATAGCTGCAAATCTGAGGTTTCTACAGACCTCCATTTAAAACTCTGTAAGGCTGTTCTTTTGCTGTTGCATTCAATCCTCCAGTCAACCTAATTCTTGATCACACCTCTTTGTTTTATCATCTGCCCAGTGCAACTTTCATCTGTGCTTCAGCTGTCACGTACACCCTACCATATAGTTTTCCTAAAGTCAAATTGTCCATAGCTGGTAATTTTTCTTGGAGCTATTTTGAGCTTAATCATATAGAGAACTGTTTCCTCAGCTTGCCAACCCCATCAATGAATGCAGTGTTCTCTTATGAACTGCACTTAGAGGTAAGCTGTTCCTCAGAAGTTTCATCTAAGTGTGTCTTTCTATGGAGTTATTTTTTCCACATCCTGACATCAAAAGTGTCAAGTAACCTGTCTAGAGTTTGTTTTCTATGGGTTTCCTCAAACATTTCTTCTTTGGTACTTGACTTTGCAACTGTTTCAGGCTCTGCAAGGATGAATTTTGTTAACTATTCACCAGTCTCATTCTTTGCACTGTTTCCAGTATTTAATTCCATAGGCTGACCACTTCTGGTGTCAGTCTGAACATCAGATATGCCATAATTGTCTGTCTTGTACTAGACTGATGGCAGGAATGGGGACCCACAGAGGAAAAAGTAAACTAAACAGAATCTGATTAAGACCCTTTTAAAGCATGCGTTAATCTTAGTAGTTTAGCTAAGCAAGAAACTATCTTAGATTTAACTCCTTCATTGTTTTTTAAAGGCATAGATCATGACTTACCTCACCCTTCATGACACTATACAAATAGTACATAGTTGACAGTTAGGACACATTTACCAGATAATTATAATCTAAATATTTATTCTCAAATCATACTCATTTTCCAGTACTGTTGAAAATGTCATGCTTTTTGATCTCTTTATGTGGTGCAGTTAGGGAAAGGAAACTTCCACCTCTTACATCTCAACATACATGTTCCAATCATATTGTTTCATTTACATGAAATTTAAAGCTCCATAAACTGGGCAGACTTTCACATTCTAGAGAGATATGTGGGAAATTGAATTTTATATGGTTAGAGGTTTTGAGTGATTAACAGACCATGACTATCTCCTTTCATGATCTTTCAAGAATGTTCTAGTGAAAATTCAAAAACCAGTATGTCTGTACATTACAAGAGATTAATACTTTTATTTTCTTTCTGATATCTTGGCTGTTTGAATTTTAATTGCACATGCTCCCATTTAAATTAAAAGTACTCTGATATCTCTGTGAGGAAAAAGTAGTTTTACACTTAGTTAACAGAAATGTAGCTCAGACTCTAAAACCACGATTGCTGTCAGTTCAGTATTAAATGAAGACAAATGTTTTATCTGTTCACTTCTTACCCTGTTATCAGCACAGAATTCTCTCAAACAACACTTTTATACATGCTTCAGGTAAATTCTATGAACCGAATCCAATTCTGTACCATGAGCTCTGGTCAGCTTGTGAAAATTAAAGATTAGATTTCTTTGTCCCCAAATGAAACAGAAATTTCCTTTATTTAAACAACTTTCCTTTTGATTAAAATTGCACATTTAGTCTTGCCAAAACTCTAATGGAAAAGGGAAAATTAAAAGGGACATGAAAATTTTGGACATAATAAACATGAAGCTGACATGTGCAGACGTGACCAAGACGTAAGGAGAGATACACTTTTTTGCCAGTTTAGATAAACTTAAGGATTTTCATTGGAGAAATTACACAAGGAATTCTAGGACCTTTAGTAGATCTGAGAAGGCATGAGTACACTGACAGAATTGCAAATCAGACCTATCAGCTCACTTCGGTTAATATTCTCTCAGTAAGGATATTGCTCGCCTCCCTTTGCCCCTGTTTAAGCAATCTTTGCTGTTCTAGTCTCCAGTTTCCATCTGGCAACCTCTCCCTCATGAACAATTATTCCTTCTGTCATTCTATGACTGTGCTGAATTCAGTCTCCCTTATATTTTACCTTTATTTCAGTGCCTCCCCTTGCTCTCTTCACCTTCACCCTCCACTTTCTGTACTATGTCATTTGCTCCTGTTCTAGTCTCATCATCCTGTTATCTTCATGAGTCTTTGCTAGGGATAAAAATAACAAGATAATTTTTTTTTTTAGAGTCTGATAGAATATCGCATCATTCTGTCATGGAGTTCAGATGGAAGAGGGTATACAAATGAGATTTTTAAAAAATTTATAAAGAAAAGAGTCTTTCAAAGAGCTGTGATCCATGTCCTCTAAATTACTATGTGTGTGATCTGGTGCTGCTGAAGCAACAGTGACTCTGTAAACAGGAATAGTCAGCCTCATTACTGGTGTCAGTTACTGCATTGATAACATCAGATCAGAGCGTTACTTGCAGGATGACCTGCAAGTAATCCTGAACTGAAAAGAAAGTAGAATACTGCAAAACTTTAAAACTTGTGTGCTTTTCATTCACTGATAATATGGTTTATCCAGCAAAGGAGGAGAGGGAACAAAAACTGACGTTAATTTTCCCTTTAAGAACATTTTTCAAGTTAATTTCAAAGATTTGTGGTTTGAAATCAGTAAAAATAAGGAATTTGTGCTACCTTTACAGAAACTTTTTTTTAGTCAAGCCAGTCAAAATTGCCTTGAAACTGAAAATTGAACTATACTTCTTCACACCATTTTTAAAAACATTTTGAAAGTCTGTATTAGATTTATTTTGAAGGAAAACTGAACACCTTCAGTTTTACACAGTTTTTCCATCTCATGATGGAAAGTCTAGTTCAGATTACAAAATGAACAAGCTTTATGGTTTGATTAATTCATGTTTCCTTGTGATGACTCTAGAAACCTACCACACTATTCATAATATTCAATCAATGAGAACTACGTGTCTGAATTAACTGTCTGAATATTGCTTATAAGATTATGTTGATAAATCACCCCGCACTTTACCTTATCTGCTTAGTGGTATCAGGAGCTCACATTCACATCCCTTAGGAAAAAATCAAAACTATAATTTGCTTGTTATTCTGCAAAAATTCTCTATTTATTTGTCAAGACAGTTGTTTGTGTTTGGTTTAATGGGCTGCGTTTGTCTGCCTAGTTTACACGCAGCCATAAGTCAAAGACACTTTTTACTGCCTTAAAGGAAAACTATACATGAATTAATAAATGCTTGTGATGACATTCAGGAAAGAAATCATCTGCACCACCGAGCAGAGCCAGTAGCATGTATGGTACATGGCATTTCAACAGGGAATTACCAGCAGCTCCCATTATGCAGTAACACTGCCAGCTTCTCACAAAAGATAGCCTAAAACAAATGCTCTGTTTCTTCCAGATGCCTCCCTGATACACACAACCCTATCCAAGTGATGCCTTTTCCTGGTCTTAAAATCAAGAGGCGAACACGGTTAGAAGGGGAAAAGGGCATTACCTTGGTATTTATTGTAAGGATCCTTAGGTGCACCACGACCAGGTCGAATACACCTCCATGCACCCCCGCAATGGCCACTGCAATCCCCCTCCTCTATATCTGGTCTTACATTCTAGGTCTTACTAATTAGCATATCTATCAAAAATTCCCCAATGAGAGGCTCGAATGAGCCCCCCTCTCTAAGGAACCCTCCCCTGGATGGTTCTATCTTAGTTTACAAAATGTGTTCTGGAGAGGACCTTGGGGCCTGGGCACACTGGCACCCTAACTACAAAGCCTCTAAAATGTTTAGTCTCTTAGCTTAACAAACAAGTCCAAGAATGTAGGCAAAAGCACCAAGAATACAGAAGTTGCAAAAAGGTATAACAGGGGTATAAAAGAAAAGACAAAAATCATCATGGCATCACAAGCATGTGTAAAAAGTGACACGTAGGATCTCAGTCACAAAAAGCCCTCCACGCTGGAGCTGGAACACCTCACTAAACATGGGCTTTCATTTCTAACACTCATTCTCTCCAGAGAATCCTGCTGTTATATTTCAGGTCTGGTTTATATCAATATAGTCATAATCAAAATTATTGCTTAAGTCTGAAAGTTTAAAGCATTTATTAAATATAGCTGTTGGTGCACAGAAAGCTGAATTCTTCCTGTTATATTTCAGGTGGAGAATCTGAAAACCTATTTTAGTAACAGTCTTAACGCCAACACACACACACACCATAAAATCTTTCTACTTACTGCTAACAGCAGTGGTTTTAGAGAGCAATCTTTCTCCCACTGAATTAATGAATAAAAATATTTTTGGCTTCAGTGATCATGGTGATTCTAGTTCCTAAATAAAAATGTCCTTCTCTAGACTTAAACAGGAGGGAGAGAGTGAAAAGAAATTCTGAATTCCCATCCCCTAGTGTACTGCTGGGAAGGTAAGTTTCCCTGAGAATGGACAAGACCATGTGAGGACACGTGAGGAGAAGGTTCACCCTAGGAATACAATCACACTTGAAATCAATTAATTCTAAACAATCAATCCCTGGAAAACTAACACAAATGCAAACTATGGGAAAAAGTTATTTTTTCCCAAATTCCATCATAAAAGTAAGTGGCAAGTACCTCTTAGTGTATAAATAACCACTTGCAGGTTTAGAAATCTTTATGAGCATGTACAAAGATTTGTAGCCAAGTCAAGGAGCTTACAGAAGAGAGCAATGTACTGAGCAGATAATGGGTCCAAGGACTTACCTAAATCCTTTTTTCTTCCCTAAAGTGCAGTCTTCTGTTTACATTGGTTGCTTGGTATTCCTGTTCCGTGGATAGACACAGTCATCTTGAAATGGCAATGTGCCGTGTTTTGAGGCAGAAGCCAAGATTCTGCACGCTGTGGTGTCCTGGGGCAGGCTTGTCTCTGCATTCACAACAGGCAGAGCTTAGGCAGCCATCTAAGAGTGCCTGCCTTAGCTTTTGGATGGCTCATGTTTAATGAGCTGAACCTCAACCCTAGTCACAAGTTTGCAAGACTCTGAGAGAACAAAACCTTGCTGAATTGTTTATTTAAAGTCTAACTTGCACCCTTTCCTACCAATATCTTGTTCAGTACCTGACTTTCAAATTGTAAAGCTTCACCATGCATGTCACTCGGACAAGGATATGACTTTAAGATCACTGCAGCTGATGTTAATCAGATATTTTATGATTATATGTTGGATATTTGACTAGTACAGGGAATAAAACACATGGTATGGCACAAAAGAGAAACTGCAATACTCAGCTTAAAGGTTTGCTAAAAATTTGAAATTCTTCTCAGGTTCATAAACTGTCTCAAGCAAACATGAACCAAGGGATGGCTCAGGTTTAAGAAACACACAACCAGTGCTGCAAGTGGAAGTCAGATGCTGCACAACAACAGGGAAGATGGTATGGTATGCACCACTCCTTTTGAGCAAGAATTCTATTTAACTTCGTGTTTGAACAGTTTGTTTTTATTAATATCAATGTCTGACAACAAAGAGAAACAGCATACTCCTAAACAAAATTTTCCCATCCCTATCTCCTCTAAGAGGAATATTCAGAGAAGCAAAAATTAAAATATAAATCAAGAATTATTTGGGCTTTACTTTCATATAAATACTATGAAAAAATTCTCTTTCTGTTGATATTATCTCAAAGATAATTCATAAAATTTTCTTCCTACCCATGAAGCTAAATTTACTTTAAGTTGAAGTAGCAGATATAAAATGACAAAAAACCCCAAAAAGGTAAGTTTTACTTATATCTGTCATAAGAACACTATAAATAGGAAAAACTACTACAATAATTCTATGGTGATCACAAATCAAACTAAAGTTAAAAGAAAAAAAAATGTGGATTTTTTTTCTCTTTCCACTTAATTTTTAGTTTCATTTTACCCAGGACACAGCCAACAACAAGTTATCTCTTCTGGCACATTAGAGTGTTTTGTGCAGCCATCCATTTGGTCTCTGAGGAAAAAGAGGTTTAGTTAATTTTCCATACTTGGATAAAGCTATTTGTGATAACCTAGTTAGGAATAGGAGTTGCCTAGCACTATTTCTGCTAGTCTGAGAAACTATATCCAGTTCCAGGTTTCTTACTGAAGAAATAGAAGAATCATTTGGTGTTTTGCTGTATCACTCAGGTCCAGACTGTACCACAGATCTGAGTCAACTTCACATTCCGGATTCATGGAATGAATATTACTGGAGTTCTAGGAATGTGCAACATGACAACTCCATGCTCTAACCTAATTCTAATCTATTTCAACATCACTCATTACCATTTACTTGATGGTAAATAATTCAATTTTTTATTAACATAGTTACACATGAAAATTTGATATAAAAATTTCCAGATGTTAACTGTTTATTCCACATAAAGGACTACTAAAGTTAAAAGACAACAGTTTACAGAAAAACAACAGAAGTTCAAAGTTATACATACTATTTTTCACATTATTTCTGTTTTAAAAAAAAAATGTCTTATAGTCTATTTTTTTACGCTCTCTTGCATATAGTCCTAATTTTGATATGTAACACAATTTGGAATCACTCATTATACATTTAATGAGATAATGAGATTTATTTTATTCTTTGTCCAACTTTTTCAAATAAAAACTGTTTTCTGTTATTTTAACTGCATGCATAATTAGCCACTTGCCCAATTTTATATGAAGTTTGTTTATAGGAATTCTTCTGCAAGCAAAGTCTGAAGAAGGAATTGGTGAAAACTAAAGATGAGGTACTAATTTTTCATATGTACTGAAATAACGGAATTTTTCATTATATTAACACCAGTGTCCTCTTCATGGTGTTTAAAGAAGGCTACATTGGAGAGATTCCCTGTCCCACGTTATTGCAGGGAGTTAGACCACTTAATTCCTCCCAAAGGCTGATGAAGTTTTGGACTAAGGCCACCATTCTGCTTGTGCTTTCTCAGCTTTTATTCGTACTGCAGCAGGCACAGGCATATAGTAAAGGTATAACAAGAGGAATGAAATAAGCATCACTTATTTCAGCTGGCCTTAAAAAAAGGAGCATAATCTGGAGTTCCTAGGGTTTAGGAGATGCCTCTACATCTGCAAAATGCGTACTCATATAAAAATTTACATTAAAATGTGACTTTGCTTTAAAGTCTTTGCTCAGTAAGTTGGCTTTTTTGGCTCTGAATCACTGCATCCCAGTCGCCTCCCAGCACAAACATGGACACTGCAAGTAAAAATATTTTTTCCAGTTGCTAGGATGGCAAAAAGTGCAGGATCTGAAAAAGGCTATTGAAGACATACTGTGGCTAGCATGATGAAAAGATCCATTTTATTTCCTTTTTCCAACATTTTTTACCTCCTGCTTAAGAGTTCAGTTATGGTCACTGAACACCAGATCTTATAGTTTTGAAAAGGTCCTTATGATAAAACCTGCATCAAAACATACATTAATGCAGAACAAATAACAGGACAAAATAGCAGTACAAAATAAATACAAATGGTCATGTAAAGAATAGGAAGAGTTGCCTGTGACAAAAAATCCATTCTGTCCTTTTTAACCAGGCAGCAGCCAGTCTTCCAAGCACTTTTGAATTAGCAAGATCTCATGTAATTCTTTAGGAATGCAAGAAGTTCTCTTCTTTAGCTTACATTCTTCTACAGAGGGAGAATCTAATGGAAACACCAGTATTTGTTACATTCAGATGCTTGTTTATCATTAAAGATAGCATTTATTTAAGACCCATCCATTGATATAATAGTTTATAGCTGGGGTTAAACACGAGACACAATAAAGCTCATTCTAAGAGAGATTCCCTGATCTTTTATCAGTTTTGAAAGTTTCTGGCCCAAATATCAGTCTGTGTCTTCTGGTATCACCTGGATGAGAGGAAGCACTTGAGGTAACAGACTCTGTCTTATTTACAGCCCAATGTTGGGGAAATTCAGGCTCATTTTTGAGGAATTCAACAATGTACCAATAAAAAAATACATGGTTGTAAGCATTTAGGAGGAAAAAAATAATGTTATTATCTTTGTCACATATACTATTTACTACACTTCTTGCTTGTCTAAGCACAATTTTTTTCTCTTCAAAATCACCCTAGACTTCTGACATATCTATGTAGTTACTTTTTAACACTACAGAAGTGATTAATCTAGAAAGATATTCAATGGGGATAATGCCTTCACAAGACCTGTTGTACAAGTTTTGTTAATAGTGTTTTTACCCCAAAGCTCCACTCTCACAAGAAGTCTGCTTATACTACATAAAAAATGCTGGAAAGCAGATCCTGCTGAGAGTGATCAGAGAGAGCTATTTCTACTCCACAGAGTATTTCCCACACCTTAGTCCATATAAGACTTTTCTTGTCTTTATGGCAAATATAGCCCTTCAAGTAAACAAAGCATTGCTGCCATGGACTTAACCTGAGTTTCTTTATGCCTCATGTTAATCAAATATCAGCGAAGCTGTTGTGCTCCTCAATTTCCACAGTGCTTCTCTTTGGGGAGGTTGTGTTCTGAAATCAGGCTTTGCATTATTTAGCTGCTTGCTCTCACCAGGTTCCTTCATTTTTCTAGCAGGGTCGAATGGCTTTCTTGTCTGCTTCTCCTTCTCCTTTTAAATTTTTGAAAGTATTATTTCTGTTTATTGGATTTTTATTCAAATGAAATTTGTAAATACTTGAGATTATAGAATCTCTTGGTTGAGACAAAGCCTAGCACCAGCTCAGAAGAAATAGCCAAAAGCATTAAAAAAGGGATGGGTAAGTATAGCCAGGCTCAAAGAAATATGATTTTATGACACTCTTGCCTTTCCATTGCATGTCCTATCTCATTCTCACTACACATCCTGTCACATTAAAAAATGACTCTGAGTGGTCACGACTACTATCTCCAAAACAAAGGTGTTCCTGACTTCTGTTTTATTAAACCAGGGCAAAGATCAGCAGGATGTACTATGTCAGTAGGTTTTATGTACCAGCTATTATTTGCAAATTATGTCTTTTCTCAGGATTTTGTGACACTTCTTTCCAAATGAGCTCCACAAGAAGAATGTGGCCCATTGGGAGCTTAGGTTCTTTGGTGCAGTAAACATTATAAAGGAACCCAGTAAAATTTCCCAATACTTATACAAGTAAGTATTAAACATTGGGTTTTGTCACTCAGGAAAAAAAAGAAAACTACATATAACAGGTAAACTTCTCATATTGTCACTTTTTAAATAAAGCACGCCTTCTGTGGAAGGCTTTCATTTTCCTAATATATTACGGTGTGATTCATAATGTAAATGTTTGTGTTTCACATCAGCAATATCAGTGTGAAATATGTACTGCAAAGAAAATACTTAGTTTCTCACAGTCCGCCTGTTGACAGCTTTTGTAAGCCAAACCATAGGTTTTTTTCTTATATGTACAACACCAGTAAGTATCCCCATATAAAAACAAACTGCATAACTTTTAACAGAATAAACTTTGAGTTTCATTTTATTTTTTTACCTTCAGAATTATATAAACCATAAATATCTCCAGTCTCTTTCAGAGGCTGATAAAACTTTGAAATTCCTTCTCACATTTGTTTCTTCCTCTCTGCTGTTATATTGGTGATTGGTGCTTCTCGGCATGAGATATGTAATAGGTGTTGAAGGAGGAGCACCCCAACTTGCCAACAGCAAATATTCCTATTCGTCAGAACCATAAAATTTCAGTTGGAGAAATGTGGCGATAAAAACATTTCCTATTCGCTCTGACAGCAAATATTTCTAGCTCTCAAGCTGCAAAACAAAAAGAAAATTTCAACACTGGATGAAGCATCAGAAAATATGGCATGTGCTCCCAAGAGATGCTCCCTCTTGACTGTGATGTATCTTAAAAGAAAATACAGAAATTATATGGGATTCAAAACATTTGCCTGGAAACAGTCATATCAAAACAGCAGAGCAGTTGTGGAGACATATTATCAGGAGCAGACAGTGGAACATCGTACCACTTTCAACCACACTTTTCAACGAGACCCATGGACTGATAGGGGATAATTGGTCTACTTCCTAAAACGTCTCTGTTTTCTGCACGGGTCTTTCCTCTTAAGGCTGGTGTTAAGATACAACATGGTTTTCACAATCAACAAAAATGTGGCGAAAAGCAGGTTTGTATTTTATTTTTTTTTCCAGATGCAGCCAGTACCACCACAAAGATACCCCAGTGTCAGCTAGATATGTATACCTAAATAAACAACTCCCTGTTCGATGTGAAACCAGAGAAGACTGAAGACACTCTCTATTAATAAAACACACAATATTCAAGAATGTTGCCAAGAAACCTCTTTTTCCAGCTTAAAACCTCAATAGATTATTGCCAATGCAGAGAAGGGGATTGCTTTAAATTGGATACCATAAAAATCCCACAGATCTATCTTACAATGTCATTTTAGAAGAGAATATTTCTTTTCTGTTCAAGCAGAATACAAAATGAAACTTGAAATTTCAATAGCACTGACCATGAAATACATCTTATTTCATAAGTACCTAATCATCTTCAGAATGATTCAAGATTTATTCAGTCTTACATGAAAGGCAAATTAATCTATCTGTTCTTTCTTAGACTTAGAAAGGAAGGAAAAATGAATTCATTTTACTGAAGTAAGAAAAATTGACTTCATATAATAGAACAAACTTCTTTTAGGAATGACCTGAGAAATTTACATGATGATGTGAAAATATTTGTTTAACGTACTTTGAATCTGTTTTCTCTTAACCTCTAAACCACAGCAGCAGTCTGTGCATGGCATTCCCATCAGAAAATCAACATATTTTCTTTAAAACACAAAGGAATCTGAAAAAAATATGCAAATAACAGAAGGCAAAACATGGCTTGGTATATTATTTTAATAACGAGACATTCCAGTGATGAGAAGGAAGAAACAATGACTAATTGATAGTGCTATTTTCATTTGCTGTGTTCAACAAAGGAGTTGAGATGTGGACAAGAAGCAGTAGTCAAAGCACAGAAGAAAACAAGAAATTTCACCAAGTAAATAAGCAACAGAGGTGGCTCTGGAATCAAGATCTTGTAGGAGAAAGGCTTATGCACGTGCAAGGAGGGCATGTGTTCTTTAAGAATACCACAGATCAATCAGTTTTAATTTTTATTATGCATTGTTCATTGACAGTTTTTCCTCTGGTTTGTGTTTTGGAAGCCACTCCTAGCGGGCAAACTAGAATATTTAAAATAGAAGTACTCCAAGAACACCAAGGACATAGGAAAGGGAGTACAGTTTGTAGAAAGAGGACATTAGGTCTGTGTGCAACAGAATTTTAATCTTCAGTAACACTGAAGACATAGTTCTGCAATTACATTTTTTAATAAATGAAAGTCAAAGCCAGCACTTCTTTGATTTAGGCACTAAATACTCACCTATTCCCCCAAAAGGAATCCTGATGTCTATTTTAGAGTACTTCTTGCCTCTCAGACCAGCTAATATTTTTTATCTGGGTCAGAAGACAGCATCCCAGGTTAAACCTCTTGCCTTGCTCATCTTCAGGAAAGATTTGTTTTATGGAATAAATGAGTGGGTGTCTCTGCAGTCTAAGTTCAGTTATCTCTCTAATAGAGCTCTGGGAAGCCTCAAAAATTAGTTGTGATCACAGCCAACACTTGTTTCTTCTCAATTATTGAGCTGAATAAAGCACTTAAAATAAGATATATTAGATTCTTAACCTGAGGAACCTCAATAAATTTCCACAGGGTATTCTAGAAACAGTCTTCTCTGCTTGTATTAAAGCAGGGCAATTCTCCAATCAAACACACACAAATGCCATAGAGACGAAGATCCTCAGTTGAACAAAGACATCGGTGGGCTGGGAAATACTCTGTTTGTCTCCAGAAGATGTTTGGGAAGAGAACTCATGCTCTGAAATGAAAGTAAATGTGCAAATAGTTAAAGACTATTAGTTCACTGTGGGTTTGTTCAATGTTTTACAACTTGGGTTCCCAGCATCTACAGGGAAGTAAGATTTCTTCATTGTATTATCTCTAGCATCTTAAATGATATTTCACAGAATCTGAACACCTTTCACACTGAGGTGATAACAAATCAGCACCTCCTGGTGGAAAATGGCTAACATGGAAGTGTGGTGTAATGGAGCTTCAGAAAAGGGAGGTAGGCGAGCAGGAGATGGGAAAGGTTAAAAAGACAAAAGCTCAGCAAATCTGCCTCAGCCACCATAGACATAAAGTAACTCGTAAATGAAATAAGGTTAAACTAGTTGAATTATGTGACTTACAGTCTGATGCAATAACAAATGTGTTATGAACTAGTTTATTAAACATGTAGTTTTAGGAAATAGTTTTAAAATTTGAATCATTCAAATTTTAATATACTTCCAAAATGTCCAGGATTAATGCCAAGAAAGAGATTATTTTCTACTAGGTGTCTAAAATCCAGACAGGAAGGCAAAATACCTTCCAGAAGATTTCCAGGCTGAAAGGCAAAGTACCAGCAGGAAAATCAGATCAATACTGGTTTTTCACATAGTTCCTCATCATTCCCACTCCCACTTCTCCCTCTGCTGTGCCCATATCTTTTCAGAAAATAATAAAATTTAAAAATCCAGTGTAAAACTGCAAGTAGACAAACACCTGTTTCTGTCCTGAACACTAACTAGATCACATACTATTGGTATGGTATTAGTTGCCTTTAGAATTCCAGTGTTAAAATATTCCATTCAGATAATCAAGATAAACATAAACAAGCAGAGTAACTCAAGAATGTTGTTTAAAAAGTAGATAATTTTGTAAGCAGTGTGAAAAAATGACTACTTAGAATTCTGGACAAGATTCCCAGCTAAGTTAGGTAAAAACAGTAGAGATTTTAGTTCCAGAAAACTGCTAGAATATCTCAGGCCTTTCCTGAGGCAACACGTACTGTTCTCCCATCCTTCTCACTCCCTTACTCTAGTGAGGTCATGGATTTTCTACCACACAGAGCAACCAAGGACCAGTAAGCTCTAATTCAGCCCTCTGTTTAAAGTGAAGCTTTGTGTGGAAGGGTGTACTGACGAGGGAATTAAGGTCCTTCTTTGCTGGAGAAGGTTGCTGGTAGACTGACCAAGATCACTGGTGCCACTTGTAGCAGCGGGTTATCCCATCAGGGTAGGGAGTAGTCACGAGAGAGGTTGTACACTCTGATGCCTGACTTTATCCTTGTGGGACTGGTGACATTTATATCGGCACACGTGGAAAGACACACTGAGCACCATCAAAATGGATTTCTCAGTCTTTTTGCCTGGGCTGGAAGCTTGGTAAGGCTGCTGGCTGCAGCAGCAACAACTGCCAGTAGGCAAACTGGCGTGTATACAGCAGTCTTGGAATAGCAACAGCATCTGCCTCCCTTCACGCTTGACTGTCCTTTACCCTTCTTCACCATCCGCTAAGCAGGAGGGTCTCAGCCAAAACATGATGGTAGAATTTAAATTTTGTTTCCAGTGCTGAGGAGCTCTGAGCTGCTCTGAGCTGATCTGCTGGCAGGAGAGCTTTCCGTGGGAAAGTAGTAGTCACCAGGGACTGCCTGGTGACTACAGGCCAAGTGATGTTATCTCTTTCATTGACTTTGCCAAACTCAAAGTGAAAACTCAGAGAATTCTTTTTGAGGGGATTTACTACAATTATAACACCACAATGAATTTGGTTGGGAAATGACATTTAATACTGGAGAAGGTCTTTAAACTATGTAAAACCACGGTAATAATGGAAACAATGAAGACTTTGAGCAATGTGGTCTAGTGGAAGGTGTTCCTGCCCATGGCAGGTTGGAACTAGATGATCCTTAAGGTCCCTTCCAACCCAAACCATTCTGATTCTATGAATATTCCCATTCTCTTTGGAACTGACACTTACTCCCAAACAGTCTGAGAGTTCAGCCATACTGACCTTGACTTGGTTAGGTCATTCTGGGCAGGACTCCTGTAAAGTGTGTGACTTCTAGGTGTCTGTTTCAAATTTATTTTTATTTTCTGAGTAGTTTGAGTCAGTGTCTTTTCGTATTAGAATAGCAGCTAAAGCAGGTTTTACCTATATTTAGATTTATATTTCTGACAGCTTAATCCCCCGTAGTTGTGGAGGCTTTTTTAACTGGTTTACTTTGGAGGACTGAGAAAAAGCAACCTATCTGGAATCAAGAAATGATCACATGAAATTGTTACAGGAAGCATACTTACAAAACTATTTCCTCTTAATTGACAGAAAAAAACGAAAACCCAAACCAAAAAAAAACCCAACCTAAATATTAATTACTCTAGTCTGTAAAAATTGATCCAAGTGCACAAATTTCTGTTCTGTTCCTGTAACTTTGTGTCTCATTGATTGTGAAATGATTTGAAGGCAGTTTTTTTTATTTTAGCATTGCATAAAACCACACTATATTTCTGCACTTTATTTTGTACAGCAAGAAAAGCACTGTTCAAAAGAAATTGTTAGAGTTGCAAATTTGAACATCAAAATTCTTAAAATGCCAAAGTCATTTTTACTCAATCATCCTTAATTTATTCCTGTCACATATATATGCAGTGTCTTCTGTCTAGTCCCCACTAACAACAACTTGCCCAAAGTCTCCTAAAATCCTTGCAGCAGTGAGTTTTTGAGAGGAAGCAGGGTCAAGAAGCCACTGTGAAGATGGAAGCAATGGAAGGAATCTTTTACCTATTTTCTGGAGATCAGCACATGGACAGTGTTGCCCTGATAAAAGTTGTTGTGGTTGAGGCAGAAAGATTTTCTGATTCATAGTGTCCCTTTCAGGTCTCATTAGACCCTATACATTTGAGATGCCTCTTGTAATCCAAGAGCTGCTTCCTTAAAGAAGGGTAGAAACAACATGGATCTGTTTCCAAGGTAAGCACGTTATATTTTCAATGGCTTATCTTTGGATTTACATGTGGCTGTGAATGCAAACTGATTAAAAACAGGTCTTTGGTCTGTTTATTGGGACACACACTGTCCTAGACATGGCCTACAAACGAGACTGGAACTAGGAGCTATGGTCCTGTACATGGCACATACCTTTCCTGAATCTGCTTGCTTGTTTGAAGCAAATCTGTATCACCACGCTTAAGGATTTTAAATAAATATTCAGAAATAATTTTAATTTCTAAAACCACAGAGTAATAAGAGCTTTTAAATCCCAGGAGGTTCCAGAATGTTTCCATCCTCCTAGTGAGCCAAGCAGAAGGAGTGCTTCCTAGAAGTAGGCCCCACCCTGCCCCACATATTAATGCAGTGCTCCAGAACTAAACTGATGGTGGTTTTCAGTGGACATATTGTACTATCCCAAATTTGCCTTTAAGCCTGGCTACAGCTTTTACACTCCTTGTCTGACACCTGTTTCAAACTTAATCAGTTAGTATCCATCAATTTTCCCAGGTAACCATATGCACATTGTTTATTTTTCCAAACATTTGCCCACAGTGTTTAAATTGCTTTCAGACTCAGTCTTTGTTTTCAGAGCTGGAATATTGTTTTTTTCCTAGACGAACTAAGAAACACCAAGCACACCTTTTTTGTCCTCCCCTCCATTTCTCTGCACCTGGCTAGAAACAGAAGCACAGAACCGGTCTTTCTACAAAACGCTGCCTGAAGATTTAGAAGGTGAAAGACCATCCAGCTCAGCTCCTTACACTATGGTTTAACAGGTTAAGTATCCCTTTCTCTATTATGTATGGTGAAAGCCATAAATAAATAGCAAGAAATAAAGAGACAGTTCCTGAGCTAGTTGTTTAGACCCTGCAAATAAGTCCAGCATTCAGCTGGCCTGTGGGCTATGTTTATTAGGAGCCCCTCTGCCCACCCCAACTGGCAACTGTCCTTCCATCTAAGTGACTTCTGTCTAAGCGCCAGTTTTCTCGGAAGATGGGATGTCTTAACTGCCAAGAGCAACTCCCATCCTATAGAGGTTCTATGTTCTCACAGGACTAAATTAACTCCCTTATTTTTCCACATGCTATAGACAAGGTGCCAGAGGTACAGTCCTGAAGGTAGAATTCAGTTTCAAGAGAACTTCCACTTAACAAGCTTGACTATAGTATTGGATAAAGTCTGATGTGGGAAAGAAACTGTTCAGATTTTTGTATACATTTTCCCCATTGGGCTTAGGGAGACTCTGGTGCTTTAAAGGTTGCCGCACAGCTTGCCACAATCACCAACATGCCAGAAGCAATTACAGGATCTCTTAAAAAAGGAAAAGAAAAAAACCCCTGAATATTCTGATTCTGACCATTTCTTATATGTCATCAGTAACCCCAACTATTCTTTTTGTGTTGGAGCAGTTCTTTCCATTCTTTCCTTACCTGTTTCTAACACAGACCACAATCTAGATTTTTCCTAAGGAGCATCCAGTCTAGCCTTTTTCCATAAAATCTGGCTGTAATTTATTTATTCCTCTCCTAAGTCCTCATTTCCTCCCTTTTCCCACTACTGCATTGTGCAAAAGATGATGTAACATGTCTATTCTTAACCTCAGCTATGTCTGTGACACAGTTCTTTTTTATGCTAAGGGACTAAGCTATGTATGTTAGCTTTTTCCAGACATAAGTCTATTTCTTTTCCTTCTTCTGCCCCTCCGTATTTTCTCAGAAACTAGGAATGTGACCTAAATGCCTTCTTTTTTTCTTGTGCTTACTGAACTGTTGCCACATTAAACTATTTGGTATTATAGGTCTTACAGTAAGCCACAGGAGCTCACTGAAAAATAGCTTTGTTCAGTACAAATGCAGCTCCTTCTCCAAGAGGCTTTAACTGCTGAATAGACAAAGAGACAGAGGGCAAGAAAAAGGACAGAACATGCAGAAGACTGAGCCCAGTGATGGTGTTTTTTCAAAAGACTGTGTTAGCTTCTTTTGTTCGCTAAATCCAGATGTGTCTTCATTAGAAGGGGAATTAGTTAAGAGGAAACAGGAAGACAAGACAAGACAAGGCAAAGATGAGTCAAGGCAAGGCAAGGAAGAGACCTTCAGGTGAAAAGTGTATGTCGGGGATTTCATTCCAAGGAATTTGAAGGGATTATACAGGTGCTATTGTCGGAATAGGTACAACAGTCCCTTTCAAGACTAAAAATAACTTCTGAGTTGTAGTTTGCAGTTTCAGACGTATGCTTACACTGCTTCCATGCTGGTGGTGATCTTTTCTCAAGAAGGAGTTGATCCATGAGGGATAAAATGTTCAGCTGAATTTTGCATTAGAAACTTTGCATGCTTATAAATTGCAGTCTGCCTTCTAGCAGCAGTGCTAAAGTCCAGCATGGGGTGGTAGCAGAAGCTGTTTAGGAGATGATAATGGCTGCAAAGGGGTTGTGAAGTAGCCATAACAGCACCGTTTGCTAGTAAATCAAGCATACTGGTCTCACACACTTACTGAAGTTTCTACAGGTAGTTTCTGTGCACTGCTATAAATCTTCCCCAAATTTACCAAACCAAAATCAACAACTGACTTTACAAAAGTGCATAACAAATTGCTATTGAAGTGTTCATCACTGACTGCAAATCAGAATTACCTGTTTTCTTTCCTCTCCAAGGTTCCCTCCAAATGCCTGAGCATTGTGGCATGTGGGCATCTCAGAGCACCTAATGGAAGGGTAAAGCACAGATTCCCTCCTGAGCCAAGCACAGCCCTCCCTTCTTGGTTACAGACTCGAGAGAAGTGGAGAAGGACATGTTTCTTAAAAGCATATGATCAATCCCATGAAAGGCAATGGTCCTTATAGCTATTCATAGTTTCAGGTTCTTTGCTTAAACAAGTGTTAAGCCAAGGATTTGTCAGTTCAAATATCTAAGCTGATCTCCAATAACACAGTGTCTCAGGAAATAAGAAATAACTTCTCAGCAAAGACAATGATTGGCCACACAAAGTCAAGTTTTAAGTGTAGTAAAGAGAGTGCAAGAAGGCAACCCACAGAAGAATATGACCTGGTATAGATGAAGCTAAAACAAGTTTTGAACTCATACATGAACAAAAAGATAATTTCATTTTTTCTAAAGCTCTACTCTAATACTCTATTTGTAATACAAAATTCATTGATTTTTTATAAGATTGCTATAACTTTTAGAGTGAAATGTTATTTTTGCTAGTTTATAACTTTGTGTGTGCCAAAACCAAAGTATATAATCAATGAAATAGAAGTCCTCTGCAACAGCAAATAAACAACAATAAGTAAATAAAAATAATTCATCAACAATGGCAGTTAGATGAGCAGTCTTGAAGCCATTCCAACTATTAATCATACTAAAATTTTTACCAAATACAAATGTTTAAAGAGTAGACCCATTTTATAAAGGGACCCAACTGCCAAAGGTGACGACATAAATGAAGCAAATCAATTTGGAATGGAATAGTGTGCATTTAATCTTTCCAAGAGCAAAATCATCTTATGTACAGTTGGCATTTTCCCAGCCATGAAGTTTCTATGCTCTCCTCAGGCCAGTAGAGTAATTTTCCCAACAATAAATACAGTATCTAAGTAAGCATGTTTTTATAAACTGAACCTTCAGCTTCAGTGTTTGTTCATCAGTAACAGGAAAGTTCAAGATGACTGTGATTAATATGGAATAGTTTAACTCAGCGAGCATAACAAGATGAGGGTCTGCTGTTGGGAACACGTGGAGAGAAGATGAGACAAAAGTTGAATCATCCACAACACTTCTGTGAGGTTTACCCTGTAGACAAATAGACATACTCCAACATAAAATGCCTATTTGTTTGCCACAAGCCAGACAATGAAAACATAAATAGGGCATGGAACTAAAGGAGGAATAGGGGATACATTTTCAAATTTATATATGGATCTGAAAACAAAGTTCCTCCAGATTAAGCCACCTGTTCTGTTGTGATTTCAATGCCTGGACATAGCTTCCTGGAGGACTTTGTTCACACCTTGTTACAGGGCTAAGCTGACTGGTCTAAATCCCTGATTTCTCCTTCTTTGAGAATGATTCAGCCGTGTTGGAAGGTGGGTACAACTCTTGCCTTGCTGCTGTTCTGTGGCAATGGAGACCAGCTTTGTAAGTACCTCAGCCGGCTCACCATGCTGCACTCCACCTGGTCCCACAGACGTACACATATTCAGTTTATTCAAGCTGTGCCAACACTAATCACATTTACCCATGGGTAGTGTTTCTCTCCCCCCAGATTTGCTGCCAGCCACAAAGGTCTGGCAGGTCCAAGATTAGTTCCAGTGTCTATCTTTCACTCCTGTAACTGTCTTGCCTTTCTGGTCCTCAGTAGCAGAGAAACCTTTGTCAGCATACATAAATAACATGTCTTCCTGTCTAAAGGTCATAGGATTTTCTCTTCCCTTTGTCCACTATATATATCCTCTCTCTCCTATTGTGTCTTTAGATTATGGGACCTATTCTGCCAAAAGAGCTAGTTTGTGTTAGACGTGATATATGAGTATCACCTTCAGAGTCAGTAATTGGAAAGCTATTCAAAACACAATAATACCTCACAGTGGGGATGTCTCATGCATTGCACAGTCATGTACTTTCAATATTATATTCTGACCCATTTAAATTAATATTCAGGTGTTAAAGTAACACCTTTTATTCATTCTCTAGCTAGTACTCTGCTTATTCATCTTCAAGAAGTTAATATTTAGTTCTTTTGAGAATAAAATTTGTAGTTCAATATGGAAAACCAAGGTGGAAAAATCTTGCTTAGTTATTTTATACAGAAATTAAATGAAATATTTTTTCTTCAATAATCATTAATAATTTTCTGCTGCTCATTACACAGCAGAAAACTATCTGTAAGTAGGGAGAAAAATCCTTCACAAAGAGATTCTAAATGTCATAGAAAAGAAATTGACCTGAACTCTCTCTCCTAACTTTTTTTAATATGGATTGCACCAGAATGCATATACTATTGCACACACCTGCAATATCTGCCTCAAAAAAAAAAAAACAAACCTACAATTCAGGCCACATGCAGCAGGTCTTCCTTTCATAGGGCTCCATATATTTACTCCTTGCAGCTAAATTACTCTTTGTGATATGGAGTCAGACCATCAATACACTTTTGTTTGTGTCTGTGATTATGTCAAACTGCCCATTCTGAAAAAGTGAAGATGGTATACTAAGGCCATTATGTGAGTCTCAGGATATTATGATACTAAGTAACATATTATTGACAAGTGATTTAAAAAGATTTTTCACTCCCCATCACACCCCAAATCAAATTTTGTTCCAGTTGGAAGCAAAAACAAAAACAAAGAAAAAACAAACAACAAGCAGAGTTTGCATTTCTGCTAACTATATCATGTGTGGTTACATATCTAAATGTAGATTTAGTTCATGATCTTCATGTGTGCACAATTACAGTGAACTCCTGGATGTAAAGAAACAAACTTTTACCATAACTTTCTTCATATTTGTTATGCAATGAGAAGCACTATTCATGCTTAAAATGAGTTTAATGTGTCAGGAGTTATAAAAAGCAGAGTTTTTTGCCTACACCTCCATTGAACTTGCTGAGCTGCAGAGGTCCTTCCTTTATACTGAACAATGTCCTAGAATGAACTAATAGACTTATGCCAGTTCTATACTTAAAGCAGTTTTGTTACTTTACAGTATCTTTACTTATTTACACAGGTAAAGTGAGATTGTAGAAGCCTGACACTTCAGAAGCTATCTGTGGTAAGTTTTTTGAATCATACATTCAACATTTACCAGTTATTATCCAAATTCGAAAATGACCTGTGTTAACTCCTGGCCAAGAAACTGGGCAAGAATATGAGGAAAAAAGGCAATATCTACTAAAAATGAAAACTTGTTTTATGTGAGTGGAGAGAAAAAATGATAACTTGGGTAGGGTGGTATCATTTGCCATAAGAGGACACTGTACAAACGAGACGTTTCTTTGCTTTGCAGAAAAGATTAACTAGAAAGGTTTTACAGCTATCTAAATAGAGAAGAATAATAACATTGTCCTTATAGGACATACACACTAAGATACGTACATAAAATCTGTGATCTTATAATAGCCTAAGCACAGAAGGAAGACATAATTCTTTAATGTAACAGCACTGGGAGTCTGGACTGTTGCCATGATGAGTGGCATGGAGATGCCCATGCGTGAGAAGAGCTACAGAGCAGGTAGTGCTGCGAAGGGTCAAGGTGAATCTTACCGCATAAATATTGCAACTAATCCTGTAATTTAGAATGTAATTAGTGCCTTTAGAAAAACAGAACAATCAGGAGAGGATGAGGGAGAGGAAGAAATAATTCACATAAAAAATTCCTGCAGCCACAGAAGGATCCTAATACTGTTCAATGACAGTTTGTGGACAGAAGTTCTGGTTAATGAAACTAAGGAGAGTACCTTTCTCTTGCAGTCTTCATCTTCCATACACAGTGAAAACTGCTCCTTAACCAGAGCTGAGATGCAATAGCAGGAAAACCAGTTTTGTCAAGAGTGGCTTCAAGTCAAGGGGCGTTTGCTGTATGTGTTAAGTAGCCAGGAGCAGATAGCATGAGATAATTCGACACCTGGGCATTATTATTCCTGGATGAAATGCAGCAATGGCTTACCTAAAAAAGTTGCCAACGCTCTCAATTTAGTTAGATTTCAGTTATGAGAAAAGAACATAGCACTAACCATTATCAGCCTACCTAAACCCTGCAGTGGTCACTTTTAGCCATTGTGAAGCAACTGTTGATAACTGACAAAGCACATGTGTTTAATGAGGAGTGCTTTAAAAAAAGGCAGGAATGGTTCATGAATGTCCCATGGGGTAACCCATAAACCATAATTTAAAGGACAGGAAAAAGGGTTATTCTGGGTAGGAGGCCAGTGTAGTTAAAAGGATATTTCGAAGGCCTTTTGAAACAGAATGAAGTTAATGATTGAGAGGACTGGAGTGTGGGTACATGGGTACATGTCCATCTAGATAGCTCTGGCAAAAAAAATTTAAAAAGGAAAGAGAAAAAACAAAACACAATGCAAAAATGTCTTACAGACATTTGTATACTGTATGTGGAAAGAAGTGTGAGGTTGTATGTATCCCAGATGCTTTTGCTGCTGTAACAGCAAGTTTGCCATGCGTAGCAAGAAAAGATATAAAGGAACATCTGTTGAGATTATACATTTGCAAGTCAACAGGCCAAGATATCTGACACCCAAGAGCCCTAAGAAAACCATCTGGGAGCTTTCAGAACCATATATGGGAAACTGAAGAAATTCCAAATGATTGGATAACTACAGATGTAGTTCCAATATTTAAACGGAATAAAATGAATAATCCTGTGAATTGCAAATCAGTTAGCCTAACTTGTAGAAGGGCTAAAATAAAGAAATTTAAATAGATTCATGGATATATGCAAACAGAGATAAATCCTGGAATTTAAATACGCCAACTTTGTCCAAAGAAATAAATTTATGGTCTTTATTGACAGCAATACAAACCCCGTTTCCAAAAGAACTGACATAGTATATTTGAAAGACAGTACATTCGGATGGTTTTCAGTCAGTACTTGACTTATTACTCTATGACATTTTCAATATTGCATTATACACTAACAGCAGGATAAAAATTAAATTACTTGAAAACTGTCTTGTTGACAGAGCTCAATATACTATTTTGAAAGCAAATATGTAAAAGAGAAAGGATTAATAATGTGAAAAGTTCTTGGGCCAGTGCTAGCAAGTATTCTTAGCTTATAAAAGCTTTCTGGTAAAAATAAAAATTTAGAAAAAAACTTCATGGCAGTAAGTACTGAGAACAAGGAACTGACATAAAGCATTCTGGATCATTTTCTGAAATTGTTAGAATGCAACCAGATGTGTTCAATAAAACTAACAAAAAGTATTACCTCTGGGAACACACCATGTGAGCTATGGAGTGGGGTGCACTGATTTCAGAGCAGGAAACAATGATGTAAAGTCAGATGTATGGGACTGCTGGATGGGAAGTGCTTGGTTCCCCTCCTGTAAATAAATCAGGATGGGAACGGTTTGTGGGTTTGCTAATCACACATAAATAACCAGTCATCAGTGAGCTGTGTATCAGTGTCAGTTATGCAGCACAAACCACAGAGCCTCGTGTGGAGGTGTCCACGCTGCAGCTGTGCCGAAACCCTCGCTGCTGCCAGCGCCCGCTGAGGCAGCGCTGTGGGCAGGTGCCCCACATACACCCCAGGCAGGGGCTCCCCCATGGCACCACCCCTGTGCTGCGAGTCCTCGGCTGGGTGAACTCTGTCTCTGCCCCACAGGCCACAGGCAGGTCTGGGGATGCTGTGGGACAACACTTGGCTATGCTTACCATTAGTGCTCCTTCTCCCACTCCAAAGCCTCTGCCAACATCCCCTTCCAGGCTGTAGTGTTTCTGTGGCACTGGTTCATTGTGCCATCATTTCTTTTCAAAGTCACTAGAATTCACTGAATACTCTCTCATTGGCTTATTTTCATCCTGCTCTTTAACATAATCAGTTTAGTGCACATTTCCTTTCAGTTTAGATGTCCCATCATAGATTCTGTTACGCCTCCCCCTCCCCTCCACTAGGCATTGTTACTAGGGAATTTTGTCACAGATTTTGTCAGGGATTTCAAGAGTAGCGTAAAAATAACCTACAACTGTAAAAGATATTTTGTCAGTTGTGCTTAAGGATGGCAGATGCGGATTAAACACTGAAAGAGTTGCCCAAAGGTCTTAGCAAATGGACATTTTGTTGGAATTTCTGAGGAAAAATAAGCATAAATAGTTTTTAAATACATAGTTTGTTTTCTGTCTGCATCAGGGAAGGCAGCGTTGGGATAGCTGTCTAGGACAACCTAGCTAGGTCTACAATATAGCATTCATGACTTTAGACCCCAATAATAATTATTAATAAATTAAGCTCAGAGAGCTTGTAGCAATTGCATAAGATGACATATAAATTAGGAGAATTTTGATTAGAATTTTTTGTCTCACTATGCAGCATCAGACATTGTTTACAGCGTGCTGATCCTAAAGCTGAGGACTACAGAATCTTGAGAAAGTGGGATCAGTGTCCAGCTGTGCATACAGAAGCCTCCCAGGTGCTTGACTGAAGTATGCTGCACAAAATTTACAGTGATCACTGCTTCTATTTTTTTTTTGAGAGAAGTTTTTTCCTTAGCAAACTTTCTCCTCCTTCTGTAGCCTAATTTGCTATTCACTGATCATCTGAATTCTCCTATGTGACTCACTGACATCATTTGTATTGGTCTCACCTTTTTTGTCACTATTAATGAAATATTGGTCTCTTCTAGGTTTTGTTAATTTCTACCAAAACTTTGCCAAAGAGTGCTGCGTTTGTGTCAAATTACCTGGTCTTTTATACAGAAATTAAATTTAAGAAGCTTTGGAGCTTTTCTTGATATTAATTTTTGCAAAAACTTCTATGAAAACATTAAAAAGGCTTAAAATCAGAAAATAATCAAAATTCTTAATGAAAAAATAGACTCTGTTTCTGATGTCATGAAAAAAAATATTAGGAAGCCTGGAATCTAAATCAGAGGAAGAAACTGCTTGGTTTCATTTAAATAAGGACAGATGGTCAGAGTGAGCACTGTTTTGTAAGAAAAGCTTTGCCAACAAATAGTGATAAAATACTGTTTACACTATGATAGTGGGTGGCTTTTTATATTAATTGTGTGAGAGCATATTGTCATTTGAGAAATGACCAACAGCCCATTAAAAATTAGAAGCCTTGCATCGGTCTCAAAATCATTTGACATAAATGGCAGTATTCATTATTAACTCTGCAATATTATTTTGTATTTGAGCAACAAGGTTTGAGCAGGGAAATGCCAGAGATCTCATGAGCTGTATGAATACAGTGGATTGTAACAGGGAGGGGAATTGCAGCAGATAGTACACAACAAAGAACAGGATAATTAACAGCAGGGTAAACAAAGCATTTGAAAGCAGAAGGAAAAAATCAGCTTTTACAAGTCAATAAGCAATGCTGGAGTGAATTTGTATAAATTTCTGAATTTTAGTCTTACACTTCTATCCACTTTTAGAGAGATCATACCTTAAAATATTTCTTTTAAATTTTTCTGTAGAGAAAAAATATTTACATGCATAGCAATTCTGTATTAGTTAAAACTATCTGTGAAGTTATACGATTATTCTCCAGGACCCTAGTGATTTGAGAACTTTTAATCTTAGCAAATTTAGCTTCAGAGCCATTGTTGAAATATTTCACATCAGAATTATCATATATTGAATTCCTCTTCCTAAATCCTGAAACCATACACAAGCAACTGATAGTGCATTTCTTTCTATTCACTTACATTTCACTGTAAATTATTGAGGTTTTCCCTTATTCCAAATTTATGTTTAAGATTCACTTTACCATCTTTTGCTCAATCATCATTATGCCATCACATTCCTTATTAATTATCCCATAAATTCACCTTTAATTCAAATTCTTTGAAATTTACATCTCTCTTTCTCATTCTTCAGATATTCATTCTTTGTATTCCCCTACCTCTATTTAGAAGGATGGCTTCTCACCCAAAATAAATTTTTGCGCTTCTGGTTTTCTGGTATTTTGTAAGATAAAAAGGAAAATACTTCAGGTTTCAATGCTTTTTCCTATTCTAATTTTAAGAACTCAGTTGTTTGTGCTATATGCTGTGCTATAATCTATAAGCAGCCCATACAGAGTTCCCTGAAAAATTTACTTTTCAGCAATGTTGAGATTTTTAGATCCTTTCTGTGCAATGCACGTAAGAGCAAAACTAACTCTGCTTCTACACTGCCGTGGAGTCCCAATACTCATTGTATTAGCTGACGTTAGCAATTGGGAATCTAAGGGATATTGGAGGTAGGATGCCTGCATCCATTCACAGTCTCCCCAGAAGACATCGAAGCCACTTAATAACTATTCCAGATGGTTTTCCTCCTCTGTAATGCTCTTTTGTTTCAATTTAGGTGACAATATAACTACAAATTCAACCAAATTCAGCAGCAACCCTGATCTCCTGTTCTATGTAATCTGAAGAGACTTGCTGTGGGTGGCTCACATGGAGAGCATGAATAGCCTTGGACCTTGTGCCTCTGCAGAGGTTAAAAAAAAGGTCTGAGAATTAAACTCCAACTAAGCTGCTCCTCCTTCCCCCCAGCTCCCGTTCAGAGAGGTAGAGACTATGAGTTGAGAAAGTAATTTACTGAAAACAAACAGCGATGGAATGAGAAACAGACAGTAACAGCAACAATATTAATAACAAAAGTATACAAAAGAGAAGGTGGTTTACACAAAAAAGGTGTTCACCACCTCGGCTCAGTTCTGTGTGGCCACCAAGATAAAGACAAAATGGAGGATGCTCCCCCAGCTTCCCTGCCCTCGAGCCCAAGACAAAGAATAAGAGTGATGGACAAAAACCCAAAAAACCTGTAAATGTCTGAGTAGCACTGCCTGATTTCCAGACCCACTGGGCTTGGCTGTGGTCAGCGGGACTCAGCTTGGCTCACCTCCACCACTCCATTCCCTGCGGTTTTGCTGGTGAGTGCCAAGTAAGTCACTTATCATATCACTTCTACTCAATGGAAGCAGGCAATCAAGCCATTTTTGAGGAAACAGGCTCAGGCTGCACAAGGGAACATTTAGACTAGATGAAAATTTCTCCACTGAAAGGGTTGCCAAGCATTGAAACAGGCTGCCCAGAGAAGTGTCGGAATCACCATAGAGGGAAGTGTTAAAAAAGTGTGTCAATGTGGTGCTTAGGGACATGGTTCCATGGTAGACCTGGCAGTATTCAGTTAATTGTTGGACTCAATGGCCCTAGAGGTCTTTTCTAACCTTAATGATTCTAAGATTCTATAAATATACTAAGAAAAGGCCAGGATATCTAAACAGCAACATTTCACCTTCCCACCCAGATAGTGATTGCAATTTTGTGTCAAAGAGAGAGAAGTATTCCAGGCAGGATTACATCATCCTGTGGAAATGAGATGACCAGGAATGGGTCCAAAACATCTGTCTATCCTCAACAGTATCCCCACGGTCATAAAAGAGTTCAGTAACTGTAGCAGGGCAGTAGGCAGGATATGTGTTGTCTGGCGCACAGCACATATTGCTGCTTGAATCGCAAGGATACTCAGTCATACTCCAAGTCTCTGTTAAACATCAAAAGAGTTTCTTACACCACAATAGATTGGACTGGCTGAGTAGCTGATAACAGTTTCTGCAATCTAGGTGGCTTGAGTAGCACCAATGCAACTTTATTTCATTGTGAACATTTTTATGTACATGTACATTCCATTTTTAAGTGTTTAGTTAAAATATTCCTGGCTGATACCTGTCTAAACAACCTCCAAAAGCCTGAAACAACGTAGACAAGTATTACTCAACCTTTTTAGGCAATCTGTCTTGGTATTTCACTATTCTTAGAAAGTTTTTCCAAATGTCTAGCCTAAGTCTCTTTTGCTGTATTGTAAGGCTATTATTTTTTACACAATAATGTTGTTCCACTGCTAATATATTCCCTTTTCCCTTTCATTTGTGCAATAGCTATTTTAGAATTTGAACTCTGTTGTCATATCCCAGATGAATCTTCCCTTCACTAGACTGATCAACCACAATATTCACATCTTTCTTCATCCACTATATTATCTAGCCTCCATCTATGCTCACGGATCTTCTCTTTAAGACCAATATACACCTGTCTTAAAATATAGTCCCCTAACTGGAGACAGTGCTCCGGCTAAAGTGGGGCTAATGAGCAGATGAGCAGATGAGCAGAGGAATTTCTTCAGATGTCCTTCAAAAGACATGAATTATTATACAATCTGGTGGGATTCAGTTTATCTTTCTTACTACATGCAGTGGTGTTGCTGCTTCATGTCCAACTATGACCCACTACAACCTTGGGATCCTTCTCTGCAGAACCACAAGGCAACCAGTTGTTTCATATCTTGCATTTACGTAGCAGACATTCCTGGCTAAATATAGAGCTCTTTGCATATTCTTACTGAATCACATCCTAATTTTCTCATATCTCCTCTCCAATTTGTCAGGGTCCTGGCTAAATACCGGTCTTGTCCCCTGTTGCATTGTTCCAGCCTGGTATTACCTGCAAATGTAGTGAGGGTATTCTTTCTCCCATAGTTCATGTCATCAATGAAAATGTTAACTAATACCAGAAATATTGCATAGTCCTGGGCACAGAGCAAAAATTCCTTCTTTATTTGAGTGCATTGACAGTCAGCGTCTTCTGCCTTCTGTCTGGGATAAATCACCAGGATAAAATAAACTAAATATTGTCTGTATTGACTATGGTATTAGCAGTAAACCATACAAAACCTCCTAGGCAGGATCTTTGTTTTACACTTGCCTAGCACTGGCACTATATCTCAGCACCGAGGGCCCTGAATTAAAACTTCAACTTCCTTAAACCTATTATCAAGATTTGCGTACCATACCAGCAGGACATCTTTTCCATTCCTGAGATCTGAATGCCTGTGTGGCTGGTTTGGATATCTAGACTAGACACCAAGATTTGTCTGCCTGTGCTTCAAGGAAATATTTTCACTGCTTCCTTTTCTACCTAGGCATACCTTGACATGTCTAAACCTTCAGGTAAACAGTTGTGCATCTACAGCTATGCTAGTTTTGCTCTACAAGTTCACAGGCTTGTTCAAATTGTGGCTCAACAGATCAAACTACCTTTAAAAGCAAATCAAAGCAGACAAAGCTGCTTTGAATTTGGTCTGCTTTTCTTCTATAGAATAAAATACCCTCTATTCAGACATTAAAACCCACTATATAGTTACAAAAGTATTTTGTATTTTCTGTTTAAAGGATCCAGGGCCAAAGGAATTCCAGAAGGATTTTCAGGAAAGAGTGAATCCCCTCTTTTCTAAGAATAAATCTCAGAAAGCTCAGGTAAAAATATTTGACATAGACCAGATATATATTCTGCTTTCTCTATTGCATATATTCCCGTTCTTTATATTTTTTCCTAATATTTTGAAGTGAATATATGTGTGTCTATAACTATATAACCAAAGGCTTCTGTCTTTTGTTTAAATAATGCCCACCAAGTTTATTGACACTGTGGGTCTTGTGTGTGCTTCTCTCTGGCATCTAGATCAATATAAGCTTTCCTCCTTGAATTAGTTGAAATTTCATAACATTATTTTTCATTTACATGTTTAACAACATCCTAAAACTTTCCTACTCATCTTATTCCTTCCTCACCACTTCTTCTCCCACTCTGTCGAGTCCCAATTCGACCTAAACAGTAAATACCTGTTCTCCCAATACTGCAATCAATTTATTATTTTTTTCATTTGCTGTTCCCAACCTGTTAGGCTGATAGTAGCAGAGACAATTCCAGTGTTGTGAGATGCTGGCATTCATGTGAGGATTTATCCAGCTCTGAAAAACACATGCAGATGCAAAGAGTATACATGGGGGACAATGGTTGGTGAAAAACTCAGAATGAGCCAGCATTGTTTGCTCACAGCCCAGAAGGACAACCAAATCCTGGGCTCCATCAAAAGGAACGTGGCCAGCAGCTTGGAGGAGGTGATTATGCCCCTTTACTCTGCTCTGGTGAGACCCCACCTGGAGTGCTGAGTCCGGTTCTGGTACAGTTTTGATACCCCCAACATAAGAAGGAACTGTTGGAGCAAGTCCAGAGGAGAGACATGAAATTGATAAGAGGGTGGGAGCAGTTTCCTACAAAGACAGGCTGGGAAAGTTGGGGCTGTATCTGAAGGGGGCTATCAGGAGGCCCAAGAGGGACTCTTTGTCAGGAACTGGAGTGATAAGACAAGGAGTAATAGGCACACATTGAAAGAGGGGAAATTTAGGTTAGATATTACAAAGAAGTTCTTTACTGTGAGGGTGGTGAGACACTGGAACAGGTTGGCCAGGGAGGTTCTGGATGCCCCAACCCTGAAAGTGTTCAAGGTCAGTGGATAAGGCCTTGAGCAACCTGGCATAGTGGGAGGTGTCCCAGCACATGGAAGGGGAGGTTGGGACTAGATGATCTTTAAGGTCCCCTCCAATTCTTAACCTTTTATAATTCTATGATTCTCTATCAAACTACCAGAGGATAATCCTAAACCGTAATCAGCAGCTCAGACTACAGCAAAGAGCCTGCTTCATGATGAAACAGGATATTAAAATTTTCACCTGAAATTTTGTGGCCCAGGAGACCAAATGTCCGAGATGTTCATCCTGTTGAAAGAAGGGCTTTACCAGCATCTGATAAGCAAATAGTATAAATGACTTGCTATTCAGAACATGGCTGTGGACCAAATCATTATAAGAATATTGAAGAGACATATGATATTCAGCAGAACATAAAAGTGTAACTAGAGTTTTTCACAGCAGATGGGTTTGGTGCTGAAAGATTCAGAAAAGAAAGGAAGTTTTAAAACAACTAATGACTCCTTCCACTCCTCACAGCTTAACATGACAAGGGACTAATAATGAGGTGAACCACACAGGAGTGCAAAGAAACCTGGAGCTGGCTGCAGATTTATTGGCCTCGAGCAGCATGAGCAAAAGGGAGGAAATGTCAGACAAGTGAGAATTGTTTCAGAAGAAATTCTAAAAGTGAGATGGCTGCCAAGAAATTTCCACAGGAGAGAGCAAAAGTGGAATTACTGGAGAGGGTTCATACAAGTGGGATAATCCCACAGGTGATAGCTAGCACACAAAAAGGAATATTCTCGATTCAACTTTACAGACTTAGATGGGGAATTCTGAAACTCAAACAGCATACTTTACATTTACAGGAATAAAAAGGATAGCACGTTCTGAAATGGTACCTCTGTGACTCTGCAAATTCACTGTTTCCTAGCACAAGGTCCAAGACAGCTGTGATAGACATACATGCTGGATACCAGAAAAGAAGGTCTGATTTACTTAAAGCACTTGGGGAACTCTGCACCTAAAATGGAGTCCACGGTTTGAATTTAAATTCAAGTGAGTATTATTTGCCAGCCAGGTCTGAGAGACCTTATATTTCAGACTGAGAAATCCTGCAGTGTCTGAAACACAAGAATCAGGAGTTGTCAGTCTAAAGACCCTCTCATAAAATCATAGAATCATTAAGATTGGAAAAGACCTCAAAGATCATTGAGTCCAGCCTTTAACCTAACATCATCATGCCTAATAAAACATAGCCCTAAGTGCCATGTCCAGCTGTTTCTTGAACATCCCCAGGGATGATGATTCCAAAACATCCTTGGGCAGCCCATTCCAATGCTTAACCACACTTTCAGAGAGGAAATTCTTCCTTATGTTAAATCTGAACCTCCCCTGCCACAGCTTGAAGCCATGTCCTCTTATCCTGACTCTACTTGCCTGGAAGAAGAGGCCAACACCCACCTGGCAACAGCCTCCTTCCAGACAGTTGTAGAGAGTGATAAGGATTCTCCTGAGCCTCCTTTTTGCCAGGCTAAACAACCCTAGGTCCCTCAGACACTCCCCATAAGACTTGTGCTCCAGACCCTTCCCCAGCTTTGTTGCCCTTCGGACCCACTCCAGCACCTCACTGTCCTTCTTGTAGAGAAGGACCCAGTACTGAACACAGGATTTGAGGTGCAGCCTCACCAGTGCCGAGTACAGTGAGACAATCACTGCCCTGGTCCTGCTGCCCACACTATTGCTGATACAGGCCTCAATGCCATTACCCTTCTTGGCCACCTGGGTACACGCTGGCTCATGTTCAGCTGCTGTCAACCAGCACCCCCAGGTCCTTTTCCACTGGGCAGCTTTCCAACCATTCTTCCCCGAGTCTCTAGAACTGCAGGGCTTGTTGTCGCCAAAGTGCAGGTCCTGGCACTTGGCCTTGTTGAACCTCGTAGAATTGGCCTCTGCCCATTGATCCAGCCTGTCCAGATCCCTCTGCAGACCCTTCCTGCCCTCCAGCAGACCAACACGCTGGCCCAACTTGGTGTCAAACATGAACTTACTGAGGGTGCACTTGATCCCCTCATCCAGATCATCAGTAAAGACATTGAAAAGAACTGGCCCCACTGCTGAGCTCTGGGGAAACCCACTAGTGACCAGCCATCATCTGGATGTGACTCCATTCACCTCCACTCTCTGACAGCTTTTTACCCAGAAAAGAGTGCATCTGTTCAAGCTGTGGGCTTCCAGGTTCTCCAGGAGAATGCCATGGTATCAAAGGCTTCACTGAAGTCCAGGTAAACTACATCCACAGTCTTTCCCTCATCCACTAGGCAGGTCACCTGGTCATACAAAGAGATCAGGTTGATCAAGCAGGACCCACTTTTCCTAAACCTGGGCTGGCTGGGCCTGATCCCCTGGTTGTTCCCTGCGGGAAAAGATATTTAAAAGCATTATATTGCATTTATTTCTAAGAAAAGGCACAGTTCATCAGAATATGCTGTAGAATAGCTAGAGGAGACTCTCCATCTCCCTTGCAGAAACTGTGTAGCTCTGCAGGAAAAAATAAGAAGCAGAGATACAAAGTCGAAATAGAAGAGCACTCAGTGATGAGAGTAGTCTCTGGGAATTCTTAAGTTTTTATGGCATTATCTTTGTATCAAAGTCAGTAAACAAAAATCAGTAAATAAAAAGACCAGAAGAGTATCACTTTGCAAAGTTTTATTGTACTTAAGGCACATACTAAACTCTTATGCTTTAGTATTCAGCAGAGCAGAAGCATTAATTAACACAAATACTGGCACAGCTGCTCCTTTTTCTTATATCTTGTGTCTTGTCAACATCCAGAAAATTCAAAGGGAAACTCTAGGTTAGTGTCTTGCAGATTTTTTGCTCTGGGATAAATTACATTTAGCTGCTTGCCGAAAGTATCTGTGCCAAGCAGAACAGTGTTGTGAAATGGCAGGAAGTCAACAGAAAGACAATTAAGCTCTTGTGGTTTTATGAAAGGGTTCTGTATAGATAAAATATGGCCTACCTATAGGTGGTTTTGTGAAATGCATGTTGCATTTTAGCTCTTTGTTTATACTACTATGACTGATTTCAATTAATGCTGGCAACATGAAGACAATTTATTCAGGCTTATATAGAGTTTCATGCTGGCTGCCAACTTCTCTTATTTTCCTTCTTAAAAAAGAATTTACCTTGAAGTACATTCCCTAAAACTTTCCTTTAGAGAGCTACACAAGCAAAAAGACATACTGATTTTTCTAAGACTATTACAACAGATACCTTTAAAAAAGGTATTTTTCTTACTGAGTTCCTGCATATTGGTGGTTTTTTGACTTTGGTTAGTATCTTTTCCATCTGAAATACATTTTGACTAACTGTATTGTAGTAAGAGGTTGATAAGTAGAAAATTCAGCAAGGTTGATTTTGCATACCTCACAAGTTGGATTTACTATTCAAAAAATATTTGACTTATTCCAGGTCAAGTGCACTACACAGGTGTTAGCTTAAAAAGAAAAATCCAAAGTCAGCAACAAAAGAAACAAACAAATAAAAACCCAAAGCAACAAAAAAACCAAACCCACACCCCCTAAATTTTAAAAAGCAAACCCACAGAAAATTGGGGGGGTTTATGCTGTATTAGTGTATTTGCATCCACTATTTTTACATGAGTTCAAGTTTACCCAGGTGCACTAAATTTCACTAACAAAGTTTTATTTTCTTGATGTTGGTAATGATGCCCAGAACAACTTCACTAATGAGACAATCAGCAGAAATCAATCTCTGATCTAACTGCTTAAGAACTCTATTGTGATTGCTGTCCTGCCTTATTTTTCCCCAGACAACACAACTCCTTGAGAGTTCCCCTGAAGAATTTCTTTCCAAACTCTGGCTCAGTGTCCATATTCATCTTTGCAGAACTGTATTATGTGTGTTAATGAAGTCCAGAGAATTTATATTAATAGCTGAAAGGGAGCATCTGGAATGTTTGTTATCATGTCAAAGATGCTTTTAGATTAGTTCCACATAAATCCATGTGGCTTTAAAGCCCATTTCCCTGTGGCCTTCATCCTTTCTTTCAAAATATATTCTACTACACCAAATACAGTTTCCTCTTAAATATAGATATTTGAATAAATTTCTTTCCTTAACAGTTTGCTAAAGTGTCTGTTAAGCACAGATGAAGATATTTCTTACATTTTACAAGATCTTGAGAATCTGGTGATAACATTCATACTTCTCAGGCATAAATTCTTACTGTAAATACAAAGACTGTAGGGAATAAAAGTAGTTTCATTTAAGTCCTGCAAAAGGTCATAGGAACCACTGTAGTTGCGGAAGATTTCATTAGGTTTGAAACAATAAAATCTGAGATCATGTGAGCTTAAGAAAAGCTCTCAACCAAACCTCATAAGACATGTAACAAAATCACAAGAGTTGGCAACAATCTTGGTCCATCTCATAAACTCTAGATAAATATGAACAGATGTCAATAATGTAATTAATTTTTTTTTATTTAATTTCCCAATGAACAACTCTGAGAATCAGAATTAGACACATACCCCTTGAAATCAAATAGATTTTTAAAACAACTCAAAAATACTTTAAAGGATATCCCCTCTGGGGTTTCTCTAATTATACTTTCATGTTCAGAAATACTTCATTTTTTAATATAGTCACCTTATGACTATATAAAATATTCACTTTGTCAATAATAAAGGAGAATAGCTCTCCTAAGGAGCAAACTGTGAAGCTGAGTGTAAACAGACTCCTATCTAATATACAGTGGAAAATTCCCTAAAAATAAAAGAAATAAAATTCTGCTTTAATCACAGCAATTTTAAGTGTAACTTAGAGATGTGGTTAAAAATCCAGAACTTTTTAAGAAAGAGAAGCTAAAGATATAATAAAAAATTAAAATAGAAAAGAACCAGAAGAAATCAGGAACACACTACTGAAGCCACTGGAGCCATTTTCTGAAGCTTGTTGTGCTATTGAGGTTTCCTTCACTGGGATCTGGAGGGCATTCATTTTTAGGAACAGGTGCAATAATCCAAAGACAATCCAAAGCTATTGTAGCATTATGTAATGTCAAAAATTGGGAATATTCTTTGATTTAACTGTCTCAGCTGTTCAATCATCCTAAGTAAAATGTCATTACATAAAAAAATGCTTTCACTATTTTCCATATGTTTAGCTCTATCATATGTTTTTAATAATTTTTTTCCATCAGAGTGCTTCTACAAAAGCAAGGAGCTACACAACTAGAAACAATCATCATTTCAAATTTAATGAAAATATGAATTTAAAAATATGTAGCTGAATGTCAGCTTCTTATGGGCCTAAAGGCTCATCGTGGGTCAATAAAGAAAATCAAAGAAGGGTGGAAAAATTATTAAGATTGAATTTCCTCCAATATTTGTCTGTTAGATCAGACCAACATGGGATCTGTCCTCAGTTAGGCCTGATTTTATCAGACAAATGACGACCAAATTAAAAAAAAGAGAGAACATGCACATCCACTGGGGCACCTCTGGAACCTAAAAGAAACATTCAGAGCAACTACATAAAATAACTCTTAACTGGCAAAGTTTCACTCAGCATTATTTGAAACAAAAGAAATTTAGGAAATGCTATGTGTTCAGTAGAACATTTATGTACTTGAAACCTATAGTTTCGCGCCCTATCTAGTTATCATGTATTATTGTCTTTTGCAATGATTTAAACTGCCCCTCCAACATGAATTTGCAGAACAAAAAATCACTAATGCACTCACGACTCTTGTGCTGTCTCGTATGTGACGTGTGTTCACAGCATGCTTCTGTGAGATCAGCTGAAAAACCCATGAAACATTTCCACCTTTCAGGCAGCGTGGAGAGCTGATCTTCTTACAAGACTTATATTTTGTATCTGGGATTTATTTTGTTGGACCTGCTAAACTACAGGTTATACTGGAAAACATTCACTTTCCATACCTCTTTTTGGTGCTGGAGCCGTGGACAGTCAAAACCACAGTGGCAATGGGGGCTTGACTTAATATTGTAATGACTCAGGAGCTTTGCTGGAAAGGCAGAGAATTGTGGTTCCAGACATTGTTCTCTCCAGCGTTTCTGGGTTTTATCCAGAGATGATCTGAAGTGAAGTGCACAAACAGTTCTGGGCACATGGCCCAGGAGTCAAGCTTTTCCAAAAGCAGAATTCTCGAAGCACTATGACACACAGCCAGTCTGTTCTTCTTAAGTACTCCTGTCTGTAGCATAGCCCAGCATCACCCAGAGTGAGGATTACTTGCTATCCAAAATGTTGGGTGATCAATGCATTTCCTGGCCTGGAAGACAGGTCTCATGCTTTCTGGAAAACTACTTTGTCAGACCAGTATCTAAAAATTCTTAATTAGATACTGGAATCCGCCCACCTAAATTCTGTAAGTAGTTTCACACTATGAAGTATAGTTTGCTAGGTTGTCAAAGTTCATACAAAAAGTGAGTTTTGGGTAAACCTATTTTGAGATTTAGGGGGGTTGCTGACATCATGTACTAAAACGCAAGAGGCTAATTTCTTAATATGTAGGAATTATACCCCTCATTCATGGCAGGCAGCAGAAGAAAATATACCAAACTTAGGGACACTACTTGTTTCAGGCATTTCTGCATATCACTATAACCACCCTGTAAGTTTCATGCCTTAACAGTATCACCTTGAAAAACCATGCATGCCATTTTCACCAGCTTTCTATCAAAAAAGAAAAGGTTTGTTCAGAGACATAGCAATAAAATCATACTCAAGAAAGCAGAATAACCACTGGAAACATGAAAATTAATGTTTTTGGAATCAATGTCAGGTATAAAAGGTGTTATATAGTAAGGTTTTACCATACTTCAAATGCAAGTTCATGTGTCATGGTGAATAGAGTAACTGCACAGGTCTGTCTCTCCTATGAAGCATGTCATCATGCATTACTGTACATCTCTTAGACAAAAAATGGTTAAATAGTTATGTTACTTGATAATGTCAGCCAGACTTTTCCTTTAACCAGACTTTTGAACCATCTCTCCCATATTCCATTTTCCACATGCACACAGCAAGTCTCTGACCCTAGGAGAATCCTTTGTGCCTGTGGTTATGTGGATGCCACACCTAAGTGAAAGAAACATATAAAAAATTTCCTGGATCCATAACAACAATTCTCTTTTGTGAATGCCTGGAAATGGTAATTAAGAATAGGCCAGAAAAGAATCTTTCATCGTAACAATTTTGAATTTCACTGTTTCAAATAAAAAAGCCTGCTGGAGACCACAATCACATCCTTCCAGTAACACTAAAAGAAAGAACCATTAAATGCTCCTTGTTGAGAAAAAAATAAAAGAATGTAATGAAAGCCATGGCCCAAACTAAACTGAAGGAAAACACAGGGGCCAGGAATTAATTAGTGAAGCTATTTGTATTCATTTGTCAGAAGGAGCTGACAAGCAGCCAGTGGACAGGAAGAAACTGAGGAGGCTTCAAAACAATCAATTATTGTGTGAACTTGAAAGAAAATAAAACAGGACAAGGAGTTTCCTTGGTAAAGTACTGGATAGAAAGTTAAGCTGAAAAAGCAAAGCCAAGAAATTCTCCTAGGTGTCTTAGTCTCACTGTGTTCTAGACAACAATGTGTGGAGCCACAGCACCCTTCTCATCTCCTCTGCTTCAGCTGGATAGCCCTTTAGAGATTGTTGCATCTTTAATTTACCATAATATATCTATAAATAGCTTGTCCAAAATGCATATTGATGAAATTGAAACACTGCAAAAATGTTACAGAGGAGGATTTGGAAGAGAGGATGAGAGTGACTGTGGCAAGAACAGAACTCTCCAGATTTTCGTCATCACCACCATTAGCAGGCTTATTAATTGACTCTTTGGTACTGTACTTGTTTCCATACTTGATTGTGTGATTCTTTCTACAATAAAACTAAATAATAGAAGTTGCAGAAGCATAAAACACTGCCCTTGCATATGCTATTGTAAAAAGCAGAATAAAAATCAGAATAAATAAAAATATTTAAGTTAATTTTGGGAAAGGTGTAAGTTTGCTGTGAAATTTGACTCCAGTGTTGGTTTGGCTGAGTTGTGGCTCATCATACCATTCCTATTTCTTAATGTTACTGTCACAGTTATTAAATTGAAGAATTTAGGTTTTGGGCCTGTACAAGTGGGAATACCATAGTGCAATACAGTGATGGAAGATAGGAAGGTCTGTGGAAGAAAATAAACATTTCAGCTGGTATTTAGGCTGGTAGTAATGTGATCACTTTTACTACTTCACTGGCAATTAGTAATTCCTGATCAAAGAAAAGTTCACACCACAAAAATGTGATTGTTTGTATCTCATCTGAGATGATAGACAGTTCGTTTTATTAAGCTGTTTGTGCTTTTCATCCAACAACAAATTAAAACAGAATTTGGCTTTAATAATGATAGGTTCCTGCAGATCACTCATCTTGGTATGCTGCAAAAATTATCCTTTGAAGGTAAGGTAATTAAATTCCCTGCTCAGCAAGCATTTAGGCAATATTTTCTTCCAACTTGTTCTTACTTGTGTTCAGGAAGAAACTCATCAAAATTAAATTTGAAGATTCATGTGCTGATTACACTTTCAGCCAAAGTAGTGGACTTACAAATCCTCTTTCTTTCTCTATACAAAAGCAACTTTTCTCCATTCAAGCTAAATTACTTGTGATCAAATCTCAATTGATACAAATTCTTTTTATACCATGAACTTCCCCTAAGCTTTGGCCACAAGTCAGAGTCTTTGTTGTTGAGCTGAGTTTGCTGTTAAGGTCAGTTTATTCCATTATTTAATTAGATAAAGGTCATTAGTAATATCTGTGAACAGCTCAACATAGATTTCATGCTCTTTTTTTTTTTTTTCTCTGCCTATTTGACGAAATTCTAAATCATGGTACCAGCTGAAATTGAAAAATACCTTCCCTAGGGTACCACTGCTATTCTTCAGACACCCTCATATGCCACTAAGTCATTACCTCTAAGACAAATATGATAAATCAGTCTCCATGTATTGAAAGTAAGAATCATTTATTTCATGTATTGAAAGTAAGTTGAATTTGTTCTTTTCTTTATTGTCTATGGATCAATTTCCCTTGAGGTAAAGGCAAAGACATGCATATCACTGAAAAGTTGAATATCTCTTGCCGGAACATTCATCCTCAATAACAGACAATTCAAGCAGGATTCAGCTGTGCCATATTAGCATTGAATGTCAGTTTAGACCTCCAGAAGTGTCATATCTAGCAACCAGCTCCACTGCAGACTGGCACAAGCCTCCCCTATATACCTCTGCTGTCAATTCTGGCTCCATCTCCTGTACAGCAGCACTGGTGGCAAGAAAGTTGGTTACAACATACAGAGCTATAACAGGGCACCCAGTCTGCCTAACCTGAGAATCTAATTTATGTTCTAATCTAGACAGTAAATACCTATGTTTCCCATTCAAGCAGTAGAGGCAGATGGATAGATCTCTTGGGGGAGGGTACTACTGCTGTATATCTCAGCATAAGCACCTAAGTTACAGGGGTTGCACTCTAAGTCTATAAAATAAGACTATTGTTTAGATTCAGGAAACTGGGAAGCAGAGGGAGGCAGCAATATGTTTTGGAAAAAAATGGCAGAAATTTAAAACATTTATATGAAAACCAGTTGTTGGCTTTCTCTCACTTGGGGGAATAAGCCCTCCAGTAGCGACCTCAGACTGTTAAAGATGTTATAAAGGATAGAATGCATCAAAGATGAGCTTCTGCTATAGGCATTCGAGGGATAAATTCCCCAAAAAATTCACGAAGTTTGAGGGAGAACAGCGTGTCCAATATTTATTTCATTCTCATTCTGGCCGCATGAGTATGAAATAAAGTATTTAAACAACACAGAGAAGTAAAATGTCTTTATGTGTATATATATAACACAGAATTTTACTTCCATTTTATGGTTCCATGTGACCTTTAATTTTTGCCATTTATTCAACAATTCAGCTATGGCACTGAGTGACATGATAGCACATCACAAAATTCCTACACCTTATTTTATAACTCTGTAGCAATGCATTTTGATCTGTTCTATTTCCACAAACTGAGAGAGTAAGCACCCAAGGAAAAATAGCCTCATCTGATTAATGTGTATTATTTCCACTAGCAAGTACTCAAAAATCAGTCCTTAATTGAAAAAACAGTCACAGAAATTTTTAAATAACCTTTAAAAAAATCCATAGTATGTGAAATTTGAATGTGCTAGAACCTAAACGCATGGCTCTGAATCCAGACATCCAGATTTAGAAAAGTACTTCTTTCTCTTTGCTGGCCAAAACCCTAATGTCTCATTAGTGCAAACAATTTTTAAAATGTATTCTACATTTTAAAGTGGAAAAGCGTAATACTTCTTCCCCCTGTTCCCAAGCTATTCCATATCCAATGAACAGTTCATTTTTCCTAAAACATTGCTTAAAATTTAAAAAAGTAAAAAACCTAATTTTATAGTGAAAAAAACCCCAAGCCTTGTATGTCAAAATAGTCTTCCCATTAACATTTCTAAGATCTTTGCTACTGACTAGATAGTCATGATTTTTTGGCAATAGGATACATTTTTGCTAGAAAAGCTCAGTGATCAAAAAGAATGACATTGCCCCATACATACTGACTCTGTCAAAAGCTTGGTATTTGTTTCAAGCTTACGACATACAATTTAGAAAACATCTTCATTCAGAGAAACTTATGCATTTTAGAGAGCTTATTTGGCATTTTATCACAGTGTGCCTGAAATTTTCATCTGTTAAGACCCAAAGTTGCCATCACTATCATTTAACCAGTGGGTAGTTGAGGCAAACAAAATTTCAGTGTGGTTTATCCAGGGTGTCACAAACAGCCCTTGGACACAGCACAGCTCTGAATCATGCTCCAGCAGTGGTATCTCAGGGATATTGCTGTTCTGTCCTCTGCCTGAACAAATGAAAATGACATTGTAATTTTCAACTGGTAGAAATTTACCTATACAGACATATTTTTGGACTTATTTTGTGAGGATGTGCTTTGCTGCTTGGACTATTTCTCAGTGATCAGAGAGTCTCTTTAGAGAGAGCAGATTCGGTATTTCACTTGCTGTTCCCAGCACTAAGTTTTGAAGAAGTTTGCTGAACTCATGCATAACAATAAATTTTCAAAGATAAAATTCTACTATAAGAAAAAAATAAGTCACAAAAAAAGGACAGATTAAAATAAATCCAGAAATGCTGAGCTTATGCAGAGCTGGGTTATACTAAAAAATCCATTGTTCCCAGGGGTTGAGATTTTGTTCCATAAACAATTGCAATTGCATCCCTGATTTCTTATATCCTTGACAGGGTGATGGGAAGAAAGTTATTAAATATAGTAGCTTTTCTGGTTAATAATGTCTAAACAGATGTTATAAGCTATAGAGCTGATAGGGAAAATATCTAAGAGACAGTAGAACTCACTTTAAACCAATTACCTGCTGCCACGCAGCCAGTTTTGTGGACTCAAAAACAAATTATGACTAAGGAATAGGATTTTTTATAGTTTTTTATTAAAGATGTGTCAATTTCCTTACTTTTTCAAATTATTGAATATAGATTTCACTTGCATTTGGAAAAATAGCTCTTACGTGATCAAAATTCACTTTTGAAAAAATACTTTTTGACAGTCAGAAAAAATATGGTGCTACCTTGTTCTTTCCTCAAAAGATGCTTTATTTTCATGGTTGCAATTATTCTACTCCTTATTTAGCTTAATTTCCAATGATAGACTATTGGCAATGCTGTTTTTCATTGAAGGACTCCATTTCTGTGGTGGCTGTAATTGGTACAGACACTTGGCATCCTTTCAGATCAGCGTGGTTAGAGAAGCAGCACTAAGAACGCTGTACACATCCAGAAAAGTTAAAAATAATTAATTCATTTTCCAGATAATAAATAAAACAATGTAGGACCCCAAGTTATAGAACAAACTGAAGTAGATGTCTTGTTTGATAATAAGTCCTCTTCGTCTGCTGGAACCACAGAATTCTCAGTGACTGTATCAGTGACTGTATCAGACTGCTATGGGTGCTCCAAAACTGCTGTCATCATCCAATTAATCCACCTCCTTTGCTCCATCTCAGCTGCAGAAATCCCTCTAGGGCATGTGGGACCCTGCATGTCCAGATGTGTGAAGCCAGGCAGGCTTTATGAGGTGTGCACTAGATACCCGCAAGGCAGTCGTGAGTCAGAAGACAGAGATTTATTGATATGAGACATCCCAAGACGTCTTACTCTGGCACAGACATTGCCGAAGGTTGTAGGAGACCTTCCATATCTAAATGCTGTCCACACATTTTCTGGCATTTTTAAATGTATTTTGGCATGACCCTCCACTGGGCAACTCCGAGTTGTTCAATTTGAAGACAGACAAGTGTAGAAGGCATCAGAAGAGCAAGGTCTATAAATCATTCCCTGCCTGATTCCTGGCACAGTGTGAGAAATGAGAGCTGAAATGCAGTGTCAAGACAGGAAACTGCCAGTCTAGGAAATGGCCAAGTTGGTAGCCCAAGAGAAAGAGATCCGGGAAATTCCTACTAGAGGAATAATCCAATCTTATTTTTCATATATGTGAGAATCTTCAAAAGTGGGGATAACCACTACTCTGAGTAGACTGGCTTCTGCAAGGAACCAAAATAAACTAAACATTAGTTAGAATGAAACCACAACATTTTTGATTAGCTGTTGAAAAGGCAAAGATGGGTCACTATAGATGTAGTTGACATCGATATTTGAGTGCAAGAAATTAATTGCAGCTGGAAGCCTGACCATTAATATTTACTAGTCTGTGCCAGGAAAATAAAATACCACTTGTTCCTAAATATCCCTGTACATTTTCAGTGCAAATCCACCTTGGAGCCTCCCCAGCCACTCTCTGCACAACATGTCCCCACCTTTTTTTGCCTACCTGTCCATGCCTGCCTCCATTGAAAGGCAAGGCAGGATCCTGGTTGGAAGGGGGATGGGATGTGGTGTCTTAGGTGCCCTAGCCTGGCAGATCTGGGAATTGTTTGAGTGTAGCTTCCCATGCCAGCTATCCTCAGCTGTTGGCAGATACAGTCATGGATTTTAGGGGGCCGGTCGCCTCCACAGCATCTCAGTCACTCTGTTTCATTGACCTTCCCTGGTGTGTTTGGCACTGCACATCTGCAGAAAACTTGGCCAAGGTTTCTGGATGGCTCACTATGACTTAGTGCTGCCTATTCATAATCTTCTTATCTTCTAAATGCTTGTGCCCAGAAATAAAAGCAGTGATGACTACTATGTAGTTATTTGGGTTTTTTTCCAGCATTTCTCTTCTTGAAGAAATGCATCACAAGACCTTTTTGTAGTCTTGTGTAACTTCAGCCTCTTTTCACAGTTTATTAGAGAAAATAATTAATACCTCCACAGCCATGGGTCTCACCTGGTGAAGGAATGCAAATATGGAAACTCCTAAGGTGATAACAAACATTCAGCATAGATGTATCGTTAAAAATGTCATTATAAATAATTCCTCAGAGTAAGCACACCATCTGCTTTTCTGTGCCCCGCCAACTTTCATAGCTCTGATGGGAGAGGCTGCCAAAACAAATCTTGGCAGGTCTCACTGATACCTGGTAGAGTGCTAGCCAAGGGAGCTTGTCAGCTCAATCACATTTCTTTCTTTGACAGCATAAGTGGCTCATAGGCAGGAAGTGGGACATATGATATGTCTGGCTTTAATAGGCCTGTGATAGTGCCTCACATGACATCCTCATACACAGACAATGGAAATACAGTCTAGAGTGTTTGCTCATGAGCAACACTTAGGGTCATGACTGTCACTAGACTGCAAGCTCAAGCAAACAATGCAGTTGTTTATGCAAGTATTTGGGTTGCACAGAATTGCTGGTCTGTAAGTAGTCTCTCACAACCAGAATAACTTTGCACATCACTAGACAAAACAAAGTCAGTATAGAGTAGGTGAATAAGTAGTTGAAAACCTACACTGAAAGAGTAGTTACCAAGGGCTGTCAAACCAAAAACAATAAGCAAGAGTGGTTCAAAAAAGCTTTTGCCTATCTAAGTCAAATCTTATCATTATACAAAATGTTATCATTTATTACATAAATATAATTAAAATTTAGCATGTTTTATTATTCATTATATTGTGTATCATATTATGTATTATTATAAATAATACTCAGTATTTACATGAGTGACTTGAATAACAATACAATTCATTTATGAGCAATGCAGTTGCTGATAAAGTACATAAGGATCATTAACAAGCACCATACATAAGACAGATGAGGTAATTCTATGTCTCTAGGCTTTGAATCTTTGCATTCAAAATTTTCATTCAATTACTTATTGCATGCATTGTAGTAATCTTCCAAAGTTGCAAGAACTATACTAGTTTGAATCAGCATCCCCTTAGACAAATTTATTTATACCTTAAAATTGATAAGGAAAGGCAATTAAAAAAAAATGGAGGAGGGATTTATTGCCTTAACATTTTCTCTCACTGTTTTCTTTTAAGAAGAAAATGGCAGGTTGACAAACAGCCACTGTGCAGAATGTCTCTAAATTGTAGTGTGTGTATTTATTCCTTATTCCTGTGTGTATTTCATTAAATGACCTTAATGCCTTTAACTTTCTCAATGTAGGAAATAAGTACTCAAGCAGGGGACAGCTAGAGATTAGCTTTAATTATTAAAAGAATCAACTTTTTTTCCTAGAGATTATCAGTCTTTTCCATGGAATTCATAACTCAGTGATGGCAGTGTTCACCTGGCGGATGTTTACTAATCTTATTTCCTCAGGTCCCTTCTTTCAGTAGTCTTTGGATATCTGCCACAAATGCTCTTTTATGGGAGCATGATCTGGCACTGCTTTCTCATCTTCATATCAATTCCCTTCAAGCACCGTTGCTTCCCAAGTCCCATTCATGCCATCATTCCGCTTGTGAGCCACCAACAAACAATGAGGCAGTTCAGAAAGAAAGCAGGATTTGGACACCTGACTGTGTTAAACATTTCCACTTACCTAGCAAGCAAGTCACAACAATTCATTGATAAATATACAGCCTGGGTTTTATTCAGTGATAAATAATGGCTACATTATCTGTATTCTTGCATTTCTTACATCACTAACATCAGAAGGTGAACAGGAAAATGAGCAAATGAATAAGACAGTGGCAGAAATTAGGCCCAGATTTTGAGAGATCTGTAGAATAAATACTCCATTTGCCTATCCTGTGGTGTCCTTTCAATTGTTCCAGAAGAACTGTTGCTCAAAAACACAGCTTATCAGGAAAAACTTATCAGGAAAGGATTACGTTCATCAAGTATCTACCAGAGAAATCAATTTACTGGAAAAGATAAAGACTAGATAATGTGCTATGTTGTTGTACTTTCTGCTTTCAATCATACGTTTTCCACTATATTATTTGACAGTCTGTTTTTATTACAAGACAAGGCCATAAATTATCCCAAATATCTCATAAAAATGGTTATTTTCTGAAAATAAAACACCCCCCACAGATCAAATCCAATTTAAGTAAATTTGTTAATGATAAGGACCAAATATGAGTATGCTTCATATGAGCACAGGCATCCCTCTTTGAAAAGTATATCCAGGAACATAAATTTTAAATCTCCCCTATTTATGGATATAGCTTTATAAATTATTGAAATGGTTGGCATGCCAGGAAAAGGTCAAAAGTTACAAAGCTAAGCATAAAAACTAACAAGAGAGCTACAGAGTTCATTAAAAGTCAATCCTGCCCTTGTACATGGGATCAGGTATTTGCTTTGTTTTTGTTTTATTGAATGAGAAAATGCAATTCTTAAAACCATAACAATTATTTTTAACATGATTTAAAGTACCAAGCTCTTCCACATATGAGTTGATGTTAAATAAAGATGAGGCACAAAATAAAGCTGTTTCTGTTTTTCCTTCATATGTTTCCTGTCTCCCCAGGCCTGTTCCTCCTGTTTTAGCAGTGCTGATGTTACCAGCCCCCAGGCAGAGGGAAGTGATCCTTGGCAGACAGCATCTACATCAAATTCTTCCCCTGATTTCATATTCTGGGGCTGGCAGCCCAAGAGTCTGGACTGGCTTCCTATAGAAAAATAAGGTCTCTCAGGACCCTCCTTAGCATATGTTCTAATGTCAAAGAGGTTACCATCTCTGTCAAGAATAATGCAGTCAGGTCACAGCAATCCTTCTACACTTTTTGTTTGGCTGTGGTACAAGTGACAAAAGGGCATGAAAAAGTCGATTTAAGCAAAACTGCTGCTAAACACTGAGTGTGAGCTCTGACAAATAATATAGACAAAACATCATTAAAGAGAGCTTCTGGGGGAAGGAAAAAAGGTAGAGAAATGACAAAAGTCAACAAATCTGAGTTCGGACAATAGAGAGAGTAAAGCAAGCATACTTTAAAGGCTTAGCATTGTAAGAACACCCTCTTGATCAAGAAAGGACACAGATGCAGAAGATAAAATAATAGGTAGAATATTTAATAGATAAGTTTGTTGTTTGTTTGTTTGCTTGTTTGTTTTTATAGATAAGTGATCAGGGACCTTATGTGGAAGAGAACATTTCTTTACATCGTTCTAAATATTTTCCCAGGAATATTTCCACCATTTTGGCTGATAACCATTCAACACGTGTACACAGGTAACTTGGCCTATGCCATCAACATGCCTGGGAACTGACAGAATGCTGTCTGGCTTAGGCAGAACTACACGAGTTTGAAGGATCTGCAGAGTAAGCTTAAGGGTATGCAGTCATGCTGCTCTTGTTTCTTCTTGTCCATACAAAATTTTAGACTGCTCTGAAACACCTCCTATATGCTGCCAAACTCAGCTGTTATTTACTGGATGCTCTGCATCCAGATAGGCTTTCTAAAAATCCCAGAGCTAGTGACTGAAGGTGTCCCTGCTAATTGTGGTGGGGTGGATGAGATGTATTTTAGAGGTCCCTTCCAAACAAACTATTCTATGATTCTATGTTTTCGGAGTTTACACCCAAGACAACCAGTATTTGTACAAGAGGAGAGGACCAGAATGGAAAATTCCAGTCCAGAAAGTGACAGCTTCCAGAACCATGAAGCAGGTTTTAAAACAAAACCATTTTGAACATTGATTACCTTGCTCTTCCTGCCTTCCCAACATCAAAGTATTATTTATCTGAATAAGAGAGAGAGGAGAGGGAGAGTGAGAGTTTAAGTGTACTTTTTTGTATGTGTGGGCCTGCACATAGCTTTCCTTCTAGTGAGGGAATTCCTTATACAATCATATAATCATAGAATGGCCTGGGTTGGAAGGGACTTTAAAGATCATCAGGTTCCAACCCCCCTGCCATGGGCAGGGACACCTCCCACTAGACCAGGTTGCTCAGGGCCCTATCCAACCTGGCCTTGAACACTTCCAGGATTGGGCCACACACAGCTTCCCTGGAAAACCTGTTCCAGTGCCTCACCATCTCACAATAAAGAATTTTTTCCTAACATATGATCTAAACCTACTCTCTTTCAGTTTGAAGCCATTCCCTCTTTGTCCCATCACTGTATGCCCTTGTAAAAAGTCTCTCTCTCCCCATCTTTTTTTCTTCAGGTACTAGAAGGCCACAATTAGGTTACCCTGAAGCCTTTTCTTTTCCAGGCTGAACAAATTCCCTTCTCCCATCCTTTCCTCATAGGAGGTGCTCCATCCCTCTAATCATCTTGGTGGCCGTCCTCTAGACTTGCTCCAGCAGGTCCTTCCTGTGCTGGGGACCCCAGAGCTGGAAGCAGCAGTGCAGGTGGGGTCTCACCAGAGCAGAGGAGAGGGGCAGGATCACCTCCCTGGCCCTGCTGCCCACGCTGCTTTGGATGCAGCCCAGGATACAATTGGCTTTCTGGGCTGCAAGCACACATTGCTGGGTCAGGTCCAGCCTCTCCTCCACCAGCACCCCCAAGTCCTTCTGAGCAGATCTGCCCTAGATCTGTTCATCTGCCAGACTGGATTGATGCCAGGGACTGCCCCGACTCAGGTGCAGCACCTTGCTCTTGGTCTTGTTGAACCACATGAGATTCCCACAGGCCCAATTCTTGAGCTTGTCCAGGTCCCTCTGGATGCCATCCTGTCCTTCAGGTGTGTCAACCACACTGCTCAGCTTGGTGTCATCTGCAAATGTGCTGAGGGTGCACTCGATCCCTTTGTTTCTGTAATTAATGAGGACATTAAATAATGCTGGGCCCAATACGGACACCTGATGGACACCACTTGTCACCTATGTCCATTGGGATTCTGAGCCATTGACCACAACCCTCTGATGTGACTGTCCAACCAGTTCCTCATCCACCTGAGAGTTCACCCATCGAATCCTTCTGTCTGCAATTTAGAGAGAAGGATGTGCTAGGGAACCATGTCAAAGGCTTTACAGAAGTCCAGATAAATGACATCTGTGGCCCTTCCCTTGTCCACTGATGCAGTCACTCTGTCATAGAAGGCCACTGGGTTGGTCAGGCAGGACTTGTCCCTGGTGAAGCCGTGCTGGCTGTCCCAAATCACCTCCCTGTCCTCCGTGTTCTTAGCACAGCTTCTAGGAGAATCTGTTCCGTGACCTGCCCAGGCACAGAGGGGAGGCTGACAGCTCAGTAGTTCCCAGGGTCCTTCTTTTTAAAGATGGGTGCAATGTTTCCCTTTTTCTGGTCACCTGATTGCCATGACTTTTCAAATATCATGGAGAGGGGCTTGGCAACTATATCAGACAACTCCATCAGGATTCTGGGGTGCATTTCATCAGGTCCTATAGACTTATGTACATTCAGCTTGCTCAGGTGGTCACAAACCTGAACTTTACTTACAGTGGAGGAACTTTGCTCTCCCTGTCCCCATCCTGCTGTCCGTCCATTCAAGAGTTGTGGTGACAGAAATCAGCCACTAACCAGTCCTTGTTTGGCTGGGTTGCTTTGCTGATAAGCAGGAAAAAGGAGCTGGACACCTGTTTGAACAAGAAATAAACTCAGGATGTAGCATGGAGATCATAGAACAGAAAAAAAAGGAAGATAAATAATTCAAAGTAATTATCTGCTATTTGCTGTTAGCATTAGAATAAAATATTATCTTCCAAATACATTTCCAGAAAAGTATGAGTTGTCAAGATGACTCAAATACATAGAAATTGGATATGATTTCCTGCTTCTTGGTCTAAAAGTATCCCACTCCAAGTTTTCAAAAAGCAACGTGAGGGGATCCACAACTTCCATGAGCTGGTGCTGCCAGACCCAGCCCTTTCAGTGGCCATGCTCATGAAACTAAGCTGCTGAGAGACTGGGTACAAAATGTTCTTTCAGAAAAAGCTGTGCACAGCCAAATGCAAAAAGGAGAAAATTATATGGGAAAAAGTCAAATGAAAACAAGAAGTTAAATGAAGATATACATATATAAATACAAGTATAGCTCTAAAGCAGAAGAGTGTGCTTGAGACAGAAAACAATGAAATACGAAAGGTCTGTGTTGTAGAAAAAGGACTTGAAGGTTTTCAGACGCATATTCACCAAAGATTTCCCACACAGAGTACAAATATTAACATTCCTTTTTTATTTTTTTTCCTTTCACAGGTCGGTATTTCACAGGTTTTTTGAACTATCAAGCTATAGAAGCAAAGACAGTGAATGATTCACACAAGATATTTCTACCCTATTAATTAGATATCTGTTACTGGAATAAGTATTGATTCTGCCCCTGCCTAAATGAAAGCTGTGTCTGGTGGCTCATGAGGGAAGGCATGCGACATCCAGGGATCATGGTTTTCTCCAGTAAATATATGAGTCTTTCCAGAAAGTGCCTCCCAGACCTTTTTGTGTGTACTTCTAGTGGTGTTGGAATGGTTTCCTGCCAGCTCTGCACATAATGATCACCAAATCAATTAAACTTGGGAATCCTGCTTTAGATGGAATCACTACAGTTTGCTGGTGGTAGCCAGGGGAGGAGATCTAGCTCTGTCTGTACCGAGCCTTTCTGCCCATGGGAACATGTTAACACCAGAATTTAACAATTAATTTTATTGGGTTTGTATGGCCAAGCTCTGGTAGCAAGTGTCTACAGGGGTGGCTCCTGTGAGGAGCTGCTGGAAGCTTCCTCCATGTCCAGCAGAGCCAATCCCTGGCAGCTCCAAAGATGGACATGCCACTGGCCAAGGCTGGGCCGATCAGAAATGGTGGTAATGCCTCTGTGATAACAGATTAAGAAAAAAGGGGAAAAAAGTTATTGCGCAGTTGTAATTGTAGCCAGAGAAGAGAGGAGTGGACACATGTGAGAGGAGTTACTCTGCAGACCCCAAGGTCAGTGGAGAAGGAGTGGCAGGAGGTGCCTCAGGTGCCAGCGCTGGGATTCCTCTGTAGCCCATCGTGCGGACCATGGTGAGGCAGCTCTGCCTTTGCAGCCCATGGGGATCCACAGCGATCCACCGCTGTGCAGAAATCCACCCCCAGGCCATGGGGCAGACCCACACTGGAGCAGGTGGAGGCCTGAGAGGAGGCTGTGATCCCACTGGAGGCCTGTGGAAAAGGAAGCACCCACGGGAGCAGTCTATCCTTGCAGGACTGCAGCCTGGGGAAGAGCAACCCATGCTGTAGCAGTTTGCANCAGCCCATGGGGATCCACAGCGATCCACCGCTGTGCAGAAATCCACCCCCAGGCCATGGGGCAGACCCACACTGGAGCAGGTGGAGGCCTGAGAGGAGGCTGTGATCCCACTGGAGGCCTGTGGAAAAGGAAGCACCCACGGGAGCAGTCTATCCTTGCAGGACTGCAGCCTGGGGAAGAGCAACCCATGCTGTAGCAGTTTGCAGAGGACTGTTGCTCATGAGATGGACTCATGTTGCAGCACTTCATGGAGAACTGTCTCCCAAGGGAGGGACCCCACCGTGGAGCAGGGGAAGGCCTCCTCTCCCTGAACAGCAAGAGAAACAGCTTGTGATGAACTGACCTTTAATCCCATTTCTTGTCTCCCTGTACTGCTGGGGGAAGACAGAGCTGGGAAGGAGGGAGGGGTGGGGGAAGGTGTTTTTAAGGTCTTATTTTACTTCTCATCATTGTTCTCCGATCTTGTTAGTAACACATCTGATTAATATATCCAATTCTAGCCTGTTTTGCCCATGAAGATTATTTGGTGAGTGATCTCTCCCAGTCTTTATCTCAACTCACGAACCTGTTGTTACATTTTGTCTCCCCTGTCCAGCTGTGGATGGGAGTGAGAGAGGGGCTTTGATGGGTGCCTAGCACCCAGCCAGCATAAACCCACTATGGACTTTTCGGTGGAAATGCTGGGGAACCACGAGGATTTTGAGGTGAGGATTTTGAGATAAGGATAGTAACTGGGAGAGGTAATGGGAAAAACAAGTACCAGAAAATATTNTTACATTTTGTCTCCCCTGTCCAGCTGTGGATGGGAGTGAGAGAGGGGCTTTGATGGGTGCCTAGCACCCAGCCAGCATAAACCCACTATGGACTTTTCGGTGGAAATGCTGGGGAACCACGAGGATTTTGAGGTGAGGATTTTGAGATAAGGATAGTAACTGGGAGAGGTAATGGGAAAAACAAGTACCAGAAAATATTAGAGTAGAATGATCATGGGGAATTTTTGTTGTAGTTATGGTGAAGGGACGAGGGGTGAATTTTGAGTAAATCGTCCATTTTTGTACTGTGTTGTGATAATGTTATTTTGGTTTTTCTGTGGGGAAATTTTGTTTTGTTTGGTTTGGCTGGTTTAGTTGTTCCAAGTGAAGGTCATGTGACGAATGTGGATTTTAATTATAACGATAACAAATATATGATTCACATAGGTGAGGGGTGGAAAATGTAGTGGGTTGGCCTTGACTGGATGCCAGGCACCCTCCAAGCCACTCTATCCTTCCCCTTCCCAGCATGACAGGGGAGAGAAAAATAAGATGGAAAACAGCTAGTAGGTTGAGATAAAACAGTTTACTAAAGCAAGGAAAAAGCAAACGTTTGAGCCCACATAAGCAATGGGGAAAAAAAAATTATCTCTACGTCCCATCAGTGAGCAATGCTCAGCCAGGAACTTCCCAGGAAGCAGGGCTTCAGCACACATAGAGGTTGCTCCAGAAGGCAAATATTGTAGTTTTTTTCTCTCAGCTGATGTCATATGGTATGGAATATCCCTTTGGTTAATTTGGGTCAGCTGTCCTAGCTGAGTTCCCCTCTCAGGATTTTGTTCACTCCCAGCCCCTTGATGGTGGGGGGAGGAAAGTTAGAGAGAAAATGCTGATGTTGTGCCAGCACCACTCAGCAGTAGCCAAAACACCTTTCCAGCTACCAATGCACAGCACAGCACTTTGAGAGATGCTGGGGGATAAAGAACTTCAACCAGACCCAGTGCACTGATCATCAGTGATTTCCTGTGCGGAGATGGGTGTACGAGTCACTGAGCAATTGGTTCTCCTGGCCACTGATGGCTGGTATTTGCTTGTGTGGCAATGCTCATATGATAATTCAGGGAAGAGGTGAGAGGAGATGAGGACGGTTCTGTTTTAGCAAGGGGGAGTGTGAGACAGAGCAGTGAAGATAGGCATGCTAAGGGATAGGAGGGGAAGATCCCAAAAGAATGAAGGGGGTGAAAACACCCCACCGGCTGTGTGTGCACTTGACCTGGCAGAGAGCCCTGAGCTGTCTCTGTGTAGGAGGTAATCAAGTGAATAAACAGAAAATCCCCATTTTGAGGCTTTGACCCCAATTAACTCTTTCATTTACTTCAAAGGGACGAGACACATGCTCAGAATTATGCAAAAGCTGAATTCTTTTTCCTGCGTCAGAACACAAAGTGCTAATTGGTTAATTGGTTTCACAGTTTACCACAATATGTTATTTAATTATTGGCTTACTTACTAACTAGCAGAGTTATGTATATTCAGTCCTATGTCCTATTAACCTCCCTTTGGGACTTGGATTTGTTCTTTCCACAGCTGTCACTGGACTTGAGATTTGCTATAAGGTTGTAATGTCTGCTTAACCATTTGCAATTGAAGGCCTTACTGGAGTGATTTAGTCTTCTTTTAGGACTTATAGAGAATTGCTACTGGTATACAGGAAACTTTTACCATGAGAAGACAAGGTGTTTGAGCTAGATACTAGATACTCTGAGTTTGGTAAGTCTGTATTCTTTCTTTGGAAAAAACAGGTTCCTCTACTTTCAGCAATATTAAGAAAAAAATGTATGCTTGCTAAGGAAGAAAACCAGCAGAAGTATCTATGCACAAATTCACACAGTGACCATCTTTTTCTGGTTCCTTTAAATACTTGAAAAAAGAAATGGCAGATGCAGGCAATATTACTGGAAAGGTAAAGCTGAGGCCATATTAAAGCTTAGAAAAAAGTATTTCCTTCACTAAGTTGAAGTTTTCACTTGTTTCTTTCACCATTTTTCTCCCTCAAGTGCCTTTGAAGTGCCATTGTCTCTTGCTCCATCTGCTTACAGGATGCTCTGCACAATACTAAGAAAACTATGATTTGATGTGTCAGGCAACTTTTATTGCAGAGAACATGAACACTTGCATCCCACTAGCCTCAAGGGGCAGGCTACTACTGAGCACAAACAAGACATTCATGATTGTTTTGACGGCCTTGAAAGCCATCTCTAAGCACATTCTGCACAACAAGCAAAGCCAGGCTTTGCATCCCCCAGTGAGTTCACATGCATGAATTATTTCATGGACAGCAGTTCTTCATGCTGCTAAACGAAGTGAGAAAGCAGTCTGCAGCTGACCCAGGGGATGAAATCTTGCACTCTTCTTTCCTTGGAAGAAAAAGAAGAGCAGACACACTCCCAGGGAGGAAAAAAGGACTAGAAGAGATTACATGAATCATCGACTCTCTTCCCTGTCCACAACCAGGTAACATATTGCTGGATCAAAGAACTCTACTCTTTCCCACACTGCAAACCCTCAGAGTATTTTGCAACATCCTATAATAATTCCCAGACTTTTACTACAAAAAGAGCTGTAGAAAATATTTTTGGCATCTTCCCACAACAGAAATTTTGTACTTTCAATAAAAATGCAAAGATCCTTCCTAGTCAGAGCTATGGAAGAATTCTTTCCTGAACCCACCATGATGGATCAGTTTAATTCTGATTACAAGAAAAAGAGAGGGCAGACAGGCATGAGAGAAATGTCTTCAGCCCCAGCTGTCCCAGATCAGTGTCAGGGAATGAAAGGCAAGGGAGAGAAAAAAAATTGTCCTTCTACCCACCACGTGCTGGTGGGAGGGGAGTGATAGAGGTGTTTTTGCCTTTTTGTTCCATATTTTGGAGGGTAAAAAAACCCCTCATGCTCTATTAAGGCCATTTCTTACAGTTCCAAGGAGTATTTCTCCCTGCTGTTTTTCAGTCTCACACAGTTCTCAGTAAGTCCTGATTCTCCTGACATCTTGTGTGTTGCCTTATATTTATTTCTGCAGCAGTGCTTCACACTGCCAATGAGAAAATCAGTGTACCAGATATTTCAGCTATAGAGCCATCAGTGCCAGGTTCAGTCAGCCGATCTCAGAGCTGCTCCAAGAGCCCAAAAAATGGTTAAAAGCTGTCCCAGACCCACTAGATGGCACTGTGGATGGCTATACCAGCCCTTACGAACCCAGGCAGAGTTTAGCTGAGCCTGGCAGCTTCAATCTCGATTGTGTGGCTCTGACTTCCAGCACAAGTCCCTCTGCCTGGAACCTCACTCGGTAGTTCTGCCCATCCAGCAACTTTTTGGTACCCTCAGTCACTCCAAATTTAGGCTATTTCAAATAATTATCAGTATTGTTTTTTTTCTCAAGAAGCTCCACGATTATATTTTTCCAGTTCCTGGATCTTCCACAAAACATTCCAGAGGTTTCAAGAAATATTTAGAAGGTTGGTAAGTCTGAGTGTCCTGTCTGGCTGGTGTGCAGTATGTATTTCAATGGAAGGGTACAAACTCGAACCACGCTTTCCAAAAAAGCTGCAGATTACAGGAATTTTGATGTAACCCTAACTTTCCATCTTGGTTGCACCAGTTTTGCTCTACAGTCAGTTTGGATCCCAATAAAATCAGTTGGGAAGGAGAATTTCCGCTGGGATCGTGGAAAGTTGGATAGGGACCTCTGTCAGGTTTCCAAACACTTAAAATTAGTGTGCTGACATTTGGTAAATCTTTCCCCCTCTTCTGATCAAGGTTTCTACCCTTACTGTGAGCAGTGTTTGATGGTTTACGCTCACAATGAAAATTGATGGGATTGTTGGAAAAAACTACGTGACTGCCATTTTCAGTTTGGGGTGCAACACTTTTGTCAAGTGCATTTTTCTAACTGAAATGGGAGTTAAAATCCCCTTCTTTCAGTCTCTGCTTCTGTATATTATTTCATCACAGCCTCCTGCCTCTGGCTTTTAAAAGTTTCTCTTGTGTTGCAGCTTCAGCATCATCCTGAGTAGGGCTTTGAGCCTTTCTTTTCAGTCTTTGGAACCATCTTTTGTGTCTCCCTCAGTAACAGCACTATTTGAAACAGCCCCTCTCCATACTCTCACATTGCTATTTACTCTAATAAAATGTATTAGGCATTTTCCAGTTGTACCATTCAGGATTCAACCACAAACTAATCTATAAACCACACATTAGTCATGCAAGTTGAATGAACAGCGTCAATTCCTAGGTCTTGTGCATTTATCATGAATCATGGCATAGTTTGGGTTGGAGGCGATCCTTAAAGGCCATCCAGTCCAAACCCTCTGCAATGATTAGGGACTACTTCAAATTGATCAGATTGATTGTTTCCAGGGGCATCTATCACCTCTATGGGCAATCTGTTCCAGTGTTTCACCACCCTCATCATAAAAAAACTTCTTCCTTGTATGTACTCTAAATGTTCCCTCTTAAAGTTTTAAACCATGGCAACAGACCCTGCTAAAAAATCTGTCCCCATCTTACTCAAAAGCCCCCTTTAGGTACTGAAAAGCCACAATAAGGTGTCCCTGGAATCTCCTCTTCTCCAGGCCAAACCTCAACTCTCTCAGCGTTTGAAGCAGTCTCTCGGAGAAAGCCTCCTTGACTAGGCAGTGCAGGTGAGCAAAGCACTGTGAGAAAGGACAAATATGCTCATCAAGCCCTAACCTGTTTGTTAATGACCCTCATCCAAAGAGTACAGCTTCCAGACATGGCAGGCACGATACATGACAGTATGAGGATTCTTAGATCTCTCTCATAAGAATGCCAGGTCCCACAGGAGCAGGAGATAAGCCAGATATCCCTCCTTCCTACTTATCAAATACTTATCTGGAGATATCCCTACAGATAAACCATGGATATAGGGTGCAAGCTGCAGAGCAAGAAGTGAATAACAACTATGTGAGCCTAGGAACAGAGTTCTGTACCCTTGTCAAAGGGTGACTGTGGGTAAAACCCCTAAAAAGGAAAATTTAGTGCAGGAGATTATAAAATGACTCTTCTATTATTTTTCCTGTTCTTTTTTTTATAGCCAACAATACCCAGGTGTGCCTGGAGACTGCACAAAATTCAAAAGACATGAGAAACTCCAGAAATTCAGGGGTGTATCTGGACACAAATTTTAGCATTATGACTAGTTCAGTACAATACTCTATCACAGCTTTAAAAAATTATTAAACTGGCATATATATTTGCTGGAGAGAATAAATAAATTATTTTAAAAAAAAAAGAACAAGCAAAAAACCACCAAAAACTAGTGTATCTAGTCAAGTTTCCAAATGAAAATGGTTTGTTGTAGATGGCTTTCTCAAGTAGACCTCAGACCTGGGCATGATGAGGTTTTGTATTGTACTCACACATCACCCACAATGAGGTTTTGAACTGTATTCACTGTAGGAACTTGAGAAACAATCCTCAAGACAGTTTGATCTCCAAATGTAGTTTAAAGTAGTTTTAACTTGAACAAACTTGTAATAAAGTCGAGAGAACACTAAAAAGTAATGCACTCTGGATTTTACCTGTCTCATAGGGCAGGATTTACTGTAACGGTGCAGAAGATAAAACTTGATCTCCATATCTTCCACTACATCTGTGTAATGATTTTTCCCAATTTTAAACCTATTCACTTCAAAGATGACTGGCACATATTATGTCTGTATTTTTCCCTACACCAGAAGTAAATAATTTTGATGGCAATTTTTTTACTGACCCTTGCAACTGACAGATAATTCCTGGCATCTCTGGCCAAAACTTTTGAGAACTCTGGGTCAGAAAAGTGGCCAAATGAGCTTGCCTCAGCATTCCTTTAGATCATGAACTTATGTCTTCCTGTAGCATTGTATCATGTGGTTCATAAACTTGTTTTGCAAGTTTGTTTCCTTAAAAGAAAAAGGTATTTTGAAAAAAAAAATGGAACTAAAAATATAAAAAAAAATATTGCCTTAATAGTCACTAGATCTTTAAAGACTCCTTTTCACAGATGCTGACAGTTGGGTGAAAATAGTTTGTCCTCAAGGACAGAAAACTGAAACCAATATTATGAAAATAGAATCTGTGAAACATCAGAGGTCATTTTCCATAAGACAGCTAATTGCCTGCCTGAGTATTCACATTTTGTTCTGTGTCTTTTGCCACTATCAGTGACTCATATTTAAAAACCATGAGAATAATCTGTGTTCTCTTCTCTTGTAAGTTCTTGTTTGGGTCTATAATTAAGTAATTAAAGTAAGCATGTGATATTACCAGGAAAGCTGGCAAATACAGATCAAACAGGTTTTTGATGGTGAGCCTGCAGGAATCCTCGCTGAGCTCTCAACGTGTGCATGGAAGTTTTATAAGCAATTAAACTCTTTCCCTGAAAATCCTATCTTCAAAGCTTTTGGATCACCTGGAGAGTTTTATGGTTGGCTGCAAATAAAGAGAGCATAGAAGCTTGTAGGAAAAGCTCAAACAAGGAAAAGAAACATGAAACAAGTAAGTTCAAATACACTTAACTTTTTTCCTTCTAGGGTGTTACTTCTCATCCTGTATTGATGCTGCTTTAAACAGATGCTGCATTTAAAACTTCCTGGCAGGATTATGAGGCAGCACAGAAGGTGCTTTGTCACTTCCCATGCTGCAGCAGAACAGCAAAACTTTTAGAAGTATGATAAGTAACACAAACTATTCTACAGTGGAAGATACCCATATGATGGAACCACTGGATTTCTTTTTTTTAACACTATAATATTTAGGTAGTGCCTTCAGTCATGCTTCTGTCTGTGCTTCAGCCTAACATGAAATCCATCACTGTCCTCATCCAGCTTTGGCTCACAGTAGTACAGACATCCCCAAGCACTCTCTGCTCTTTCTTATGTGACTCTTCAGCAGAAGATTTTTGCCCTCCGTTCTCTCTTCCCTAGAGAGGTTCAGTGACTTTACTTGCTGGCAGTAAGAGAACAAATAAATTGCAGACTCCTGTAACCATTTCCTGGTAGAGTAGATGTTTTGAGAAGTATGACAAGGAGTGTCTGTTCCACACTAACCTCATGACTGTATCCAGTCCTGATGGCCTTTGATCTGAGAGAGGCAGGACACTGGTAAGCTGCCTTTGCTCATTTGCCGTTATATGCCTGGACACGGGGTCAGAGACAAAGCACATGGAAAGGCCAGCGTGCAGGGAAGGAGTGTTTTGCATCCTCATTTGCTCCTGTGCAGGCACAAAGTACCTGTTGCCTTTAAATACAGACTGTCCTCAATTAAACCTATCAAGACACTACAGGTCTTTCCTTCACAGCAGCATAATACTGCTAATTCAACAGATCAAGAGAGAAAAATCAGATCCAGCTTGTCTACACTATTTTTCCCTGGCTTTAAACCACAAGTGGCTGCAGGTTGCATCTGTCAGCATTTAAATATGCCTTCAGCTGGTGTTCACGGCAGTGTGGCTTGTTTAAAGAGTTACGTGTATCGTAATTACCACTGAACATTCACCACCACAAAGATGCTGGTGGTGACACAGGCTCGACAGCTACAGTAGTGTTCCTTGCCTCTGGAGATATCCTGGGGTTGTCATTCCTTCTGAACTGCTGCTGGCTGCAGTTTCTCTTCAGATGGACCAAGAGAAGATGCTGCAGAGGAAATTTTTGGAGATGTGCTTTGTGCATCCTGTGCTGACCACAAGCAAAGCAGGCACATGTTTTTCATAGCACTGCTATCCTGTTACTCCCTTGATTCCTGTGGAACATGGCGCTCTGAGAGCACTGAAAGTGACTCCTGCTTAACCAGTAGGAGACTACATCACTACTGAGCCAGCTGCCTGGAAAAGTTAATGCTGCTCTGTGGTTTCTTCAGGACTTTGGGCCAGCATTTTCCTCATCAGATGTCTTTCCTTTGCTGTCCTATCCCAGCCGGTGCTTTATTCTCAGTGCAATCTATTTTCCGTGAGTGACAAGCCTGGGGGTTCCCAAAGCTACTTGAAGGAAATCAGGATGTAAAATGAAATACGAAGAGTATAGGGGAAGAAAGGAGGGAAAAAAACAAAAAAAATACACCCACTGCTGACATGAGAAATCCTGGCCCCAGGAAAGGAGNGAGGTGAAAATTGCAATTCCAGATGAAGTTGATGAGACTGCAGAGGAAGGGAAGCTGAATAAATTTACAGAATCTACAGAGGCAAAAATTGAGTCCTGTAGCCATTGTTTTTTACCCACAGAGACGCTATTATCATTGCAGTTTCACAAGTGGAAAAACAAAACATTTAAGTAATTTACTTTTGGCAGGTTTGGAGCCCAGGTTCCTCCAGCCCACAGGCATGGACGTAACCAAGAGATTTATGTTATGTGTATTACTTACAGGTGACTTGGAGAAAATTGATTAGAGTGAATTTAACTGAGCAAGATTTAACATTCAGATTCTAGATTGGGTGTGGGGGAGGTCAGACTTTGGCTCTGACCTCCACCTTCCTGTTTTACTTAAAAAATCCTGAAACAAGCAGTGTTAAAAATGAATGAAAGGAAGCAGGAGAAGAGTCCTAGCTATTTCTCTTCGCATATGTAGCTTTTAGTATTGTTAGGCCCATCCTGTGAATCAGTTGAAGGGTCAATAAATCTAGACCTCACTGTGATTACATGCATATTGCCCCCACTCTGTGGTTTCTGATTGATGCACCCACTAGTTACCATGTGTGTCAGTGTGCACTTTGCCTTCAGCGAAGAAAAACACTGGGGATACCTCTCAACCTGTCAGACTGATTCTCCTGTTTGGTCAGATGGTCTGCAATGCTTGCACAGGACAGCTTGCCCCTGCATGGGGCACAGCCCACTTCCTGTTCCCTTGCAACAAAACATATGTCAGTAATAAACTTCCCATTTTTAATCCAACACAACCAGTTGATGTGGGTAATTAGCTGACTTAACCTTTTCCATTTCTGATTTTCCAGAGTCTGTGGTGGGCACTGCACAGGCTCCTGTCCCTCTGTCCCCCACCTCACAAACGGCAGAGAACAACCTGATGTAAATAGACAGGTATCGTCAGAAATGTGACAAAGAAGAAAGGAGAGATGTCTGGTCTGAAGCAAACGCCATCTCACCGCCTTCCAGTATACCCTCATGCTTTTGTGCCCCTGTAATGGCGCCTTGAAAATGGACCTTAATTTCATAATGATACATGGCAATAGCCCGTTCCTGACAAGCAACCACGCCTGCGGTTGGTAAGCATCTATTTGAAAATGGAAAAGATATATAGTCCTTACAGTAATTAAGTCTCAAAGGGTTTTCTCTTCATACTGCAACTCCAAAAGAGAACCAGGTTCAAAACACATCTTAAATATTTCAACTGTGTGTTTCTCAGTAAGGGCCGAGGATTGAGAATGTGGGGATATCGATTACATCCTTTTTTAGCTTTCCACAGTAGGTTTCCAAGGAGGTAGCTAACTAGAACGGAACAGACAACCACATTTGTGCTGAATAGCTAGAAAGAAAAGGAAACACATTATGTGGTTTTTAAAAAGTTTTGTGAATTTTGGAAAAGATATGCAATGTTTCTGCTGAAAAATGCCATTATAATTATCTATATGTTTTCTATTTCACTCCAAGAATTTTTACCAATGTATTATTTTCTTGGTACCGTCATAAGTAACTGAGTAACTGGCAGCATCACTGTCATGAAATGCATCTACAAATGATCTTACTACTACACAATTGTTCTGAACGCTGCATAAAATATATAAAAATAACTAATTTTCCACCTCTGACAGGTTGGTTTATAAAAAAAGATTAAAACAAGTAATGTTGATTTCAGGATTTTTTTGGGGTTTTAGTTTTTTTTCTATGGAGACAGTCACACTAAACCTAGACACATTTGGGCTTGCATGACATAAGGCACCATATGTGTGCACACTTCAGAATTACTTCCAGATACAGAAAGGAACAGATCTGGAGTGAACACTGCCTTGGGAGCTTGATCTGCAGCAGAGGAACTCTGGTTTTATTATCCTTCACTTTCCACTGATCATGCACCTCTTCCCTTTGCATCTTCTCTTTTCTCACACTTGCCTACTCACGTCAGATCTGATTCTCTTTGTCAATTACTCTCTTCTTCAGTTTCCCCTCAAGGTCAGAAAAACATTCGCTTTACTTTTACCTTTCAGTTCACTGCCTGCTACGGATAAAGCTGAGCATAGAAGTATTAAAATACCAGGAGAAAGCCTGCTGTCACAATGACTTTGATCCAAAGTTCTTTGAAGTCATTAATGAACACTGGTTCCCGAATGTTGCTTTTGGTCTTTGGATCTGCCCATGGCTTTCTACTTCAACAAAAAGTATAAGTATTAAAAAGTTTTCAAAAGGTTTATCTGATGGGATTACCAGTTTGATTTTCTGAATAATGTTCTCTGAAGATTCAGATAAACATGTCAACACTTGAAAGCTCTCCCTAATATCTAAGGCTGAGATTAAAGGTCCTCTGCAGTCATGGCGCTCAAAGTTTCACAATCGGTGAATAATTTCAGCCTTACAACTGAGAACTCTTTGGTCTCTTGCAGCTGAGAAAAGATACACTTTCTTGATTCCTGCACCAGAATCATCCGCTGCTGTTGGAAATGTAGTCTTCACTATTGGAATGGTTCGAATTCTGGTGCAATATTACTGGAATAGTCTTGGCATTGTTTTGTCTTGTAAAGAGGCTTCTTGGACAATTGATCACTTATTATTGCCATGACTCTTTCTAAAGCAATGTGTTTGTAGCCCAGTAGTTTGTATTTGAAAAGTATCATATTAAGGGAGGTCTAAATTTTGTATCCATGCTCATGGATAGCAGTGACAGTTCATCTCACAGAAAGATCACCTTTAGCAGGTAGATACAGACACATACATAACATGTGCAATTGTTTACACACACAGTTTCTTCTCCCATAAAGTTTAGGCCCCCTAAGATATTTGGCTCTAAAAACCTGGGTTTTGTAATACTATTTAGAGGACCGGAGGATTCTGTAGATGAGCCTTTAATATTTGATTTTCGTTCCGAATCTGAAGTGCTACTACTAACTGAGGAATATTTTGTGGTTTTTGGTGAAAATTTTCACTTTTTTACTCATGCCTCAGTCTGCTGAATTCAGGAACGGTGCCCCATAATGATGCATTCTGTATCAGATTCCCTTTTAAAACTACACTCTGGGAAATAATACACTGAGTTTGCAGGACATACAGGAATACATTGCAATGAACAGAATATAATTAATTATTAATGGCATAGAAATTTCAAATTTTAACCCAAGTGCTTTGCTGAGCTGATGCAATCAAGGGGCAAGTATTGATCTCTTCATCTCATGCCCAGAGACAGAACTTGAGGAAATGACCTGAAGCTGAGTCAGGGGAGGTTTAGTTTGGACATTAGAAAAATGGTTTTCATCCAGAGGGAGGCTGAGCACTGGAACAGGCTCCTCAGGGAAGTGGTCACAGCACCAAGCCTGACAGACTTCAAGATTAATTTGGACAATTCTGTCATGTGTATGGTGAGATTCTTGGGGCTGTCCTGTGCAGGGGCAGGAGTTGAACTCTATGATCCTCATGAATCCCTTCCAACTCACCATATTATATGATTCTATAAGCAACTTCTTTTTCCAGCTCTAGCTGAATGCTTTGTGGGTTTATCTTTGTTCTTTGCAAAGTCCTTTTCTCTGAGAGTAGACAGAGTAACCAGAGCCATTTATGGGGCAGAGCAAGACAGCAGGAACCCTAGGCAGTCCTCTGAGCAATACCAATGTGCATCACATTGTAGATTCCCCTAGCAGATTCCCCAGCCAGTTGCTACCATCACCTGAGACTTTGAATAAGTCGGGACGCAAAATAAAACTACAGATTGATTAAAAAGATTACTTAGATCCTTTGTGTTTCCTAATTTGATCTGGAAAGAAATGTGACAAATATCCAAAAGAAATGTGACAGCCTGAGAAAGAATTTTTGTTCTGCTTTTGCACTTGGAACCTTGGCCTTGATGCATGCCTGCATACAGGGAGTGAGGCACTGGTCTCTGCACAGGTGTAAACAGCCACAGGCACACAAGGGCTATTCGGTTCTCCAAGGAGGTCTGCTCTTCAACCAGCTGCTCCTGTTCTCCCCAAAAGAAAGGTGGGAAATGGATAGGAGCACCCAACATACTAGAACCAACCAAGGGGTACCAGGTGGAATACCATCTAGTGGTCATCATCTTGTCTTTAAAATTTTGCTTTAGTATCAGTAGTTAAAAATTATGCCTATAAACATCATATGATACTCTAAAACAGGCAGCTCATTTTATTAAGACATCATAGATTCACGTAAAAAGTAGATTTTCTTTTATGCTACCAGGAGATTCATTGAGTTACAAAAATGAGCACAAAAGAGTTTCTAAAATATTATAAATAGTAGGAGGCTTTGATCAGTCTACTGTTTTGATTAACAGTTGAAAATTTCCATAAAAGAAAAAAGCATCTCTAAACCAGTTGCACTGCAGTCTTGCCCTTTGATAAGGCAGGAAAAAACTAACACAACTTTACACAATTAGCAACTGTATCTTAGAAATTAATAGCTATAGAGGAACAATTAAGTCATGTTTGGCTGGAGGTATCTTTGCCACCTTCCTGTAACCATTCATTTATCCCCATCAGTGAATGTAATGAGAAAAGGGTGTATTTTTATGTCTCCAAGAAATCAAGGTTCCCTTGGTAAGGCACAGGTTAAGTTTAGCATCACAGACATTGCATTAATTTTTCCTATGATAGAAACATTTTTTCCTATGAAACATTATTAGCATTAATTTCTTTCTTTGGACACAGTAAAAGACACTGTTTAATCAGCAGCACTAATCAAGACAGTCTAAGCAAGCAGGATTTCTTCCCTTCAGCAGCATTGCAAATTTTCTTGAGTGATTCCTTTCCTTGAAATTACTGTATAAAATCTTTACTTGTCCTTTTTTACCAAGAGCACAGAAAAAAATATCATCCAACACCATCAGTTGCCTCAATGAAATAGAGCAAACAAATTGTTGTTAGCTAATAACACTGGAGAGTGATACATCAAAGGAGCAGAATTTACACTTAAGCCTTGTCTTGATTAGAGTGTTCAAGTTTAATTCAGCATGCCACTATTTCCTGCTGTCTGTTCCTCTTCATCAGTAACAAACACTACTTAGAAGTTGTTGATACCGAACACATGGACCCAATTAAATCTGTAATGACATTTACTTATTTGAAGTTTCAGCCCTGATGTGGTCTCCCATTCATTCACCAAATGGCTTCCATTTACTGAAGGATTCTTTTACTTGCAGCAGAACCCTGAAGTGCAAAACTGAGTGATCATAAAGTGGACAAATTACGCACTGAACTCGCCTTTGATGGAGTACCCCATAGAGCATTTCAGGCACTTAAACAAACTATGATAATACTGGTGGCCTATTCTGGTCATTCTTGGACATTTGTTAAATACTACTACATGTACAATATTTTATATTAAATACGACTTTACAGAGAGAATGTGTAATACATATAATATTGACTAAAGGTAACCAACCAAAGCTCCTCAGAAGATAAACTAACAAAATACAAAGCAACTAAAAAATCTGGTCACCTTATTCCCCTGTGGTTCAAGGTCATGATAAAGAAATAAAGGTGATCAGTTCACACCTCATATTGGGCCAGAAAATGTTTAACACTATCACTATCATGTTTCATTTGGTTATCCTTTTACCTGTGAGACAGATTGTAGTTCCAGTGTAGTTGACGAAGATAGAGTTAATTTTTGTCATAATAGAATTTCTGGAGCTAGTTTGAATTTGTGATGAAAGCAGTGTCGATAACTCAGGGATGTTTTAGTTATTGCTGAGCAGGGCTTGCACAGGGTCAAGGCCTTTCTGCCCAACACACCACCTCACCAGTGAATAGTCTGGTGGTACCCCAGAAGCTGGTAGCTGACACAGCCAGGACAGCTGACCCCAGCTGATCAAAGGGATATTCCATATCATATGGCATCACACTCAGCAATAAAAACTGGAGGGAAAGTTTGCCAGGCCTGCAATTTTGAGGTTTTGCATCACTTGCTCCATTTTGGTTTTTTTAGGGGTAGGAGTTTTTTGTTCATTTTTTTACATATTTAACTGTCTTTTTCTCAACCCTTCAGTTTTCTTACTTTTGTCCCTCCAGTTCTGCCCCCTATCACATGGCAGGGATCGCCTGGTGCTGAGCTGTCAGATGGGGTTAAACCACAGAAACTGCTCACACAGTAAATAACTAGTTTTTGTTACTGCGGTAGCCGTAGCATCTTGTCATGAACCAAAACTTTATTAAAAACACACATAAACACCAAAACCCCAAGAAGTCAGCATTAATATTGCTCTTTAAGGAGAGGGGCAATAGTAGAAATAGATAGATGAAGGATCACACAGGGATAGAACCAGTTGATACTAATTTTATTGAAAGTGGTGCTGGCAGATACACTATGTTGTGGAGGGACACACTGCCCCGAGGCAGCAGAAGCCCTAAATTAGAAAGTGCACACCTGATGAAGATAGCAGTAGTCCTTCTGACACATTCTGGACTCCTCAGCAGCCCACACAGTGCTCACGTGAGGGTGTATTCTCCAAGCCCACTTACAGATTACTAACACCCTGTTCCCTCTCAGGAATCACCAAATTTCATAAAAAAAATGGAAACAAAAACAAAAAAAACCAAAACATGTAATAAAAATCAAGACACACAGAAAAAGCTTATGAGGATAAAAATGAATTGTTGAGGCTCTGATTACATTTTATATCTGATTAAAAGGCAACTGTACATAGTTCATCCAAATAATGACAGGAGACAGATAGTACATACAGATTTTTCAACAGTTTAACTTCAGGTTTCAGAAGAAAAGAAAGAATATCTAGATTCTAACATTTATCCACAGCCTTGAGGAAAGGACATTATGGATTAGGGCAAAAGTCATAGATACTCCTTTCTAAGGATGCCTTTATCAAAATGAAATCTGAAAAGGAGAAAAACAACAATACAGGAACAATTAACGATAACAACGTACTTCAGGTTACAGAGACCCTTCCTTCCTCTTGAAAGGGTCGTGACAGGCCTCCTGCTACATTCTGGTGGCTGTGACACCTACACTGGTGCAAAAAGGGCGGCAAAATAAGCTGCATCAGAACACAGCATGCAAGGAGGTGGTGAGAAATCCAAGTGCCAGTAGCAAGCTCCAGCAGGACAATTCATTTCTAATAATGCCTTGCCCTTCATCGCAGAAAGTTGATCCCACTGCTTTTTTGGGATGCAGCTGAAATATAACTGGCCTGCATTGCACATCATTAAAAAGGGAAAGCTCGACTGCACAGTTTATGATTATTTTCATCCAACAGGGTGCACCCCAGATGGTGATAATTACCCATAACCTTGAGGATATAAAAGAGCTTTAAAAGGCTTGATTTAGAAAGTAGTTGCTTAATGCATGAGCAGCTGAAGGCTGAAAGATGATTTAATTATTTCTTTTTTACCCTTTAGGTATTTGATGCTGCTATTAGAGTGCAAGAGCTTTTATAGCTCGATCTGCTTGGAGACCAAGTCACTATCTTTAACTTGCAGCCAAAACAAAGAGCATCTACCCACTAAAAAATTAATTGAATACTAAAACACCACACAATACAAAAAAATTTTACTAAGAACATCTAATGGAATGACCTTTTCATTTGGATTTTTTACTCTACTTCTTCACATATTCATATATTTTTGTCTCTCAGCTCCTGAGAGCAAATTCCTTTCCTCCTGTGCTTCTGTGTTTTGTAGAATATCTAGCTGATGGCAAGTAATTTCAGATAAGAAAAAAGCCTTCCAATTCAGGTTGGAAGCTGCTATGAGAGAACTGGTGTGTTTAATTATTTTTACACTATTTATGTAGCTTCTCAGCCTCTGAAGAAGCATCTTTTACCAAGGATGCCTTTACAAAGCCTTTACAAAGTGTAAACAAGCTGTAAGTTGTTTTTCCCATTAGCCTTACTCCTTCGCTTTCCTGAATAGGGTGTTACGTTCTGGGTCCAGAGAGGCTTTTTTACAGCTATTTTTATTCTGGTTGAAAAAAAGAAATCTCTTTGTTTTCTTGCTTTTGTTAGTGCTATTTTATATTTATATGAATGCTTTTGCCAGTGCTTCTGGATTGCAGTCTGTAGGGGATCTGTAATGGAGAGTCCTTACTGCCCTGTGCCCTTATGCCAAGTGCATAACAGAGGAAGAGTAAGCTGGAAATCCTGGTGGTCTGCAGCACAGGAATGTCTGTTTTTGCAGCGGGAAGCTTGCAAACCCACATTTGTTTGTATATTTATACTTGCTCTGTTCTTTTTCTTTCCCTCTTTTCTTCCATATTCCTCTAAAAAAGGAAGCTACAACAGCCATCCAACCCACGCATGCTCCCTGGTCAAGGCTCTCAGTTTCCATGCCTCCTACTCCTGGCACCAAAGACAGGATTTCGGCAGTTCCTCCTGGCCTCACAGATGCCTTAGAGAGCCCTTGCTATGTGACATACCCCAGAACCACATCAGGAAGCATCTGTCTTCACCTCCTGTGTTGTATGTGCCAGCCCCATGCAGATGTGCCTCAGACACTGCAGAGCACTTAAAATGGGTCTGCTTAAGAACCTAAACCTCTTTCCAAAAATAAAAATTTCTAATATGACACTAGAGGGAAAAAAGGGGGGGAAAAAGAGGAAAAAAACAAAGTAGAAAAAAAAGAGAAGGAAAGAAGAGCATGGAAAGAAGAGTGTGCAAGTGTTGAAACCCAAAGTAAATTGAGCTGACCTATCTGCCTTGCAAACACAGTGCATCCTGAACAGAAGGGGTTAAAACCAAACTTACTTCAAATAGCTTTGGTAAAATCCTGCTATGAGGTCCTAGAGAGTTCCTTCCAATGCAAAAATAGGTGTCCTGCCTTCACAGGCACTATTTGGGGATCTCTGAGAAGTAGAAGATATTTAATGAAGTTGATTCTGCAAAGAGGCATCCCAATGAAATTTTTTTCAGCCAAGGAAGGGGAGAGCGCCAAGGGGCTGGAGTCTGCAGCACCTCAAAGTGATGGCATCCTGCCAGCTTCTCTTTGCAGGCATATCCATGCCAGAAGTGCTTAAGTGCAAATGGCATGTAAACCAGAAACACCTGTCATTATTGTGCTGGGGGTGTATGTGGATGATTATGTGAAACTGTGAAAAAAGTGTGCTTTCCTGCCCAGAGAATGTAATGAAAATTTTACTGCGTTGAGCAGTATGGCTGGAGTGGTTGTGCTGATTTTATCAACAGTTGGCCTTAGAGCATGCAGCAGGGCTCTGCTCAACCCTCCCTGGAAGCACCAGCACACCTGGACCTCCCTGCCTCCTCAAGATGCCTTTTCACACCTGCTTCACAAGACGCCTCACCCTGCTCACCCCTGTGCATCAGTCATAGTGGATGGCTACACTGCAGTGAGGCTCACCTGAGACCTTTCCATTTCATTTCAGCAGTAGTAAACTGTCATTTAGATTGTAAATATGGATTTTTCAGCAGCACCTTGCCACCTTATTTTCTGTCTTTGTCAGCAAGCAGTAAAGCTCTGACAAGACCCTGAGAGCAGTTTTGCGAAGGTCACTCAGGCTCTGATTTTGTGCCAGCATGGCATGAAGCCAACCCAGCAGATACATGCTGCTCCACAAGCAAGCAACAGCTCAGGCTCTACAGCTGTTTGATCCATGTTACATTACAGGACCTCAGTACATATGTCAAGGAACTGCACTTATGATTTGGGGGTACATATCTCTGGATGAGGCAGTCTTTGAGTTCAATATAAGAAGAGAACATTTTCTTATGGATCTCTCATGGCTGTGAGTATGGAGTGAACTACCATGGCACAGGAGAAGCCCTCACTTCCCCTGCCCTCTTCTCCAGCCAGGTGTGATGGCACAGTGTTGTTTTCACTGCCAGCTGGTACAGGAACAGTGTCTGGGATCAGCTGCTGAGATAATTAGGGTAAATTTCTGTTTCATAATCCTGAATGTAGCTGGTAGTCAGGACTGAAAAACTCCCATCTGCAGAATTTTGAAGTAAAATTCTACTGGTAGCACTTAAAACACAGAGAACACAGTGTGTCAGAAGGCAAACAAAAGCAGTGTAGAAGAAGGAGAGGAGCACATTTTTATACTAAAGAAAAGCTGTTTAGCTATGGGACCTGTTAGGTCAGACCTAGTTGTTCGTAGTAAAGGAGGATCATGATTCATAAGAAAGTAAATGAACTGAACAGGAAATGTATTTTATAGCACAAAAGATGCTGGTTTGGGACCTTACAGTGATGAATAAGACACAGAGAGGTTTGTATTTCATCTAGATCAGTTACTGAAGGACAGCCAGGCTTCCCTTGCTCTCCTGCAAATTTGACCTATAGAAGTTGTATAGTCTACTTATTATGTCTCTGCAGAAGAGACCAGTGAGACGAGGCTTCCATCTGGCTGGGAATCAGGATGTGTGTGTGCCTGAGCTGCAAAAAGTGTGTCAGGACTGTAGGAGTTTCATCATCCACCAAAGGAGCCTAGAAAAGTTCTACACACTGCATGTGTCCCTTGGAGAGCTTAGCCCATAGCAAAGCCTAGTCAATGGGATTTAGACATTAACTTTGTGCCAGACTGCCAAGCAGTGCATGGAGCTGCAGCAGCTGGGGCTAGCCTTCCTACTTGCTCTCTGGCCACATTTCATACAAAGTGAGAAAGGACAGACACTTCCCTGGGCTGAAATTCCCCACGCCCCAACGGGTCCATATTGCCCAGGCTGTACCTTGGCCTCATGTACTTCAGGCTGTACTTAGAGGCCTCATGAGTGGAAAGGCTGGCAAAGGTGGTCTTGAAAAGTGATTTCAGGGCTGTGCTTACCTGACCAAATAGATCTCTCTAAACTGTTTCAGATTCCCCAAGTCCAGTGCCTACTACTCAGTTGTGGGGTACAGTTTGGGTTGTGACTCGGGGTCTTGGAAACCTGGAAACCAATCAGTTGAACTTTCTATGTTTCAAAAGTAACCTAGGAGTTCAGATGAAAAAGTAGTGACCAGGGACTACCACTTGAAGTCAACTGTTGGGAAATAACAGAAATTTTGCCAGGGATTGTTCTGTGGTAAATTTTGAAATTTAAATAATTTCACATGCTGTGCTAAATTTTAATTAATAAGGATGTTTATTGCAATCTTCCCATAATTTTTTAGAGTGAACCAAACTATAGAGCAGCAGGGGTTCATTTGTTGCACTGATTTATTTAAAAGTTGGTTCAAGTGAAATACCCACATTTTAGAGCCAACTGTTCATGTCCCTGCAGTAAAAAGAAAGGTTGTGATGTCTGTAATGAATTTAATATAATAGTAGGATTTTTTTTGTTAGTCTTGAAAACATTCTGTTAATCTTAAAATTCTGCCTGGCTTTCTAGTTGCCAGATTAAATAAATGTGGCCTGACATACTTCATGCCAGCCCATAAAGTGCTCCTGAGTCCAAGCCCACAACAAATGCCAATAAAAGGGGCTGCTAACCCTCTACAAAGGCCCCACGCACACATCTCATTCACAGAGTTGTTCTTAGCTCCATGAATTTTAGCTGTACAGGAGTATATGCATTTTTATGGACATTTTAAACATGAAACCAGTCTCTTTTTTTTCCAGAATTTCAAATTTATCCAGAGAGTGAACCAGTTTGAGATGCTGACGTTTCTACTTTCATTCCCATTGCTGCAGAGTGTTTTTACAAGTGATAAGAAATTGAATCATACTTTAGAAATATCTTACAAGTTATTTAATCATATATAATAACTTCTTAATTTCGATCAGAGTGACAAGTAGAAGTATCTCATCCTGAAACATCTTAGGGCTGAATCTCAGTCTTCATCTGGAGAGAAGGGCCCATGTACCGATCTAGCTGCTCGTACATAGGTCAGTCCTGCAGGCTTTATTTAAAGTCAGTTTTCTCCAAGTTAAACAAACTGAACCCCTCAGCCTCTCCTCATTCCTTGTATGTGTCAGCCCCCAGCCACTTTGGTATCTCTGCACTGGGTACCGTCCCTTGCTAATCTGTCTCTGGGGATGTAATACTGGGGAGCTGAAAACTGCGCACTGCAGACATGGACTCACAAGGGCTGAGTGGACTAGACTAATTGTGGTTCTGGACCAAAGAGTTGTTGCAGTCCAGGATGTGATGAGCCTTTTGCTCTGCAAGAGCATTGTCTGGAGTCCTGTTCAGCTTCTCGTGTACCAGGACTACCAGACCTTTTACAGATTTTCTCCCTAACAGCCAGTCCCCAGCCTGGGTTCATTCCCTCCAAGTGCAGACTTTTGCATTTCTCTTTGCTAAATTTCCTGAGATACTTGTCAGCTTGTAGATCAAGGTCCCTTAAGGCAGTCCTACCCTTTTGTGAGTCAACAACTTCAGATAAGAATTCATTGATATTACTGTATGAAATTCACCTTCATAATTGCCACTCATTCCTAAAAATAGCTCACACAATTAATTATTTTTATTCTGTAAGATGTCAGTATTCTGTGATGTGTATGTTTCCAGGATTAAAGATATTCCCAATTTCTTACTGTTCCCTCATTGTTCAAATAAATTAATAAAAATCAACAACTTTCTTATGCTCTGGTCTGTTAGCTGGGAATGACAATAGGGTCAGTTGAAGTCTTCCCACTCAGTAGGTTTCCATTGTCAGATATTTGCCAAGGGTTCAGCCACAGTTTCTTGGCTTGTGTTTATAGCACCACTCCCAGGTGGTCTCTCTATCCAATTATCCACCAGGCCGGTATTGGCTTCTGTGATGAGTTGGAGGTATCAGACTGCAGTCTGGCACAGCCAAAGGCAAAATGCACTAATATGAAACATTCTACTTCAACAGCTTGTTAAGCAATATGTGTTTCCCAACTTCCTTTATTGAACTGCCAAATAATTTTTAGAATGGGAAATTTATTAAAACTTGGGTTTAGTTTGGTGAAGACCCTCAAAGTTTTATCTCCATCAGACACTGCATCGATGATCTTCACAGGAACATTCTGGTTTCAAAAAAAAGTCCATGAAACAATAGAACAAAAATAAAAATTAGTCTCAATCTCCACCATGATGCTACTTTCATGGTTAGTAGCATTCTGTATCTTCTTTTTCTTTCTGTACCACTCACAGCAGATTGTTCCAAATTTCTTTCAAAACGTAGTGTGAGGAGAGAGACAAGTGGCAGAAAATTCAAACAAGTGAGTTTGTGGAGGAAAAAATATGTGAGAGAAAGATGATGGAAAAGTGTCACAATATAAATCTCTCCTCATATGCGTATGGGTCACAACAGAGATGGGAGGTGCTGTCACTATCACTGATAATGTTTACCATCTGCACAATGACAGGACCCAAATGAGAAAATTCGGAAGGTCTGATGTAGAGCAAAAAGACACCAGACATCATGTTTAAGCCAGAGTGTGGTCATAAAAACTGACACAAACGTTGATCAGAGAGCAGGACCTGGAGAGTAAATAAAGTACACAACATTACCATTACATGAGATCCACTCTTCAGACCAGAACCTCTTACTTCTCAGGCAACCTTAGCAAACTGAATATAAACCCTAAACCAGGGCTATTTTATACTAAGCAAATTCAATGAAATTGTGTTCTTTCACTAAGGACTGTGACAAACTGCTTGCATTGTGCAGATTTTTCCCAGTCTGCTAAGAAATGGGCAGTACTGGAATCCTAATTTTAATTAATTTTACTGGTAGAATTTCAGGAACTTGTAGGGGTCTGAAGTAAGGAGACTCCACCCTGAAATCATGCTGAAGCACTCACAGCTGCCAGCAGTTAAATCTGTTAGGATGGACTCTTCTGAAGTTGCTGTTGGCTCATCACAACAAATCAGTGCATGTCCAAGACTCTTCGGAGTGCTGGTGTTACAAACCTTGTGGGCAAGGCACAGGGACAGGGGGCTGCTTTTTATTATTTATTTTTCTTAAGAAAAATTCAACAAGGGATTATTATTTCTATTGATTACTCACACAGAGGAAAATGAGCTTCCTCTTATTTCCTTGATTTGACTGCTAGATGACACAAAAAAAGTTGCAGTCTGTTGTCGCCCTGAATTTTGCAGTCTTTCTATGTTTTCATTCTTGTAGTAGAATTTCCCACGCACTTTACTGTAAGCATCAGGCATGTTTACCTACCGGTATCTATTATTATCATTCTTTTTGTTAGGCGGAGAATTATGATAGACTTTTGGTCTGACCAGTGTCATGGAGAGGTGGTAACCCCATCCTCCAATCCATGGTTGTCTCTAAAAAGATATATAACTGACAAATAAAGAGCCGGGCCGGTCTCCTTCCTTCTTCTTCCTTCTACCTTGGCCCTTCCTTGCTCTCTCTTTTGGCCCAGGCCCTATCCTGACAGAACGGTGTCTGCGTGGTCCTTTCGTGTCTGAGTACGACAGTCTATTAATTTTATTCACATTTGAACTGAGATTTAAAAAAAGCTAAAGCACGAAGACTTAGGGGAAAACTAGGAGACAGTGCTTTATAATACAGCAGGAACCTGGTATATTCAACCATGTGGCAATAAGAAGGATAAAGTAAAGTTCTGTTGCAGAAATACACTTGTTTCTTCTTCTCACCAGCTTCAAAACCTTCAAATTTATGGAAAACACTTCTCAAAATCTCTAGTGACCATATTCTGTCTACCTGAAAAGCAACTTCGCATTGGTTGAGAGGACATTATCAACTCGCAAAATAAAACAAAAGAGAACTTCCATAACTTGCACTAGTACTGCTTATCCCATAAAGGGAGCAAGAGTTTTGAACCTTCTGGTCACCACCAATTAGGAGGTACTGCAGATCTTGGGCTAAAAATTGCAACCAGAGCCTCTGTGTATTTATCACAGTTCCTTAATTGAGACAGAGGTCAGACTGTGTTCTGCACCATTTGTCTTTATTAGAAGTTCTGCAGAAGTCAGGTCATCAGACATTTCTGGATTGTTTGCTGCATACCTTGGATGTTGTAGACAGCCAACTACCTCTATCCAGGTAGTTATACATCCAAAGGATCATTATGGCCCTGTTCCCAGTGTGAACTCTCTCAGCAGCTTCTTCCTTTCTTAGCCTCAAGGTAAGGAAAATTTTTTCCAAGAGCCTTATAAGAGCCTGCATTTGACCTCACCCCAATCACTGAAACAGGATTACTGTCTGAACTAGATTTCCCTGAAAAACATCTCAGGGTTTTCCCATGGCAGGGCTCTAACATAATGCAGATGAAAGAAAGCAAGCACACTGCACAGGCCTTGATCTCCCACTTATGTGCATAATTAATTTCACATGGAAAAATATTTCCATTGATTTAGGACTCTTCATAAGCCGAATATGCAGTTCACATGTATTTGTAGAACCAGGGGTCATACACTGTACACAACCGAACATTTCTTATTATTGGGGAAATACTGAAGTAAAGGCCTGGAGATTGAGTATTAAAAGGAAAAGAAATTTTTATGATTTATAGTGTGGAAGCCTTTTCTAGGCTCAAGAAGAATCACAAAGTAATGATTTTCTGGCTATTGACACACAGGTTTTATGCTTTGCCAGGTCACCTCTTCAACAATATTGGCTAATCCAAAACGTTTTGAAATTTCCCATTCTCTAAATTACTCCAATCTAAACAGGTCAGTGATTAACTTAAATCTACATTCCAAATGGCATAGTCCTTCAGCTCTTTAGTTAATCTTTCTCTTTGCAAAGGAATTCTTATTTGCTTTTATTGCAATGTTACATTATTTTTGGTCTAGATGTGAATGCTATTTAAGCATTTAAAAATTAACCTGCTGTTTGGAACAAGAGGGGTAAAAGTTTTGGAAACCCTCAGTCCCTTTGTCTGACTCCAACGGACATCATAGACCATAATATTTCAAAAAACTCCAACTACTTGGTCAGCTTGAAAAAGTTATTGGTATCCTGGCAAAAACTTCACTTAAATATGTGCACTTAATAAAACTTTCATAATGAGAACAATTAAAATTCTATTATGTCAGAGTTCAGAGCAGGCAGCCATGCCTTATTTTTACCTCTGCAGGATTAACAAAATTCATAACTTCAGTGCCTGCTTTTTGCTGCAGAGAGCAAGCTGCTTAATGCTGTCAACAACACCAAGTTCCCCTCTGGCATCTGCATTACTGGCCAACACATATAAACAAAGCAGCTCAGGTCATACTTCCTGCTCATTCAAAATAAGGAATACCAGGCATGAACTCTTTTGCCCTACTTGTACTGAGCTCCATAACTTAGAAATAAAAAAATCCTTTTTTCCAAAAATTCTTGCACTTCTTATGCCAGGAGAATGCAATAAGTACGACACATAAAGGAGTATTGCCTTGATCAAGTAATATTTGAGGTGAACAAGTATGAATCTACTGAACGTAGGCTAACATAAATATACCAACAACATTACTAAGCTAATGCAAACTAAGGTATAGGCTTCTTTCTCTTCTTTCTCTAGTGATACCTCCATCTGTACGAACAGCCGTATGAGGAATAAATTAATGAATTTTGTTGCATTGCTTGAAATGTCTGGATTCTTTCACAGAGAGTTTTTGTACTTGTCTAAATCACCAGTGAGGTTCATCGGGAAATACAGCTACCACACCAACAGTCCTTACTATTGACTTCTTAATATTCACCAGAATTTCCAAGCAAATATACCCTCCTAACCATCTTCCATTTTAGAGCACTAACCTCTGTGAAAGAAGTGAAGAAATAGTCACAAAAGGCTTTTCAGCCTTCTTTGAGAAGAATAGTCACTAATCCTCTATCATTTTTAGCTACTCTAAGGTAAATGCTTTGGTTTCTAGCTAAAAAGAACTACAGAGATTAAACAGGAGGGTCAAAATCAACATGTGAATCACTACAGAAAAGTTCAAATTTAAATAAATGAATTTCATTCTTCTTGGCACTCATGAGTGGAAAGCTGATAAGCTGTGCCACCTTGAGTGTTGAAAAGTATCTGTGATTTCTGGTGAACAGCACAGTCTATTAATATGAGGTTTTCCTACCTAACAGCAACAGATCACAGAAACAGAAATGTTTCTGAAACAAACCTCTGCAAGTCTCAAAATCCCACTCAGAGAGAAACAATTGCCACTACTAGATCAGGCCTGGCATAGTTTTGTCTAGCCAAGGCTTGAAAACCCCCCTGAATGGAAACTCCATCAGCTCTCTGGATGATCTAAGCCTGTTTCTCCAGCCTCTCAAACTGAACTCTGTGCTGTTGTCTCATATCATCTGCCACTACTGTAAAGATGAAAGATCCACACCTTTACAACTGCCATTCAAGTATTTGTAGGCTGCTGCCAGACTATCCCTTAGCTCCCCCTTTTCATGCTGAATGAGCCAGCTGTCCTAACCCCTTTGCAAAGGCCCTCTGGTCAAAATCCCTGACCACTGAAGAAGCCTTCCTTCAGACTCTTACCATTTCTCAACACCCACTTGAAAGGGATACTTAAAACAAATTGCTGCATTCCAGGTGTAGTCTCACCAGAGCCATGCAGAGGGTTATAGTAACTTCCTCCAGCTGTTTGACCACACCTTCGTAATGTGTGCCATAGCCCATTTTCCACTTCTGCTTGCTCATAATGGCAGTGCACTTTTGTTTCTTATTCCAGTAGTTTTTCAGAAAACCCTCTGGCGTCCCTGTGGAAAAGAAACTGATAATGAGTCAGTAGTGTGCACATGCAGCAAAGGAAGACAGCCAGCTTTTGGGCTGTATTTAAAGAGTTTAGCCAAGAGTCAAGGGAAGTGACTATTCCCTCTTTCCAGCTCTGTGAGGCCACATGTTCTGTGTCCTGTTTTGGGTTCACTCCAGTACAAGAAAGATATGCGGCTTTGGGATCTCCAGTAGGAGAGTCACCAAGGTAGTCGGGAGCCTGAAGCACAGCATGTTCAAAGAGAAACTGAGGGAGTTGGGTTTGGTCAGTATGGAGAAAGAGGCTGTGGCAGATACTATTGCTACCTACAATGTACTGTGAGAGTGTAGAGAGATTAGGGCCAGTCTTCTCTGAGGTGCAGGAAGGACAACACAGAAATTTCCAACTCAGTATAAGAGAAAATTCCTAACATGAGGGTACATAAACACCATATCAAGTTGAGGTGAGGAGATATTCAAAATACAGTAAGACAAGGCTCTGAGTAACCTGATCTAATGGCAAAAATATTCAACAAGTCAACCTCCAGAGACTTTTTCAGCCTATGTGAGTCAGTAATTATTTGTCCTTCACTGTATTCGCAAGGTGTCCTGCAGCAAGGCTGCTACTCAGCCAGCCTATTCCCAGTCTTCCAGGTGCAGATATTTGTTCTTTTTGTTGAAATTCATGCTGGCACAATCCTCAAGTTTCTCAAGGTTAGTCTAAATATAAACTGTGTCCTTTGCTGTATCAGCAGCTCCTTCCTATCTTAATGATGCCTGCAAATTTGCTGAACAGTGCTTTCTGCTTTATTATACAGGTCACTGATAAAAACACTGAGGAACATCAGCTCCATTATCAGCCCTGGAATACTTTGCTTTTTACTGACCACCACCTGAACACAGCCCTTTCAACTCACCCAATGGTCTGATCATCCAGCCCATCCTTTCTCGGCTTCCAGATGAGAGGTCTGGGGTCAGAAACCTTACTAAAGGCATATCCACCCCTCATTCTCATAACCAGCCATTTCACTACAGAAAGCAATCAGGATGTCTGTTTCTGATTACCTCCTTGTCCCATTTGAGTTTAGAAATTGATTCCAAGAGAAGATTGTGCACCAAAATCTTTGCAGGGACTGAGGTAAGCCAGCAGCTGATAGCCTTCCAGATCCTATTTTTTTGCCATTCTTGAATATGACTGTATTGTTTTCTTTTTCCATTCATCATGATTTTTCACAGACAATACACAGCAGCCTTGGAATCACAGCATCCAGGAAGGCAACTACAGCAGCCAACTTTTTCAGCACCTTTAGGTCAGTACCAGGAATATGAATATGTCCAGATGAAGCAGTTTCTAGCTTGTTCACACAGCACTGGCTCCTTCCCAAACTGTTCTTGATACTTGCAGGGATCAGGGAGAAGGTTCTGTCTGTGGTATGAAAGGTGAAAAAGGCCCTGGTACTTCAGCTTTTTCCATATAACCCACACTCTGTGGTCTCTTATACACCAGCAGCCCCAAATCTTTCCTTTACTTTTTGCCCTTCTTGCTCAATGTAATGAAGCTATTTTTAGCTTTAGGGTTTTGACTTTCCTGATTTTGTCCCTAAGTACCTTGATGATTCTTTTGTATTCTTCCTTTGTGGCCTGTTTTTGTTTCTGTTTCAAACAACTTCACTGTTTTTATCTTAGTTCATCAAGAAGCACCCTTTCAGGCAAGCTGGTCTTGTTCTGAAACTTCTTGTTTTCCCACATAAAAGGACCCATCAGTGAGTTCACTTTGAAGGAGTCATCCAGCTCTGTTGGGTATCCTGCTGCTGCATGGCTGCTTCACAGAGGACTTTGCTTAGCAATTCCTTGAATAACCAGGCCTATTTTCTGAAAGTCTATAGCCCTAGCTCTGCAGTTGTATTTCCAGACTTCCTCCAAATCCTGAGCTTCCTTGCCTTGTGCTCCCTGCAGCTTAAGATGCCACCAGTGACTCTGTTTTTCAGTCCTTCTCAGCCTGTGGGCAGTAAGTCCTACAGAGCAACACCCCCCAGACAGCATCTCTAACATTTGCATTGGAAATGTGTCACCCATGCAGTCCAGCCTTGGGCTGTCTGCATGAAGCCACACTGACCTCATAGCAGTTGTCTGGACAGCTGAGACCACCCGTAAAAAACAGGTGCCTGCAGGTGGAAGGTTTCCACTGGTTGTTTGGAGAAGGCCTCTTCCCCTGTTTCCTATCAATCAGATCTGTGGCAGACTTCCAAGATGTCCCTAGCGTTAACTTTCCTCTCTGAAGCTGATGCAGAAGCGTTCGATTTAGCATGTCTCTGAGCATGTCTCTACAGTTTTGCCCTATAGAACCCTGTGAATATATAAGACAACCTGCTCCTTACCTTCCCTGGACATCGCTCCTCAATGGCCTGTTTGCTCCATGGATAACCTTCCTGGCGTATTCCCTGTCTGATGCGAACAGACCCTGATTGATACTGGCCCCACCTTTTGTCTCCTCAAACCTTGATCTCCTAGCTCATCAAGAGAGGTCACTAAAGGCACCAAGGGCAATGAAACATTCTAGATATTTAAATGACGGCATATAAAAGTAGTAATCAGTGAATAGCTTATGCACAATTATTCTCAGGAGTAAATTTGATTTTTAAAGTGTACTAAAACACCTGATACTTGCATAGAGTTGCATATTGACATAAGATGCAGAGGTAAATTAGAGGCATTCAGCTTGGAATCTTCAGCTCAAATTTGTGCTCTTCATCCTTGGATCCATAATATGACTTCAGGGCTTGTGTTCCTTGTGCTAAGATTTTAGATTCATGTAAGTAACAAAGTGTCATGCTAAGATCTTAAATAGTTTTTCTACTAAAATCTACTAGCTTAGGCTGGAGAAAGATCAACTTTATTTATCTTTATTTTAGCTGCTGTGGCTCTTTCAACTGCCATATTCTCTGCTTTTCCACTGAACATTATTTACAATAATACTAAACATTTGTATGAGCATCCATGTATGAATCATCTTACAGTCAGTAAATAGCTTTATTTGCAGCAACTAACATAATTTTAGTTTGTTTAAAATTTTAAAATATTTCTCTTTTCCCCTAACAATTATATTGTGCACTACAACAAACTATAGTAAAAATTTTTAGATCGTATTAAAATGTACCGGTTTCCTAAATTTAATGTAGAACACTTGGATTTCATTTTCTTCCAGACACATTAAGTTTTTATGACTTCTTTTTGAAAGATTGTCCTGTGCTTCATAATTCATATTTATTTCTGCTCTGGCACATCATCCATTTACCAATAAATTTATTATAAGATGGATTTTGGAATTCTTGTATTTTTTTTTTAATTCTTTTCTGAGTTCATCTAGAAATTCAAATTAATGCCAGACAAATATAAGCAATTATCTGGAAGTCAATCCAAAATCCAAATGCTCACATGTAAGCAGAGTGCAGTATTTCACTCTTCTATGGTGTTCAAAAAGAGTATATAACAGCAGGGTTGTATTGAGATGTCCATTTCTCTATTATTTCATTCCATGTTTGAAAAATAAAATTACTACTTCAATTAAAAAATTTAGTATTTTCTTCAGGTATTCTTTTTAGTAACAAAAATTAGGTGCCATCCAATCCTATGGAACATATTTTTAGATTTACAACAAGTCACTATTTTAGGCACAAAAAATACTTGTGGAAAACTAAATTGGAGTTTCCATCACACCAAAAAACCTCCACCTTTTAGTTTCTCATAGAGTCTAAGGTTTTTAAGAGGTGGCTGAAGGCAGCTTCTACTAGAAGCATTGGCACTTACCATCACTATGAACCTCATCACACATCTGTAACACTCAATTTGCTTTGAAACTCTTGGCCACATGTGGTTTACAGTCAGCCTCCAGCTTCTGGAGTTAAGGTTGTTGCTAGTAGTTAATAGTGTTAGAAAGCTTTGTTCTTAGAGGCCGAAAATGGGTTTTGCGTGATCTGTTTCTAAACAGAATTCTGCACCTGCATCTGCCACCAGCGCTCCTTGAGACTGTATTTTCTGGAAGATAAATCTCTTTTATCTGCCTGCTTGCAGTGCATCCTCTTTATGGGCGTGATCGTAACTTCTGTGGTGTAAGAACGCACCTGGTGGTAAAACAGAGCTCACTGATCCACAGTCAGGCAGGAATTTGACAGAATAAATACAACTCTTCTTTCTTTCAGACCCATGTTGACTACAAGGCCCAAATTGTAAAACTTCAGAAAACTGTATCAATGGATAAAATTAGGCCATATCAAATTAGATATTTTCCAGCTCCTGACCCTGAACCTTTTGTTAAAACTTGAATCCTGCAAACCAAATTATTTTTAGCTTCAAAACCCTTGGCTAATTTATTTTCATTTTGCATATCATTGTGCCTCCAGTTTCTGGCAACTTCTACAAGTAAGAATGCCAAAGTTCTCCATTTAAATTGTATCCTTAGCCAAGTGAAAAGGGGAAAACACTCAAAATCATGCAAGACGGTCTTTTCTCATGAGGTTTCTGTTCTCATGAACTTTGTAGGCCAGTTTTGGAAATACAAAAGTTCATAATGTAAGAGACATCAGATAAGGAACCAAACTTCTGAGATTCACCCATTTGTCACTAATTCCTCTTCCTTCTGGTAATAAAAAGGCAAGACTACTGAAGGGAATGAAAAACATAAGGAAGGGAGAAAAGTCCTGAAATTTTTAAAAAAAAAATATTAAGAGAAGATCCATGAACAGACTGAAAAGAAAGTCCTGAAGAAAAAAAAAATGACAATAGGCTGGGCGGAGCTGCATTCAGGAGGTGAACTATGGAGAGGAAAAATGGGATAAGGTGGGCATCTAACTGGATATAGACATGTGCTTTTTCTTAGAAGCTGAAACAACTACTTTAACCTGAACTCCTCATTTCAGACAGCCAAAGCTGAGGTGAGTATTACCTAAATATTTACTTTCTTATCACCTTCTTTATCCTTTCTTGTACATCAGTAATTCTTTTGTTCTACAATACTGGTAGAATTTTAGGATCCTCATTTTTATACACAGGTGTGCTGGTTTTGGTTCGGTTACAGTTAACTTTCTTCACAGTGGCTGTTATGGGGGTCTGTTTTGGATGTGTGCTGAACACAGGGTTGATGATATAGAGATGTTTTTGTTGTTGCTGAGCCAGGCCTACACAGAGCCAAGGCCTTTTCTGATTTTTGTATGGCTGTGCTGGGAAAGGGGCAGGATGCTTTGGGAGGTTGGGAGCAGACACAGCCAGGGCAGGTGACCCAAACTGACCAAAGGGATATTCCAGACTGTGTGACATCATGCCCAGTATATAAAGTGGGGTAAAAAAGGAAGATGGGGGGACATTTGAACTGGTGGTGTTTGTCTTGTTTGCCAAGTCATCATTACACAAGATGGGACCTTGCTCTCCTGGAGAGGGCTGAACACCTGCCGGCCCATGGGAAGCAGTGAATGAATTCCTTGTTTTGCTTTGCTTGTGTGCACAGTTTTCACTTTTCTTATTAAACGGTGTCTTTATCTCAACCCATGAATTTATTCATTTTTACCCTTCCAACTTTCTCCCTGATCCCACTGCTGGGATCAAGCTGCTGTGTGGGGATTGGCTGCTGGCTTGGGTGAAACCAGGACAACAAGTCACTGATGGACTATTTATAATAGGCCTTTATAACTGTGATACATGCATCAAAACTCTTGATCATAATAGAAGCCTTTATCTCAACTCTGTGGATAAAACCTGTATATTTGAGTACTGTAGTACAATATATGACAACAAAATGCAGGGGCAAAAAAGCAACATGTGGGGAAAAAGACAAAAATCTATTCACATTGTCTTACTTCACTTACACTCGCATACCTGTAGATCCATCTACCCAAGCACTGCAGTGTCCTGTGAAATCACACCATGCCTGCTGCACTCCTCTAACTGTTTACAGTCTCTTTACATAAAGAGCCTTAAAAAAATGCCCTTATCTTGGAACTTGGAATTACAGACACTTTAATCTTATGGGTCTCATCATCTGATCAAATGATCCTAATCTTCTGAATTTTTACAGCATTGCATGACCTTTAGCCACATGACTTTCATCACATTTGTCAGGAGGCTAAAACCTCACATAACTTTGAAAATGTACACGTTTAAAAGGTTATTGCTATTAGTATCCGTGGATATCTGCTGGGATCCCCTGCAGTGCTTTCATGGTCTACAAGCTGGTTTTGATTGCTGTGAGTGATGTAAAACTGTGTTCTTCTCATTCACCAGACTCTAACCTTTCTTTGCTGAAGTCACAGGTCCAAAAAATCTATATTTTTTTCACTAAAACCCACTTTTTATTACTAAACTGATACTACATTTGTTAATGTTTGACAGAAATCCATTTCATTTTTATTCTTCAGTTCTAAAAACAACAAATAGCGAGTAATGGAGAAACCTCTTAATAGCAATCCAATGTATACACTAAAACTATGCAACTGTCAATGAGAAATATTGAATATGTAGACATGCTTGTAAATGCTGTATGTGTAAATAAGTAAGTAAGCAGAGATTAGAGGTTTTTTCTTAAAAAAAGAATAGGTTTTCTTTTTCTTGAAAAAATCTTCTCTTCCAAAAAATAAGACAAGCTGCAGCCTACTATTTCACGGTGGCCACCATGCAGCTCTCAACATTAGCTAGTAAGTTATCCTATTAGAAAAGAAGCATTTTTCCAAGAGGCTCAGTTGTGTCATTCTCTGACCAGTCTATTTTCACTTGTTTAGGCAGTATATAGGAAACTCAGCTTCCCAAAAGGGCTGGAAGAAGCCCAGGAGCCCTGTCCTCACACACAGAACTCCATACTTAGCTCTTTTCTCCTTTTTCTTGACAATAACTTTCAAACAAAGGAAGAGGACACACTGCAGTCAGTTAATATCTGAAATGTTTCTCCTCAATTGTAAACAGCCTTGGGTCTGCTGTAAAAGAAAACATGGCACTGTTTGCTGGCATTAATAAAACTGTCCTTTATCAGAGATACCTGATCTATATTGCAGAAACACAGAATGCTGGATGAGAGCCAGTGTCCTGGATCCAGTATCCCTAGCAGTGGGTTTATCTTGCTGCACCAACGTAACACACATTTCAAAATAAGAAAAACCTCATCACCAACCACCTTCTTTTTCAGCATGACACAACCATGTACAGTTTCACAAAGGCATTTTAATTTCTGCCCTCTTGGAGATAAATTCCTGCATCTGAGTGAGGGAATCTGTGGCTCACAAGGTGCTAGGGTGATCAGCAGGAGCAATGGGTCTGCTCTTTGCTGGTCCTTCAGCCAACTTCTCATGTGCCTGGTAATGCATTCCTAGGGAAGAAGTTTCCACTGAAACATTCACTTCCTCAGTGAAATGCAGTTAGGAAAGGTTACTCCTTCCCTTAATTATTTCAGCTTTATGCTGAATGCTCAGTGGGACGTATCCAGGTCTTGCTGACTCTGAAAGGCTCTCGAGCCAGCCACTACTTTGAGGTGCATCTGTCTGCACTTACAGGGAGGGTGCCAAAAATAGCAAAGGTTTAGATCTCTGCAGCCAAGACTTCTGAAACACAGACCAAAAAACAGTAATTTTTGACATCAAGATGAGTCAAATCCAACAGATGAAACAGATTACAATACAAGGTTAGAAAACAAAGCTGCCCTTTGGCATGCAGATCATTTTCACCAGCCTTCCCTCAGGCCAACAGCTTTCTCCTGATGCTCTAGGTTGCAAAAAACACTGGGCAGCCTGTGTGGGGTCCACTGGGAAGGTCTTCTTCCCACCACCTTTGTGTATTTGTTCCCTAAGCCTCTCAGAATCTAACTTCCAACATCTAAACACTACAGGCTCCTGCTGGCTGCCTCCCTCATGCTCCATATTGACCATTCCATCTTCTGCTCCAGATGCGCATGCCTAAATAGCCGAAAAGAAATCTCCCAGGAGCTACATCTGTCCCACAGAGCAGCATCCTGACAAGGCAGCCAGGGGCCTTCTGCTGCTGCCCAGCCACTCTGTCTATCAGACAGCACCATGCAGTACATCAATAGGTAGTAGGCACATCAAGTGAATGTTTCTGCGTCTCCTTCATCAGTTTCTCTTCTCTTATCTTCAGAGATTACAACTCTGTTGACTGAAAAAAAAAAAACAACCCAAACCAAAACAACAAAAACAAAAACAAAAAAAAAACAACAAAAAACAAACCAAAAAAAAAAAAAAAAAACAACCAAAAAACCCCAAAAAAAACCAACCAAGGAAACAAACAAATAAAAGAAACCCAATCAAATAAAAACCCCAAAAGAAATCCCAAACAAAAAAAACTCCAAAACTTTCCTCTCTCCCCAGACTTTAACTGGTGAATGTTTTCTCTTTGCTTGCCTTTGTGGTGTATGTTCACAGATACTCTTCTGATTTCTCTAAACTCAGCTAAGAAGCTCAAAGTCCTTTTTAACAGTCATACATTTCTTCTATGATTTGTCACTTACATGTAAGAGTTTTGTTTCATCGTATCTTGACATCCATACATCCTGACATAAATCAAAGTTTTTATGTTTGCTGTTTCTGATAACCAACTCTTGTTTTCCTTACAATTAACTCTTTCAATTTACCCTACACTTCTAATGCTGTCTCTGGTCATAAATCTAAAGTCAGTGTGGGCTTATAAAATGGACCTGTTCATGTCTGGGGATTCAGAAGATTATTTCTTTAAAATTTCATTACCAATTCAGAATGCTGCTAATAAACATGCATACAGAACTGGCCAACCTTCACATACAATGGTGCTCCCTTGCTGCCTATTTGCCACCAACAGCTTAAAAGAGTAGTCTGGCAGATAACATACAATCAGTCAAATGAACTTCCAGTATCTCTGATTTGCCTGTCTCAGGAAACATCCTTCCTCTTCTGTGTCTCAGCTCTATGCACAGGAGCTGTGTAGGCCATAGTACCATGCACTAACGAGCTCTTGAGAGTTGTTTTATAATTCACTCCAAAGCCTGCACTGGAGCACGGCTTATTACCACAACAAAACTGTAGTTGGTCTTGATGGATTACACAGTCTGTTCTGAACCCATTTAGTCCTCAGGAATGACAGGCATCCCTGCTATTAAAAGTTGTACAACTAATATGTCAGTGGAAGTTAAGGACTCTTCAGTTCATACTGTGATAGTCTCATTCATCTTTAACGTCTATGGGGCATTTATCTTTTGCATAGAAGCTCATGTTGCATCTCCATGAGACCTTGAGCATGTCTCTTGCTTTTTTGGCAAAGGATTTTTAAATTTAGGACATGATTCATGTAAAATGTGTCTATCTATAATAAAAGGAAAGGTCCACATTTCCCAGTCTGGCAAGTCCTAAATCTAGACGTGTTTAAAGTACTTATGATGCCCTTCTGGTTATCCTGAATGTCCTGTAAGCAGCTAAAGCACATACTTGAGAAATGCTGGATTCAGCAGCAGCTCCTCTGGAAGGAGCTGGAAGTTTTGGTCGTTCCTAAACTGAAAGGATCATCTACGCTCTATTGTTGAAGAAATTAGAAAAATACCATTATGATGGAGAATGCAAAGTACATGAAGAAAAAAAATCCCTTTCATATGGTTCAGATTACAGGAATTTAGCTGAAGTATTTTGTCCAGGTAAAGGTGCTGCAGTCTCACAAAACTGTGGATCAATTAGGGAGACTCCAAATGAGAACAAAGAGAAAGTCTTGAAAAGCATAACCTAAGGGGAAAAAATTGGAAGATTCTGGAAAAACTATTAAAGTGCAAAACAGAAATAAGGCCCTTTCTTTGGGATGATTTCTGTTTATCTGTTCTGCCTTACCAATAAAATCATAAGCTCAACCAGTGCAGACTGCATATTTTAAGATGTTTCCACAATTGACTGATTTTCTAAATACTTTAGAATAAATGATAGTATGTAAGAATTTAGCTTCCTTCCTTACTTTATGTTATCCTTAGTAATGGATCTACTAATAGCTAGTAATCTCACTAACAGCTGACTTCAAAAAGGACACTATTCTTCAGATTCTGCTCTGGATTCAAGAAGGATGACCTCAATAATTTATCTTCCACTGCTGTTCTTTCCCTTGTAAATAAAATTCTGCCAGCTGCTACATTTACACTCCTTGAAAAGTGACTATGTCATTCTTTAAATATTTTGGTGGTTTTTGCTTGGTTTTTTTTATGGCTTTGTCACTAGCCTGTTATTATGTGAGGTTTTGTCCAGATATGGTGTTTGTATCAAACCAGTAAGAAATAGCCATGGTGCCAGGATGCTGAGCTTACAGAAACAGAAATAATGTAATTTTAACCCATGGAATCTTAATTATGGAGGATTCTGGACACTTCTCCAAGGTCAGTAGATCCGGGTCAATGAACATCCCTGATATCCAGAGGGTAGAGAGAGTAATTTTTAAGCATGCCGTTTTCCAAAAATGCTTTTGAGTTAGTAGGTCATCCAAGATTTCCAGACTCTTGCAAACAGGGAAGTTTTTAGTTTAGGCTTTAAATACATTCTATCACCTTGACCCCACATAACATATAGGTAATAAATAGGAAGATTTCAAATCAGGAGAAGCTAATGAATTGTGTTAACCACCTCTTGTTTATTCTGCTCCAACACTGTGCCCATGTTGACCCATCACATGTTTTTTTCTCCCATTCCCTAAGTTTCAATGCTACCTGTGTAAGAGCATGAGCTATGGATATGATCTGTATGGAGGGTTTCTGTAAGGGCCTGAATAATTATGAAAAAAATCCTTCCCTGAGATCAGTGACTACTCAGAACACACAGCACATTTGAGTATAAGCCAAAAAATCCGTTAAGGTCAATTATTCAACAGAAATGTCAGTGACAATTTAGGGGTCTATGAAAAGAAGGGGAAGTTCAATGCTACAAAATATTACAAGCTGACAACAATTTTAAAAAAAACTCCACAACATATCTTCCTTCTACGATATTTCACTTCTCTTCTAATCTAAGCCAATGACAAAGTGTCTAACGACAATGTCTTTTAACAACTTAGTTCCTAGAAAAAATACAGTAGTTTATATGTCTATAAGCCAAAAAATTCAGAGTAGGGTTTACCCTAACCAGTGTTAATGTAGCTCTGTCTTTGTGGAATTTTTGTTTATCTGTAGGAAGTAATACTTCAGTGGATATTAGTAATGTTGGCAGTGTAAACAGCCATTAGGGAAATGATAAAAATTATTCCAAAAGCTAAACATTTTTAGAAATGCTTCAGTTGCCCTGCTGTTTTCATTACTTTTTTCCCCCTGAAGTTTTTATTCAGCTGTTGCAGTCTCTGCCCATCACCCAGCAGTCTTTCTTCTTTTACACTCAGACAAGGATATGCCAAAAAGTTTCATGCTAACACCATGAACGACATTTTAAAAAGAGCTGAACTGAAACCCCTGGGCTCTCAGTTATAGGTGTGGATGTGGCCCCAGGAGAAGATGGTCAGGGCAATTAAGGCTTATTGCTGCCATCAGACCTTGACAATAATAGAAATTAGGTCACCACAGAACTGTAGTAAAGGTCCTCTTCTGGAATTAAAATTGGTTAGACAAGAGGAAGCAGTGTTTCAGTAGTAGTCCCTTGAGAGGTGCTCTTTGGACTAGTTTAATTCACATCTTTATCAGTGATCTGATGAGAGAAACATGGTTATACAACAACATAATGAAATCTCCAAGTCTGGCAATGATACTAAGACCTTTCACCTACTAAAATGCTCAGTGGGTGGGCAAAATGCGGTGAGTGAGTTTCAGTATAGAAAAACAAAAGGCGATACATTTAAGTACAGGGCTACAAAGATGATTTAGGGGCTGTATCACCTCAATTATGAGGAAAGGCTGAGGGAGCTAGGCCTGTTTATCCTGGAGAAAACTGAAAGGGGGTCCTATCAATGCATACAAGTATGTGAAGAGATGGTGTCAAGAGGATGGAGCCAGGGTCTGCTTGAGCAATAGGACAAGAGGCAACAGGAAAAAAATGGAACATAGGAATTTCCACTTGAATATGAGGAAGAATTTCTTTACTGTGCAGGTGACTGAGCACTGGAACAGGTTGCTGGGAGACTCTGTGGAGTCTCCTTCTCTGGAGACATTCAAAAGCCATCTGCACACAATTCTGTGCAAGGTGCTCTGGGGGACCCTGCTTGAGAACGGATATTGGACTAGGTGGCCTCCAACCTTACCCATTTTGCAATTCTGTAATTCTTTGAAGTAGAAATTATGTATGTCGTGTGTACAGATGCAGTTTTCAGGTCTGAATTCGGCAACTCAATGTGCAACTCAAACATTTGGAGTCAGGTCTCTGAAACTGGCTTAGTGTGCAGAAGCAGCCTAAAGAGAAGCACTGGAGTGCACTGTGTCACCAGAAAGGGCACGGAGAACAACTTCATGGGCATCATTTTGCCAATGCCAAAAACTTTGTTGCACCTGCATTTGGTATAAGGTGTGTAATCCTGGTCTTCACCTCTACAGGGAGCAGGAAATAAACAAAGTGCAGAGGAAGGCTCTTAAAATGATCAGGAGGATGAAGTAGCTGCCACACAGTAGGAAACAAAAAACCCTGGGACATTTAAATTTGGAAAGCAGGAGTTGAATGATATATTCATGAGGTTTACAAAGTGGTTAAAAAGAAGACAAAACTTTTTTTCAGCATAATCCACAAAACTACAACAGCAGGCACTGGCTGAATTAGCAGGAGGTTAGTATGAAACAGCTCTAAAATGAAGTACCTTTTTTATACAAAGGGTAGTGAACTTCTGGAACTTTTTGTCACAGGAGTTTGTGAAAGCAGGAAATGTCAGCAGGCTTAAAAGGGTATTAAACAAATTTAAGGACAGCAGATCTGCAGATACTTTGGGACTACAAATTGTTCTGAGTAGGAAGTGGCTCATTCTTTACTGTTCAGTATGGTATTCTGATTGTTTATCCTTGAGGTGTTGTTGTTGGACAGGCTTTTACAGCTGGCAGTCTAATAGTTATCTGCAGTTTATCTACATTTACTCAAACTACTCTCTCTGTTAATGCCAACATGAATAGGGAGCAGAAATCACAACCAGCTTTACAAAGCAATGGAGCGTGGAGGGTTTGGAAGCCAAGCAGGCAATCTAGAACAGCACAGAGAAGACCACCAAGCAGATTATTTAGCCTCCCACCTCCAACAATCTCAGAACAGATGCATACACCTTGTACGTACCTGGCTCATGTTACTTCATAACAGACCCTTCAAATTAGTATGGTTCAGTATGATATTTGTCTCAGAAAATTCCCTGAGCTGAAATAGTTGGAGGTCAGAAGAGTATCTGGGAGAAATACCTCCCATGGTTGCCCTCTAGGATTCCCCTTGCTCTTGGAAGAGGATATTGGTCTGAGTCAGCATGGTTGTTCCCACTCTGACCAGTGCTCCTGCCATATATTGACTACATGAACAGAATGTGCTAATATTAAATTTGAAATGAAATCTACTTATCTGTTGAAGCCAGACAATAGCTGGTTTAATTCCTTTGCACCAGTCAACTCAACCAGTTGGAGGCCTTAGGAATTCAACATTTGAAAACAACATGTGGAAGACAACGTTCATGTACAAACCTCATTGACTGTCTGTCACCAAATAAAATTTGGTCACTTTTTTGAGGTGCTATGAGGTAGGTTAAAATTTCAATGGTTATTCTGTTCATTGCTATTTTGATCCTCTAAGGGTCACATTCTATTACTTGCTTAGGGGTTGTTAATTTTAGTATATTTTAAATTGACCCATTTTTAATCTGAATGTCATTGTGCTTAGATAACGTGCTGGATATAGCATTTTGTAGCTGATTAAAATACATTCAAATATTTTCCTTTAAATCACACAGTTAAATAACTTGAAGACTATATTGCTGACACTCTCTATAATTACTTGAGTTCTCTTTAGTTCTCTCTTACATAAAGCCCCACTATTTCAGAAACCAGGTCTTGACGAGGTTTGAGAAAGGAGAAGTGAGAACTCAACATACTGTCGGAGAGCCAAAGCCTGGAGATGCTACGTGACTTCCTTGAAGCTGCTCAGGGAGCAGCAGAGGAGCTAAATTAGTGCTAGATCTCTTGGGTTCTGAAGCGCAACCACAACATTTCCCTCCCTCTTCTCACTACTTCTACTCAAGCCACAGCTTCCTATACTGATCTTCTGCAACAGCCTTCCTAGGGAAACCCAAGGGAATCTATCTTTTTGGACCTTCCTTCTGTGTGTAAGTGTGCTGGCAGATGGGTGGCTGAGTCACAGACGCCAAACATCTGACTGGGTGAGGCTAAGCAGTAGCCAGAGAGCAAGGCTGCCAAGCTGCTCCCTGCAGACAAGGATCAGAGCCTGCACGTAGCCAGCAGATGTCCAAATGAGGATGTTAACAGAGAAAACATCTCTAGCAAGAGTAATGTGTCTTGGCTCCTCCTCTGCCTTACGCCACCACAATGACCCATCATGGTAAACCAAACTTGGAACAAGAAAAAAACTCTGGACACATATAAAAATGCAGTTTATCCAGAAGAGTATTTTCCAGACTTCCTCTGAGGTCGACGCAATGTTTGCTTACTCTGAGCAATATTGCTCCCAACAATACAGGCATTATTTGAACAATACAGACCCAGACTGAGCAATTGCTCTTAACAATGCAAGCCCTTAAACTTGTCAGCCAGAGAGGCCAACAGAGAATGTAACTGCAAAGCTCTGCCATCGTGGGCTATTTACTTAGAAGTGAAATGAAGTACCAAAAGAAGCATCCCCAAGAGCTAAATTTCATCCAGTACCCCAGAACCATTTTGTTCAGGAGAGAAGGGCCTGAAAGCAGTGACCTGAAATACAGCTTATATGTTGCTGGAGAAGAACATTTCCCTTCCCTGCTTGTAAAGATGGTCATTTGGGTAAAGCAGCTTCCCATATGTAACTCAGGCCTTTGGACATAATCCCAGGGCTTCTGGCCTTTGTGAAGGAGTTAGACAAACTTCAGAGGGACTCCTGAGACCTTGTGAGCCACGTCTCTCTGACACAGGGGCTTGAACTTTTTTCCCACTCACCTGGTTTTCTCTAATCCATTATCCTTCCACATCAGGGCACATCCTGTGGGATACGTTAGATATTAACTAACTAATATTAGCATATTCTTCTTTGTGTCCAATCTCTAGATCACAGGTGGTTTCAAGTCCAGCTAATGTGTCATTAGGAACAAAACTAATACTCATAGCAAATGTTTTGCCAAGAAACCTGGAAAATCTGAGTCAGGATAGAGAAAACCATTTATCCTTTCTTCTCTCATGACTGTCTCTCTGTTCTGCTCATGGATCTTCAATGGGTTATTCCCACAACCAGATCATATGTTTCCAAATTGTGCGCAGCTTTTACTTAAAGATTTAAATTGTGAGAAATTACATTTCCTTAGTTACAACATTTTAATAGTTACCTTCATAGTCAATAATGTTACCTGGTTTACTTGAGTTTGATTTCCAACTGCTGGACCTTTTGTTCTCTATTTTAAGCTGCTTTATTTCTAAGGAAATTAAATTGATTTCCCCATGGAGAAGTGTGGAACACTATTTTAATAAATTATGGAACATGAATATAATGTTAGTTACTGGGTAATGTGCTTTAGCTTGTAGTAGGTGACCTGAACAATAATAATGTGAGCTGCCTCTAGGTTTTGACATACATAATTATTCAAAATACTAGTGCTACATAGTGATGACATGGCAGGTTGTGCAGTTTTGTATTGTTTTTGAGGAGAACATTAGATCAGAATATTCACTATATTTTTAAAAGTAGAGTGTAAAGTACTATGCAAATGGTGAACTATAACTCAGGATAGTCAAACCCTATACCTCACTGCATTTTGAAAACCACATCCTGTGATAATTTTTGTTTGAACAATAACAATATTTTTACAGACACTTCTTAGCTCAGCAAATCAAATTTTTCGTTAACTGTCTGTTGTTAGTCGTAAAATAGAAGGACATTTTACTGAGTATGTATAGGCACATATAGATTAGTATAAAAAATACAGCATGCGTGTGTCTGTGTCACTTCTATCTCACCTCTTCCAAAGAGCTTGTGCCCTATCTGCCACAGCCTGATTAAATATGTATTAACAACAGATGTTAGATTCCTCTCCCTTTCCTGTACACGTGATAATTTTTCATTTCTCTCCTGCACGGGGCCCAGGATGGGACCTCGTCCCCTGACACTTGGAGGAGGGTCTTGTGGCTATTATTACTACTAACCTTTGGTGATTATTTGCTTTGCAGTGATGCCTCTGTATGTCAGTCATGTTCGGAACCCTTGTGCACTACACAGAAAATTTGTGTAAAGGAAGAGACCATAGTTCTACACAGAGGGACAGTACTTAGCCTGATAGGCAACTCTCTCAACATATCACCAACTAATTCTGAGCCTCTCAGGTGCTGTAGAAAAGGCAGATGCTAAAACACCTCTGTGGTTTTTAAATGTATTAATACATATGAAGAGGTTTCTCTCTCAGAAGAGCAACTTGGAAAAACGCATGAAGACACTTCTGATAATTAAGTGATAGGAGGATGGTACTGTATTTCTTAGAGCTGGCACTGGCAATAAAGAGATGATACAACAGCGTCTTAGTGCAGTTGGAGAGGACAAGGAAAATAACACTTGCAGAAGCATTGCTAACCAGGATCCAAAATGTTTGGTATGTCATCTTTAAGTCAGGTGCTAAAATACTGTAGTATGCTAATGTGAGGCCAACCTAAAATCACAAAGGAGGAAATCTAACCTTTTTATATATTTCATTAGATATACTGAATAATGTTTCTATATGGCTTAAATTTCTGTTAAGAAAAAGGTTTAGTCAATGGATCCTTTATTCCAACTTGTGTGATTTCCCACATACACATCCGCCCCTCCAGGAGCTTACAGATTCTGCTGGTGGGCAGACTAGAGACAAGGGGTAGCAAGAACTGAGAAGGAGTGTCTGCTGTGCCTTTCCACCCTGAAGGACATCAGTGCACTACTTAGTTGCACTTGAGGCAGCAGTTCCTCAAAAATGTTTACCCAGCTGGAGACTTGGAGGACTCCTGCCAAAGAATGCAGTGGAGAAAACAGAGAAGTGAGTGAAGCTCAGGGTGAGGGCTGAGTCCTGGCTCATCTCCCGGCAGAGACACAGCCTTGCTGCAAGCTAAGGAAGAACATCCAATGGAGTTCTACAAACCAGTGCAAGAAGCTTCAAAGCAGCCTCATAGAAGTCATATCTTGCAGCTGTCAGCATTTAACCACTAGAAAAAAACTAATGTACTAAGCAGAGCAGAATTTTGAACACACAAAACTAAGATGCAGGGTACTTGCCTATGTGCTGTGATTTATATCAAAAATGGGGAGTAAAAACCCAGAACCCTTCACAATGCTTTGTCTTGAGTATTACAGGCTAAAAGTAGCCAAAGGCTTGTGTTGGAGATGACCCAGATTTGCCGAGAATAGCAAACCTGTTTAAGTCTTTGGGTATAGGTAGCAAAAAAGGAAGGTGAAAGGAGCTGTCAAATAGTAAGCACCTGCTCTGCATGCATTCGTGTTCACATGTACAAAAAAAACCCCAAAACCCTGATGTGAGAACAGAGACATCCTAAGCTTAGACTAGCTGGGTTTGGTACACACATCCTAAGGCTCTTTATAGCTGTGTGGTCCTGCTTGTTCTTCTACTTGCTGGCAGGAGAAAAGGGCAATGGAAATCCTTAAATTGCCTGCATGACAGATTAGACAGTCCAGTCTCACAGTAGCACTAAGAGACTTGCTTGCAGACAAGGCTGAGCAGGAAAGCAGGACTTTGCTTGCATCATATCATCATTAATATCCACAGTGGTATAGACAAAAGCCAGACATCCAAAGATTGCCTACATTTCCTTCAGGCAATCCACTCCAGATGCTGTCAAGTGACTTCTAGCAGTGCCCTGCTTGGAAGAGGGATTAGATGGACAATCCCTGCAAGGGCACTAACTCATTCCAACATAAAAAATGTCAGAAGTACAATACATAATAATTATTTCTATTTCTGACGCATCTTAGACTACAAAGTTTCAGAAATTGAAAAATATAGTTCTGAAAGCCCCAGCAGTGATGATGTGATTTGGTCAGAACACTAATGTGTTATACAGCAGGAAAGAATTACTGAAAATTCCACCATGCGTACAAGTCTTTGCTCCTACTGACTGACAGCCTCTTTCTTGTTGGTGTATCTCCAGAGAACTTCCAAAAATAAATTCAACTGGTTTTTAAAAATACACATTTTGGATTATACTTCTGTATCTAATAGATCATGGAAGTGATATGTCTAGAACCGGAAATTCAAAATCTGACTATTGAAACAGGAGAGATTTTGCAAGGAATTTAATAGTCCGAATTGACTTAGATGTAGATTTAGAAGCTGAGTAACAAAATTTACAAGTGTCATTGTGATTTTTGGCAATTTCAGTTGCAAAAAGATGTCAAATTGCATGCCTGGTCACAGTAAAAGAAAAACCTTCCCAAGGTTAGGGAGTGGTCAAAGATAATGCTCCATATCTCTTTGCCTTCCATCTGTACTGATTTTCTACAATTAGTGCCTCAGGGTCATCAAGGTATCAAAGATAGGATAATGCTGCATATAATTTATTCTTTTTTCCTCTGAAATGGACATCTATTTGTCTCCTGTTCATGAAGAAGTGGAAGTGCAGGTTATGTGGCAAGAGGAGGCGCTGGTACTTACAAAGAACCTCAAGAGAAGAAGAAAACTACTGGAAGGAATTAATCAGTGTATATCTTTTCTCTGTCCCACAGCCAGTGTCTCATTCTTTAGCTTCTCTGTTCTGTTTTATTCTGTCACCACATTCAAGTCTGGCTACACCAAACTCTTAGCAGCTAGACAACAGGAGGGCAAGGATCAGATAAATTAGAAACTTGCTCATGTCCCTAAAGCTGCGGAGAAATTCAGATTGGATCCACTGAGAAAAAAGGAAATTTGCAGGGGGTTGGGCAGGCAGAAGAGAGGAGAAATAGCCCCAAGAATAGCTGTGGTGGGGAATGGAGTCTAGTCCATGGGTATAACCTGACCATGTGCGACGGCCTTTTTGATCAGGGGAAGACTGCAGTCATTCTGCTCCCATTCTCCCAAGACTTATGTTGGCCTAAATAGACTCTGAAAAGGGAACAAGCTTCTGTCTCCTGCTCTATTTGCACATGAAGAAGAGCTCCAGAGTGCAGTCCAGTGCAAGTGGGCTTGTTCTGAACTATGGCTTTATGGCTCCTTTAAGATTAATGTGGTTAGGGTTTATATGTGGGAAAAAAGCTGTTCCTCACCCCCACATTCATTCTATGCTCACATGTACTCCAAATCATCCATAAAAGGTCTGCAACATAGTCATTACACTGGTCAACTATGAAAGGCAGTCTTGCAAAATTTTACTTACTCACACTGCCTGTGTGAGTCACCTTTCATTTTAAGCAGTAAGTAAAGCATTTTTTGGCTCTTGTTGTCACCACTGATGAAAATAGGGATGAATAGATTTTCTGTAACTGTAAGGCAAATTCTTCTGTTCTACTTTTCTGTAACTGTAAGGCAAATTCCTCTGTTCTACTTTTCTCAGGGCATTTTTGCAAGTCTGAAGCCAAAGTGTTTCATTCTGATCCAATTTTATTGTGTTTTCTCAAAATCTGTGTGCTTCCTAGATATGAAGAGCACCCAGTGCATATACAAAACCTCATATTTTAATTTATCTGCAATTTCACTTTTCAGGATTTAATCAAATGATAATGATAGCCAGCTACACTTCTGGAGAATTTTCCAAGACTTCCCAGAACACTGAATAATAGTCTAACTAGATGTTGCCCTCTGTTGTGTGTTCAGCTGTTGATGTCTAGCACTCCTCTCAATGGATGCACTGGTAAAGACCCAGTCTTAAACATCTTCTGTCATATTTGGGAAGGTGCCACAAAGCTGAAGACTTTTTCTGTATTCCTGAAACTGATTGATCCACCAGGCCAGATTATAGGACTCCTTCTGAAGAAAGTAATGGTTAATCATTTTTTAAGCACTTGTAAGCAAGGAGCAACAGCTTTCCAATCTTCTCACGCCTGTTCTTTATACACACTAGACCTCTTGGGAATATCTGAAGCACTGCCAGAAGTAATTTTTATTTTCTTAGCTAATATGAGTAAAAGGTAACAGATGCTGAATGCAGTTAACATTCTACTTAACTGTGCCATTGATTATGCTCACCTGGAGTTGCACATGGGTTCCTCTCAGGAAAACTTATGGGGAACTAGCTGCCAGTATAGTAAACAGCTGTCTTTTAAACCACCATTTCTCAAGAAAAGATCAACAAATTCTTAATTCTTTTGGTTATTGTTTATGCAGTGTTTATTCTTGCAGTGTTTTCCATCTGTGCATGTAAGTTTCCTGAAAATAACTTACTAATAGTCTAATTTGTTCCAGTGAACAGAATTCTTCAGGTCATTGGTTTCTGGTATTTTTTTAATGTGATGATGGGAAATTCAAGTTCAAAGCGCCCACAATCTCTTAAATATTGTACTTAAAATCAACATGAGACATAACTTTTAAATTGAGACCCATGACAGTTCTCCAGCACAGTATGATGTTATGTTACACTTGAAGAGATTATTTGAGTAGCTGATACCGTGTACACAGAAATTTCCCCTGTGTGTTTTCGCAGCTCCCCTGGTACCTGCATGCCTTGCAGTCTTCTTATATTTATCATAGGATATATATATTCATTGGTCCTAGTCCCCACGATGGCAGACACTGTACCATGAAATCCCTTCCTAAGACACTCTCTGTCTAGCAACTTTGCCAGAATCAGACTGCTCCCATAAGATTCCCCTCCTTAGACTTACCAATCTTCATCTCAAAACTCAGTGCATTTTTAAATTTAGTTATAGCAGAGGTCTGGTTTCAAAAGTCACTGTGTTCCTACTTTCCAGCCCAGCTACACTTACGACCATTTTCAGAATTACACTCCACCTTTCCTGAGCTTTACTAGCTCCTGCCCAATACGCATCTAGCTAGGAAAGTTTTGTTATTTTTTTAATAGCTGAATCACAAGAAAACTCAGCACCCTGGAGGACTGGAACAGGTTGGATAAAGGCATCTTTCTTTTTGTAAGTGTGACTTGGATTTGAAAAAGCTGAATCTTTGAACTCTGGCCCACTGCCTGCATTTCCTGGTAACTATAGCAGACATGGACCATTTGTGAACAGCTCAGATATTTGGACGCCACTTACATACACAAGACTTGATCCAAAACCCACTACAGTCAATGGAAAGACTTTTGGTTGACTTCCATTCTCTCTGGACCAGGCATACTTCACAGCGCTAGAACATACATGCTGTCTTTTGCTGCTTTTTCTCCACGTAGTAGCACATCCATATTGCCTTTGCAAATATTTTCCAAATCATGGTCCAAAACAAAGACCCAAGTGCCTTAGCACAAAGTTCCCTTCTTCATAGAAAAATTCCAATGTTCCCTTCTTCATAGAAAAATTCCAAAGGGCATAAACAGCAACTGTGAGTCACCACACCCAAAACAACAAATCAGTAAGTAGCAAATGCTCAGTAAAGATAATTCATCATCTATAATGTGCAGAAAAACAAACAGAAAAACTTTGAAACAGAATTACCACTATGAAGGCATGAGTTTGTACAAATGCAGATCCATTTATGAAACACTGCAGCAATCAGAATTGCTGGGGAAATTAACCGGAGAATAATGTGGGACTTTATCCTAGAAGCCACAGACACAGTATTTTTGTTTGTATTTAAAAATTAAATTATTTCTGCCAGTTTCTAGTGGGAGTCATTGATTGTTTTCACTGAGAAAAATTATTGTTAGATTGCCAAAATTATAAAATTATCATGTGATTTTCATTAAATGTGAAAATTGAAGTGAGCCCCTGAAAGAATGAGAAAACTTGGCACACCGCAAAACTTTGGGGTCTTTGTACAGCCTCTGAGCAAAGGGAGATTTTCCCTGCAAACTGTTATGAAAGGATGTTAATGTGTTTCAGAGAGAGAGCACAGGAACTTCTGTGCCTGGGGCTGCTGGACTTGTATTTTTTGGAGAGTGGAAGTCCTGGAGCTTGTGGGACACTGATGTGCTAATTGCACAAGTACAGCTGGTGCTGTGACAAGCAGCAGTGGACCTGCTGAGTCTCCATCCCATGGAATCACAGCAGTCTCGCTGAGGTGGCACAGGTGTCAGTGTGTACATCCAGAGCCACCTCAGCAGAACAAGGAAAAAATTGGAGGTTCAGTAGTAATAGAACAGCTTGCCCAGATTCAGTCTCTGAGGAGCACCTCAGGGCCCCAGGATCAGAGGTGAACCTGCTGCCCTGCCAGCCTAGACATGTGGACACTTGGAGGCCCTGGGATCCAGGCACTGGATATTCAGCCACATATACCACCTTGCCCCATTGCTGCTCCCCACTGAGGAAGACCCAGCTCTCACTGCCGGTCACAGAATGGTCTAAGTCCTTCTTGAGCCCAAGGTGCTGCCATGAAAACAGTCTATTTATTGTGTCCTTGCTCTTATGAGGCTGCTGCTGGGTTCGAAGGTAGGGCAAAATGTTTCAATTCATGAATTTCCAAATGATCTGGAGTATTGTTATGGTTTTAAATCACCCAAGTTTGATTGTAAGGTTGAAGTAATTTAAATGTTGATCATAAATCTGAATACGCCAAACCAGTTTCTCTTTGAGGATGCAAAAATAAAAACAGGATAGGAAAATACTCAACCTGGTTTTCCAGTTGCAGGTAAACACTGAGCAATCTAGCCCACTGACCAGCCAGTACTGGATTAGTGCCAAGGAGGACTAGGATAAACCATCAGAAAAGTTAAGAAGATAAATAAAAGATCAAAAGAGAAGATGTCTATAGATACAAAAGATAATATTTGTTTTTCTTTCTAAAACATGTCTTGAGAACCCTACACTCTGCAAGAACAGACTGTACTGGCATGGGCAGACAAAAAGCAGTGGGAAAGACCGGTAAATCCCCTTTCAACCACATAAACAAACTTGTCTCTAGGCATGACATCACAATCCATAACAGCCTCCAGTGCTAGGGTTTCATTCTGCTTTGAGTGTCATAAGCACTAATTTTAAACTCAACTTGTTGAATAACCCCAAGCGGGAAATGAAAATGAGCAATCAAGACTTTCCTCTATTCATCAAAGTTCTGAAGGCAGTTTCCCACCAGCTGACACAATGTATTTCAGGCTTTTCTTGAAGAGCAGCATAGCTGGAAAGAGCTACGGGGCATGGACTGTCCTCCTGGCAGGAATGTGAGCTGCTGGTTTATCTTCTGAAAGATCAGATGCTTTTGTTTGTTCACAGTATATTGTTACAGACTGTAACAGAACCAAGTGGGTCTACTTAGATGTAAACATAAAATTCATCCCTTCTTGAAAATGTTTGTGTTTGTGGTAGTGTCTGGCAATAAACCAAGCTTCCGCTGAAAGGCCTGAATCTACTTCTCCAGAAAGAACAAGATAGTGATGTCAAAATAATATGTTATACCCAAACAAAAATGTGCCACAAAGTGACAAACCACTGAGACACAGATGTCAGTGATCTCTCAAATCAATAAACAACTCTTTCAGTAGATAAGAAGGTTCGCCCTTGGGTATGTCATTTGTGTTCCAGTTAGTGCAAGGGTCCATGCTCCAAAGTTTTCACTGAGTGGCAGCTAATTAATTTAAAGCAGAGCATTTGAATGAGGGGCAAGATTGGTCTGCTACTTCTTTCTCTTCCATTGCTTTCAGGCCCTTATGAGGAAAGAGAAGAAAATCAGAAAAAAAAAGAGCTGGATCTATTATTGCCTCATTTTTTAAGTCTAAAAATAAAAAAGGGTCATGTAAAAATCTCACTTCCCATGCTGACTACAATTATTTATTTTGCAAGGTGCTGGGGAAAGGTTAAAAGCAGGAATTGGATGAGCACAGTCAGAAATCAGAGATTTTATGACCTACCGACTCCATCACCCTTCATCAGTCCTGAGATGGCTCTTTCCCTAAAAGCTTTCCCATGGAATAAATTACCTTCATTTTCAATTCTACACAAAGCAGTTCAGAACTGCAGTTTTTCAAACCATGGTAGAAACTGGTGTCTGAGACAAAGCACACAGTTCTGTTGTGTGTGGGATCAGAGTTGTGACATGCCAGATAACCTGGTATGGGAAATTATGTAGTCCCTGGAACATCACTAGGTCATGGAGGACACAGCAGAAATGCTTCTAAGCCACCCCTGCACACATCCGCTACCAAAACTGCAGTCACTATTTAGTGTTTTGTCATCTGTTTACATAAAAATTTTGTCCTCTCTAAGGGTTCACTTCTGAAAATAAGTCTCTGTTTTAAATGCTTTGACAGTGACTGCATAAATTTACATGACGCATTTCACAATCCTTGGAAAATTGCTTTGCTTATGATGGATACTCAACATTTCTTTGAGATAAGTTTGCAGTGGGAGCTGCGGGGGAAGGCTACACTGGCAAGACATCAAAATCTGAGAAAATCATAGAACACTGCTAGTAACATCTTTGCACTTTACCTCAAAAATTAGTTTTACAGCATGAGGCATTGTGCCAGAAATTCAAATTACATTCATTTTATTACATTTGCCCAAGTGTTTTGCATGCAGGTATAATCCACTTTGCATCACAAGAATTAAGTAGGAGCCAATTACTGAATCATGAAATTAGAGAACCGTTGAGCCTGGAAGGAGTGTCTGGAGGTCACCTTGTCCAATCTACCTATACCCAGTGGCCCAAGTCTATGTCCAGAGAGTTTTTGAATGTCTATCCAAGGATGGAGACTCTACATCATCTCTGGACAACCTGTGGCACTGCTTAGTCACTCAGTCAGTGAAAAAGGTTTTCCTGATGCTCAGATGGAGCCTCCTGTGTTTCAGATTGTGCCCATTGCCTCTGGTCCTGTCACTGGATACCACTGAAAAGACCCTGGCTCTGCCTTCTTTTCTCCCTCCATCAGGTGTTCATACACATTGATGAGATCCACCCTGAGCCTTCTCTTCCCCAGAATGAACAGTCCAGCCAGGATCTTCCATCCTTTGCTATTATATTTTCTTGAGTGTAAATGTCCAGCTGGTAAATCTGACCTGTTGCTTCTTTACCCTCTGCCCAGTGCCCTTTGAAATATGTTTAGACGATTACAACATGGGACTTTACTACATAAACTTTTTCCCCAGTTAAGAATAGCAGCACTAAAATTGACCTCATTTTTCAATATACATGAAGTCACAACTGGATAGGAAACAACCTCTGAAAATATTGTAAATGTTAAAGTGCAAGAGAAGGCAGAGAGATAAGTTGTTGCTGGTTTTGGTGTTTTTTAAATTGTTCTTGTTCAACTGCCTACATTTCATTTAAATATATATGATGACAGAGAGACTTATGGGAATCATGAAACTGATTTCATTTTTATTCACCATTCACTAAAATAATTTGGCTTCTCTATAAGCTAGCTCATATGCTTCTGTTCAGTGGCAGATACTTTGAGCAGATGTGCCCTTTGTGTCCTGCCTCTTAGGAAAGATGGCTGGATATTTTTAATATGAAAGAGACAATTCTTTTATCTATTTTATTTCTCCTTGGAGCATTTTCTAGTTTCTACACTAATAATTGCCCACAGGAAAATTATTCTGCATTTTAATTTTGTACAATGTAAGTAACACACTAAGCTAAGAAATCTAAATTCACCCACTCAAAGATGATATTTTCCCAGTCTTGGGCTTGGTGAAGTTCAGCAGGGACTGAGGTTCTGTATTCCAAAACATAAAATAGGCATGGGATCCCCAGCACAGAGCACTTGCTATGCAGTTTCCTTCTAAATGGCCTGTTTGGGTTAACCAGGGAGGAAAAGATTTTAGCAAAAGACTTCATATTTTACTCTTGACTGTCCACCTTTCTGTAAGAAGGCACCTCCTCCTTCCCCATGGAAAGCACTGGGTGACTGCGAAGCACAATCTCACGATGTAAAGGGAATGAGTTGACTGCAGCTATGGATGGCAAAGTAAACTACCAAGTCCTCTCTATGCATGTTCATAGAAGCCACACAATGAGTTCTTAGGTGGAAGGAATTCTTGAAAACACAACCATTTCATTTAAATTAATGTTGCATAGAGGTGCAGGTAAACCTGACCTGCAGTTGAAGATGGGGAGTTACGAGTCACCTTCCATTCAGAAGTTACTTAGATATATTAACGGGGTACTAGACCTCAGCAAAAACTGCTGTCGTACTCAGCTGCCATCAGATCTTGCTAGCTAGGGCTCAGCAGCATGAGAGCACAGACAAACAGGCTTCTTTAAAAAGCTGGTTCATGTCTGAAACCAGAGTATAACCAGTCCCAGTGCCAAACAGAAGCTGAACTTTCCGGGAAAAAAAAACTAGCCTAACTCGGGGTACTGAGACCTATTGAAAATCTGGCTATAATTCATGAAATTCCGTTTTGATCCATTTCCAACGAGTTTATTAATGGCAAAACTCAAATTGGTCTGGAAGGAACTAGTTCTTTCTCCAGTGGAATTTCCACCACACTGAGATGTGGCTTTTCCCACAGTACAATGCACAATGCCATTAATGTTACAGTATAATCATAGTCCAAAGTAATATGCCAAAAGTCTGCATACTAAGTGAGAAATATTGGTTGTAAATTTTGGCTGCCAAAGCTGAATCGATTCATTCAGCTTTAGAAATATGTATCCTTTTGCAGCATTTTGTGCAGGTGTGGAACCTGGGGAAAGATTAGCAAGAATACAATCAGATACAGCATATAAAGGAAGGTGAATTTAAAACTGGAATAAAAATGCTGTACAATACTGGCAATAAAGTAAGATCTTCTCAGCTGTTGTAGCTGGAGCCATTCTTAAAACTGCAAAAGCAAAATCAGTTGTATATGATAGATATGTATATAAGATATGGCAGTGAATACACAACTTATGAATCACAAAACACATTTTATCATAGTGATCATAATATGTCAGAGGTCATAATTTATCATTTTATTCACTCTGTTCACACAGAATGCAAAACACAGGGAAAACAAAGCCATTCTACATGTGAAATATAATATATTAATTTAAATAATAATATATAAATAATATCTTTGGATTTTAAATAATAATAGATAAATAATATATTTGGATCTTCTGGGGTTCTAAAAGCACAGTTGACTACACTTTCTTAATTTACCATGTGGTGGAGTGTCTAGGTATCACAGAAGCATTCTGCCAAAATGAAAAATATTTTAATGAAACTCATGGTGTTATAAGTTACCATAAAATCAATGTGTTATATTTTGATCTACATACATTTTTGAAGCCTTGCAATACATGCACAAAGTCTGACGAAGACAGTTGACAGGTAATAAAAATAAGGGAGGTCTGCCTTTTCTGACCACTTCTAGGTAAGACCTATACCTTGATCTGAAATGAGACTCTTCTTGCACATGCCCATCCAGAGGGTTTTTTACCTCTCTAGCATCTCTAAGTTCAGTTTGAACACCACCACATCTTATGAGACCATTTTAGAAGCACTTTTGAGAAGGAATGAATAATACATTTTGGTTTCAAGACCTCAAGAACTCTTTGTTTACTCTAATGTGCAAGATGAATCTGTTAAAATACATTATATTACTATGCAGAAAATAGGAAAAACTCTTCTTGTGATACCTAATCTCATATATATATATATATATGTATATGTATATATATATGTATATATATAGCTGTAATATTACCCATTTACCTCCGAATAAGAGACATAGAATGATTCAGAAATATGAAAATAGGGGTGTTTTTTTCACATAAAAAAGAAAAAAGAAATTTAAAATTATAAGTTGTAAGTCTGAGTAATGCAGTTAGACTGAGTTTGAGATATATCACAAATGGACTGAGTCAGTCACACAGCTGAGTAAGTTGGGTTGTTAAAGAAAATCTTCATTTCAGGAAATCGGCAATATTGCTTCTGACACAGTCAGTGTTTGGCTGAAATAGTATCATCTATTTCTCATTTTAATGTCTTTCCATTTAGAAATAACTGCAATGAGAATTGTCTAAAATATCTACTTATAAAAACTGCCTGTGACTCTTAGCCACTTTACATTTTTAGTACTATTGCTGTATACTGGTACATGAGGCAGGATATAGCTATCATTCACATTTCTAGCAGATTCCCTTTTGAAAAAATATTAATAACATTCTGCTTCCAGTTACTGTATTTCTAGGATATGCAGAAATTGTGTCTGTGTATCGTCTGCCAGAAAGGGATGGTGAATACATTTATTTTAAATGTATTTCTTTAAATGTAAAATTATTTTATATAA